>CM062819.1:428939334-429386755 GCA_031772625.1 Pinus tabuliformis | reverse complement strand
TAGACTGTGATATGCTAAAACAATTGACTTGAATCTACTCTACTCATCAGTGGAAACAAAAAATGATCAATGAAATAACAAAGCAGAAAAGGAAGAATTTTAATCACACATAAAACAATATTTTTATGGGGAAATCCTTAGCCAAAAACCTCTACTATCTATATATTGTATTAATTAGAATATCTGAGAAGAAAATACTTTGCTTGTTCAACCCAGACAATGTCTGCACAAGTACAATCTATCTCACTACTCCACAAACTAGCTCAAGCCAATACTTAACCAAATATGTTGCCTGCCAATATCCTACTTCCTTGAATTGTTCCCTTGGGATTTATCCCATATTTAGTTGGGAAATTCTTCACTCATAACTGCGCAATCCATCCATAGGCATTCCTTTGATTGCATGCACCATCGATTTAATTTAGATGATTTTACAAATGATAGTACACTATCCCTGAACTCTAATCTCAACTGGGTCTTCCTCTGAACTGACATGCATGAGTTATTTTTGATTTAATTATTAGTTATTTGATTGACCATTGCATGTGAATTAAATCCAATTTAATTCACTTGACCACTCACTAGCTCCTCCAATATTTAGAACTAGTTTAATTGAATTTAACTTAGTTAAATTGAATTAAATAATTATAACTCAATAAGAACACAACCTGGGCCCCTAGAATTTAAGGATCACTCTACGTACTCTAGATAGACTTCCAACTTGAATTTACTGAGCCAACTAAGTCAACTTAACTTAGTTAATTATTACAAGTTACTATGAGAATACAATTACAATTTAATTGCTAATTTAATTTAAGGACAAATTAAATTAGGATTTTCTTGTTTCTATTTTTAACATGCAATCCTTGCCCACAATGATTGTGAATCCTTTCCCATAGTGACTGTGCAATCCTTTCTCACAATGATTGCACAATACTTTCCCACAGTGAGTGCACTATCCTTGCTCACAGTCACTGTGCAATCCTTGCTCACAATCCTTGTTGTCAGTCACTGCGCAATCCTTATTGTCAGTCACTGTGCAATCCTTGTTAATGGTCACTACGAAATCTGTCAAGTCCATGTTTTCACTCTTCTAGAAGCAGTTAAGTCACTCTTGACTCCTTCGTGAAATGTATTGATCACACTCACAAACCTTGATCCTAACTGCATGTCTTCCCTCCCTATATAAAGATTCTAGCCTAAATCTAATTTCACATTTATCTTTCACTTTTGAGCTTTTCACACTTTTGGATCTCAAGGAACATCCCTCATCTTCCGGGTGAGTCTCTCAATTGTTATTTTTACTTGCTTATGATTTTGCATGCATCTCTTTTTATTTTCCATTTGTCATTTTTTTTCCCTATCTTTTGCAAGTGTGGTTTTTGTGTGCTTTCATTCTTGCATTTTTCTTTATCTTTTTTCTTGTTTTCACATGTGTCACTTTTGCTCTTGCATGTGTTTCTTTTGTTTTATTTATCATATCTTTTTAAGAGAACATTAGCACATCTTCTAGAGGTAGATCCAATGTACTCTCTTGCATTATTTGATGTTATCTGTCATAATAACATGTGTTGGACACTCTCCCATGGCATAACACATCTTTTTATTACATTCAACACTTGTGTCATAAAGGTTTGTACCCTAACTATCACACTTCGAGATAAGTGTAATTTTATTGTCACTTCAATGAATACATGTTGGTTTTGGGTATTGTGCATATTCTTGTCATGTGCTTGATTACGTATGAATGTGTGATCATGTCCAAGACCTATTTGAATGCTCCTACTCTCCCTCTCTCATCCTACTGATCTTACACTTAATCAATTTTGGATTTTATACTTGTCCTCACATCTTATGCATGTCATGAGCACATTCAACCTATACCCAAGTGATGAGTTCATCAAACATTCCTAAGCCTTAGTGATGAGACCCTTACTTCCTAGGCATTCCCACTGCACCCATCTTAAGGACAACCTCCTCTATTGTGCATTGAGAAACCTTAGAGAATAAACACTCAAACTTGTTTCTTACTCTTTCCCACTATGAAAGCCTTAATAATACCTACCCTATATTGCACATTGTGCATTCTCAATGGACATAAGGGCCATCCCTTGATCCCTACAACTGTAATCTACACAATCCCTAGAGCCTCCTTCTCAATCATTGCACATTGTGTAGTTATAATGCCCAAGCTTGCCTCCCTTCTCTCTTGGAATTTCCTTTTGCACAACACCTCCACCAACCTTGTCTCCACTACACATTGTGCACCTTTAGTGGTTAGTAGAACCATCCTAAAACCCTTGCAGTTCTCATATTGTAATAACAAGATCCTCCTCCTTAATCATTGTACACTGCAAATTCCTAGTGAGCAATATTGTCATCTCTAAATCCATAACCTACACAGTGCACACAAAAATGTTTCTTCCTCCCTTGCCACCATTCACTACACAATACTAGTGCCCAGTCCTCCACTCCTTACCTCTTGCTCCCATGCACTACGCCCAAGAAGGCCTCTCTCTCAAACTTTTGTAACTGTCCCATCACAATTAGTATTTTACATGAGAAAACAAGGTAGACTAGGTGATTTCTGGACTGATGTTGTCTTGTAATGAGTAAAATTAATTTTTAGGTGTTATCATCCTATCATGGAAATATGATGCTCAAGGAGGTCATCAAGAAAAGTTTATAATAAGGACACTTGTAAAGATAAGACACAAAGATGCTAGCATGCAGGAGTAAAGGAACCTTGAAGCACAACAAAGATATGGCAACTCATATTGACTTTGAAGGTCCCAATTCTTATCTAGACCCTTTGGAGGGTGAATATGAAGAAAATCATAGATAAATCGTGAAGAGTGAATACATAGTAGCAAATCGAATAACTTGGCATTGATACACTACAATGATATCCCATGTCACAGTCTCCAAATTGTAGCTCTTCAAAGTGTCAACACAAGAGTGTTTTTTTGTCTCATGTATTTTTCCACATATCGGTGGAATGTAATTATGTAATTTTGAAAATAATAAATATAAATTTTTAGGAGGCCCAAGGGTCACACATGGAATATGAAGAGTCACTAGGAAGTCCAAGAGTCATGCAAGAGTTCAAAAGTCACATGGAATCTCAAGAGTCATGAGGGAGGTCAAGAGTCACATGGGAGGTGAATAGTCACCTCATTTGTTATAAATAAACCTTCATAGCTCAAGCAAAGGAATTCCCACCTTGGGTTTTCTAGATTAGCATAGGAGAGAAGATAATTCTTTGGAGGAGAAAGTGGTGGCTTAATATTCTACTATTGGGGTTCTTGTTGCATCATTGTAATTGTGTACTTAGAACTTTCACTTAATATCTTGAAGCTCTTAGAGTCAGTGCAATTTCATGCATATATTGTGGATGTTGTAAGAATATTATTTTAATGTTTATGGTATATGTTTTTGTTCATACATACTAAATAAAATGAACTATTTCATTGGATTTGGTATATATCTTGTTGAATGTAAATTGTTATTTTCTTTTATTATCATTTTTATTTTGTGAACTATTTTGCAGGTTAACAAACGATTCTCTCTATGCTCGTGTGTGTATTTATTAGGACATTACTATTAAATTTACTCTAAATTCCCTCTCTCTTTATTTCTATCCATGAAATAAATTTTTATGCATTCAATTCGTGTTTCACAAAGTTAACTCACTTTCTTATCACGGAGTTATGTGCATATTCTCTTGTGTTGATAATTGCAACAAATAAAAATCCTTAAGATCAATAGAATGGTGGTCAAGTTGAATTCCTAGATGGGGCTCCTATCCCAAATGGTGTAAGGTCTAGTTGGGACTTCATATCGGGGAGGCCCCCTATGTTGGTGGACTTCCACCACCATCAACAACAACCTTCATCCAATTTATAGAAACAAATGTATTTCCATATATATGAAGATGAGTAATTTGTTGTTCTTCAACAAGGTGAAGAAAAAGTTTGAAATCCATAACTTTAGGAAAAAAAAATTGTCACCCCAACATTGGAAAAGAAATAAATTAGGTCGGTGGTAGATGAAGAGAATCCCCCTTCTTGTCCTTTTGGAGGATCACCTTGTGTTGTTCCAACAAATAATGCCTAAGGAGTTTCACTATGGATCTGTAGCTCTAAACAAGGCTCCTTGTGCTTATATTTGGGGGTTGATGGAAGGCATCAAGGATTGCAATATTGTGTAATGCCACTTTGAGGGTTGAATGCTCCTAATTCTAAAAATAACATGATTTCAATCTAACTAGATACCCTAATAAATTATTAAGGGAACCACTTTTTGTTTCTTTTTATTTTGTGAGGAGAACCCATTTGACAGAGTTTCATCAATGAAGGGACCTTCCTAGACATAGGCTTGACCATGATCTCTTTCGAGTTCCCTCCATATGAATTGGATGAAAGATCATGACAAGAAAAGGTAAGTAATGGATTCCTTAGCTCAACAACACATAATAAAAATTCATAGACCTTAGAATGGTATTACCCCAAGTGAGATTGATTTCTAATAATATTCCATATAAATCATTTTTCTCTTGCTATGAACTTTAGTTTCCATAAATTCTTCAGTCTCCAAGGATTTGGGTCAAGCTATTGGTAAAATATTAGAAAATTATATCCATATTTTTGAATTTAAACCCCTACTAGGTTGTGTTCCAATGTCAACCGATTAGGGTTATCAAAGAGAGATACAAAATAATTATGAAGGGCAAACATGTAATTTTTCCAAGCAAAATAAAAAGCCCCTTCAAGATTTAATTTAATAGTTGATTGTGCCTTCAAGAATATCCCTTCAATCCACTTGATCAAGGAAGAAAGAACCTTCCTTGTTAACCATGTATATCAATGGATCAAGAAAGAGATGGTTGATGGAGCTACCAATCCATGGATGTTTTCCAATTAAGACCTACGAGTTCCCTTTAACTTTCCATTGAAGCTCTTCAATTATGAGGGTGAAAGCATGGAAAATAGCTTTCCAAATAATGGATCCATTCCATTTATCTTTGTTAGGTTCTTTTATCTAGTCCATGATGGAAGATATACCTAGATAATTTTATTTTCTCACTAAAAACAAGAAACCAACTCCCTTCCCTAAACAACAAATATTTTTAACTACAACATCCCTACAAAACAGGAAATTTATTTTACCTCCTTCAACCTTTAGAACAAAAATATTTTTCTAAGACATAAGAATGACATACCTTTTTTCTTCTTAACCTACCTAGATAATTTAGAAGGGATTCTTCCTAATATGTTCAAAGGTTCCCTTTGGAATCCATGCCATGGAGTACCAATATATTAGGATTGCCTCTAATGAAAATTTTACTATAACTAATATTCTATCTCAAGAGAGCCACCTATTGCACCAAATATGAATTTTCTTTTCAATTATTTCCAAGATCCATAACCAAACCAATTTCTGTAATTGTTTAGTTTTAAGATGAATCCTAGATAGTTAAATCCTTAACCAATATCCACAATGTGTAGATAAATGAGGCTTGATATAGCTTGTTTCTCTCATCCACATATTACCAAAGAATTCATTGGTGATATGGATCTATTAATTGTCATTCCAATGGATAAGAAAAAAATGTTGAGGATAACCTAAAATCACTTTATATACCTTATATTTTCTTCACAAAAGATTAAAATGGTGTCAACAAAAGAGTAAGTGTGATAGGAAAAAAATTGGGCCTATTACTATACCTTTGAAACCATTTCAGAATAATGCATTAAAGGTAATTCTATTAGACACCTAATCCATTTTGGTTATGTTTAGGAATATGAACCATCATTGAGAGTCTTAAGAGACCTTGTAACATGAATCCAATATTTTTTTTAATAATAAGGCATTTTGTGTTTATCCTCTAATTTGATATCTATTCTATCAATGGTATCATAGAAGGCGTTCCTTAAAGGTTTGTTAGATCTACCTCTCTTATCCCATCATATATTCCACTCTAAGTAATCATAAAACTATTTTTCCCATTTGTCTACATTATTCTCTACTCTCTTTGGTTCATGTTTCATTCACTCTATATATAACTATTTGTGCAAGTTTCTAGACTCTATAATCTATCATTCCCATATTACATCATCATTCACAATTTTTCATATCTACATGTTAGGTACTTTCAAGGGATGACTAGAAATTATAGTGGATTCTTATTTATTAATTTTAGTTGAGATGTTTGTTGGTCCATGGAATCATTAACCCGTCAACTTGATGACTCCATATTGTTTCTATATATGTATAATTAAGTCCTTCTTTACCCATTGTAGCCTCTCATAGATCGTCAACAATTTGGGCCATAATCAATAATAATATTTTAGAAAGTTCTTCAACATGGCGATTTTCCTATTATTATGAATCCCCATGGATGTGTGGGCTCACTTTTGATCACCCAAGGTCCTTTAGAGTAGTTGAAAATGATTATATATACGTTATTGTACATTTCATTACAAGGTTATGACCATATATTGTTGGTATTAACACTACTTCAAGAAAACAATCAACACATTTTGAGATCATGATCAATTCCAATGAATATTAAGTTCACTTCATGAAAATATTACAAAGTATGTTTGAATTTAATTATTCTCATGTTCATCACATTCATCTTAACTACAAGCTTACACAATATTAATTGATACTTTAGCAGTGTGGAGTAAACAGGGAACAACCAACATGTGCTTTAATCAATGCAGTGGACTAAAATACAAAAGCATTTGGTGAACAAAAATTGTTAGGTATAATGATGTTAAAAAAACATAGAATCTATGATATTATCTTCAAGTTGGAAAAATTCTAGTGACATGGTTGCTCATAAAGGTGCATGTAATCTATTGTAATTACTTCGAGCACAACCCCAAATTATTGGAAAGTTATTAGAACTTGCATCGTTGAAGTAATGCTAATGCTTAGAATCTCTTTTGATTTTACTTTAAAATATGTAACTTTGTATTTATATTTTCAGTAGGTCTATTTATAGGTTCGTGAAGCCATAAGTTGACATCCTAGAGATGATAGGAAATGATTCAAAAATAAATTCACATTCATAATAAAGGATAATGGTAACTTGCAAATAGTATTTTTGTAATTTTAATGGCTAAATTTATTTATAACTGTGTGTCTTTTTTCTAGAAGATGACACCCTCATTAAGCTAGCCATGTGGAGGATAAAAAAAAATTACCTTCAATATTGTGAGCATGGTGGAAATATTTTCATCTTTCCACTTTTATCTAATAAGGGGGAATAGAGGATCCTAGTTTTTAAACCCTATTAATCAAGCATGTACAAGAAAACCCAAGGCACAATAGTAACAAGAGCCTCAAGCTTGAGCTAGAGTCATAAATTTATCTAGAGTCAATGCCATGAGCATGATTCAATATGTGGTCTTTGTGATACCACCATTTAGTACAAGAATTACATGTTATGATAGAAATCAATTTGCGTTCATATTCAATTCATCATTTATGAGAATTTACAATAAAAAATGAGATTAACTTCTAGGAAAAATTGGAAATTTTCTAGGAACTTCTAAGCATTACATCTAATTTCCACAGTTTGTGATCATATTCAAACCACCATTAGTTTTTAATTGTCATCAAATATATACTTTTTTATCACTTTCATTTAGAATTAAAAAATGATTTTCAGCCAAATTTGGAAATGTTCCAAAAGCTACTAAGCCTTAGACGCAAGTTCTAGAGATGGTTGTCATCCTTAAACCCCCATTTAGTATAAGAGTTAAGATTCTACTAGCCATTATGTTTATGGTCATACCAAAACCACCACATTCAAAGAACACATTCAACCATTGGAAACTATCCTCATCTCTCTATTGGGACTTAGATACACCCCTTCATATGGAATGTTAGGTGCCTAATTTGTTTAGGTTATGGTGAGGAATACATACCATAATCAGGAGTCTAATAGACCTTGGAATGTGAATCCAATGTTCACAAAAATGCATTTATATGTCTAAAATTTTGGTGATAAATCATTCCAGGCTCATCCTCTAATTTAATCCACATTTTATCAAATCCCACTGATGCCTTTGGCCACAAGGAGAAGTAAAAATGGTGAAAAGGGTATCCCTTCATCAAGCCTCTTTTAGCATGTAAAAATGTGGTAGTTTTTCCACTGGTGAAAAATACAAAGGGAGATAAAATAACTCAATTGAAGGTCCAATACACAAATGTATGACAAAATCCCAAGTGGATGAGAATTAAACATATGTAGAGTTGGCTCTATCTAAATATTTTTATGAATCAACTTTAAAGAAAATCACTTCCTACTTACAACTATGGATAGATTGTAAACCTTCTTAGAAAAAACCAATTGCTTCATGAATTTGTCTTCTATTAAGAAAACAAAATTTCTTTGGGTAGATAATTTTAGAGAGAATTTAGGTGAAGAGAATTTATCTTGGATATTATCTCGTATATGGAGTTGTATAGGGAGATAATGAGAAACTGCTTGAAAGAGGATGGATTTTCAAATTTGGGAATGAGTAAAACAAACGTAGTGTTGAAAGAAAATAAGATACAACTATAGGTCCTAGAGTACTCCACAAACTTAAGAAAATGATCACCTAGAAACTTGAAGTATCCCAGGAAGAATTCAATTGGAAGCCCATATAGACCTAAGATTTTATATTTGTGGAAACTGTGTAGTATAGCTTCAAGCTTTCCCATGGAAAATTCAACCACAATTAGTCATTCCCTCATTATCAATGAAGTTAAGAAATACATGCAAAGAATAATATTTATTACAGCTCTTTATTAATCATTATAAAGTTTTTTTAATTACTTCATGCCTTCCTTAACCAACTCCAAAAATTAGTTTCTTGGGAATTATTAGAGCTTGAAATGGCCTTGATAGAATTTATTTCCTTCCTATGGTTAGAGAAATGGTTGAAGAATATAGAATTATCATATATGACTTAGATCGCTAGGGATATTCTTTTCATTCTCCAGTTTTTCTCTCTATCTAATACGATTTTTCTTTAATGATCATCTAGGAATTTTAGCAAAGCTTTAATCTAAAGAATAACCTTACTACTCCCCTTGTGAGATGGATCTTATCTGATTTTTAGTATGATCAAGGAGCATGGAACCATATTTAATTTTCATTTTTTTGGTGATAAGGTAATTTATTTTGACCATTTGATATTTTCTTAGAATTGGATGTGAGGAGAAGCCCTATGATTTGGATGGTAAGGCATTCTAACCTCTTTTAAAACTTGGAAGAAAGTAAAGTATTCAAAAAAATGTGGGCTCAACATTAATTGATAAGGAAGCTTATGCATAATAGCTTTTAACTCCAAGAGAGTAGGTAAATCTCCTTCAATAAATACTCATTCATGAATGTAGAAGTTATCTTCCAAGAGAGTATAAAAAATTACAAACCTATCCAACAACTTTGTGAATATATATTCCCCAAACTTTTCATTCCTCCAAGTAGGTAATAATTTTGGCAATTGAATATCAAGGAGGTTATCACTTGCTAGATTATAAAAAATGAAGTATGAAAGGGTGTTTAGGTGAGTAGAATATCCCTAAATTTTTCATGATCTTAGAGTAAAATTGAGATTACCTCCTAAAATTATTTTGTTCGTATAATAAAGGGATATTGAAAAGTGGAATCCCAAAGCTCTATCCTAATAAAATAGGGGAAATAATTGGGAAGGATGGGTGGCATCCAAAAACTTCTCCCAAGTCTGTTAATTAGGTGGCATAATGAAGGATAAAAGTTAGGAATATTTTTCTCCTTCTAAAATAGATTCTTGAATGAAAATAACTTGGAGCTTATGAGAGTCTACAACGAACTTAATATATAACTTTTTGAGGGGTTGGTATGATCAACCATAAACAATTGGGTGAAAGAATAATGATTTTGAGTTCCTTGATGGGGTTGTTACTCTAAGGGTCCCTAAAAATGTTTTTTTTCTACTAGATTGAACTTTAGCATTTTCTTATCTCTAGTAGAGGGAAATAAAATACTTCTAGCCTCTAAGAAAGGGTTTTGATTTTGACTCATAAATAATTCCCAAACCTCTTGAAATATTTTTATAATGGGAGAAACACATATCAAGGGTTTGGATTTAGAAGATATCCATCCCTTTTTATGGGAAAAAATGTATTTTCGTCTAGAGTTGAAGGAGTGGAGGTGCCATTAGAAGGACTGGGAGAATAGTGTGAGGAGGTAATCACCATCACAATAGGGTAAGCATGTTTAGAGAAAAATGGGGAATAGTAATTAAAGGGGAAGGATGGGGGACAAAGAGTCTGAAAGGTTAGACATAAAGTATACTAATTCAATTGGAAAGTAGGAGAAACTTGTAGGAGAAGGAGGCACACAAGTATTAAAATTATCAACAAAATTGGAAGAAAACATGGGTAAAGTAAAATTAAACTGCATACTCAAGTATTTCACAGAGTACTAAACAATCCATAAGGATTCCATGTGATGTTGAAATATCTACTTCCATGTTCTTACTTTAAGGAACTTGAGTTATTTAGGTTTAGGGACCTGGAGGGACACACCCATGTGAATCATTTATCATTAGAGAGTGTATTTAACCCATATTTTGTGATTAGTGTACTAATATAAATTGACCCCTAGGTGGTCATAAGCATGAAATCTTCCACACTTTAAAGGAACCCCATCTTAGTTAATGGGCTTTCTAAAAACATGTTTTTCTCTTCTAATGGTAATGGCATCTACAGGTCCTTTGAAAATATTCAAGGCCGCTAAGACGATTGTGTTGATTGTGAGATCTATTCATTCATGGATGGATTGTATGGCTATAATCAAATCAAAATTCTCCCAGCAGATCAACCTAAGACTACATTTATTTGTCCCTAGGGCACGTTTGCGTCCCAAAGACTCCCTTCCAAATTGAGGAATGTTGGGGCTACATTTTAGAGGGAGATGAATTATGTATTCCATAATATCAAACACATCATGAAACCTTATCTAAATTATCTCCTTGCTCTCTTCAAACATCAGTTTGACCACCCGACGGATCTAAAAGCCATTTTCTTATGATGTAGGTATTACAATATTCGATTAAACCATTACAAATGTGTGTTTTTTGTTAGCTTTGTATAACTTCTTGGTTTTATGGTTTCAAAACACAGAATTCGTATCAATCCTTTGAAATTTCAGACGATTATAGATTTTCCTATGCCTTCTTCCCTCTTTTAGCTCCAACTCCAAGGGAAGGTTAACTCTATGGAGGTTTGTCCGTAACTACGTTGAGTTGACCAAAGGATCCACTCACCTATTAAATAAAGGGGCTCCCTTCCATTGGCACAACAATGCTCAAACATTGTTTGATGACATGAAATATGTACTAATTCGAGCATCTTTGTTATATCCCCCAAATTACCAGTGCATTTATTTCCCGTATCTTGTCATTGTCGTTACTACCATCACAATGGTATTGGTGCAAGATGAAAATATAGGGACTAAACATCCCATTTACTACTTGATTTAAAATCTCAATGATACCGAAGTCATGTACACTCATGTCAAGAAGTTAGCTTTGGAGGCTATTCAAGCTGTCTAGATATTTTGTCATTATATACTGCTTTGGAAAACTACAGTTATTTCAAGTTGCAACCCTATGACATACATTTTGTCATGTTAATTGTTGACAGGAAAGCAGTCGAAATGGTTCTTCATCCTATAGGAGTTTGACCTAGAATTCATCAAATCCAAGTCAAATAAATCCTTAGTTTTCATTGAGCTGATTTGCGACCTTCCCAGTGGTGGTTTTGAATCCACGTCTAAAAATTCAACCCCAAACAAGTTTTTTTTATTTTTTATTTCATCATATGACCCTTGGTATGGAAACATCCTTTTATATCTCTAGACCCATACTTTCCGGTCTAATACCTCTCACTTCGAGCAGCAACGTATTCAATATCAAGCCAAATATTATATAATCATTGGTGACACCCTCTATCATCATGGTATCTGTTATCTCAAAATCAAGCCCTGGAAGGCTGCAGACCAGGAAGACTTCAAGTAACTGTTTCAAACCAATCTTTTGACTAAGGCTTAGCATCCTTAGCCTGAGAGGGCTCTCTCAAAGGGTTATTGATTTTGACTATTAATAAGATGGCTAACTCTTGTGGAATAACACTAACAAATATGAAGGCTGGACAAACATTAAACTAATTTCCATTGGGCCTATGGAGTCAATCATACTTCAGTAAATAATGATACTGCCTTTACATAGAAGTCAGGGCACTTAGCATTAAGATGTTCAGAACACAACACACATATGGAACCACAACTCATAAGTGCACACAGGAAGTCAGAGCACAATCAGTGAATTCTAAGTGATTGTACACCTATGCAACTGTAAAAAGACATAAAGGAAAAGATAAAATCATACATTCTGAACATAGAAATCCCTCATGAATCCTGAGAAGTAAAGAAGCCCAAATTATATTACTGAAATTTGTCTTTACATAAGCCAAAACAATGCTTTGTTTATCAAATTTCCAACCCTCATTACATTGTTGTTTCAGCTATATATAGAATCCTTATTCTAACTAATTCGAGCTTCCTCCTCCAGCATGAGGGGAGTCGATAACTACCTCTACTGACACCTATCAGCTATTTAACTAACTAATAAATACAACTAAAGTGCTGACTGGAGTTTTTAAAGAGTTCTAAATTAACTATGACTCTAACTCTATTTTCCATGCATACGGCTTCTCCTTGTTCTTTGACACCTGGTCCTCTTTCGATTTGGCTGAGCTGGATATTTAATATTCCATATTGACCTTGAACGTTGAATCTTCTAACTGCTCAGAAGTATTAGGAGATTTTCCTTGTTTCTCGGCTTCAGTTCTTCTCAAAAATGCTCGAATGTACAGAAGCATGTCTTCTAGCTTATAATAACCCAAAACATGGAACAATGCCACGTTCTTGATGTGCTGTGAGCTTCATTGATGGACATGTGTTCAGGCAAAAGTTTCTTACAGGCAGCTCGTTTGTTGTATCTTGAATGGTGATAAAGGGACTTTACAACAGAAGTTTAAAATTGGGTCGAAATATTCCACCTTTTTAAAGCATCCACCTGTTAGAATCTGATTGACTATTGTTGTTCCAGCTGATGTCTTGCATACCCTTTTGGCGTTTCCCTTTCAAAATTCCCGCTCATAATACAAAACTGCCTATCTGTGTTAAAATCATCACCTACAGCAGTTTCGTAGTGCGCTACGAAACTGCTGTGTAATTTCAAAAACACAGCTTCAACCCAAAATCTGACTGTCTTCAAGTAATAAGGAAGAAGAGATGTATGCCAATCATTGGCAATGAAAACAAAATCCTCCCCATAAGGTCCACTAAAGTGTTCACTGCTTGAGAGATTAAGAATCCTTGGAGCTTCAATAGCTCCCTGACATAAGAGGCTAAAACGAAGTTCATTGTCTTGGGTTTTTATCCCTGAACAAGAGATAATTGCCTCAGAAGGTTTATGATCTTCTGCTTCAACACTATCACCAACAAAGTCCCTGGTTTTATCATAAGACTCAACCATGACTTGACCTTTTATGCTTTTGTCAGGCCATATAAAGTTCGTTCTTCCATCAATTCTGCGGATGATCCATGAACTGTTTTTTGCTCTCATGCAAATTTCCAAATCATGCTCATGAGTAGGATCATCTCTCTCTGCTCTTTTCTTCACCAAATCAACTTCTGCTCTCAACTTGCATAAACCAGCCAGGGAGCCCTTTGAAAGAGTAGTGACCTTGCCAGGAGGAGATGCCCTTGATAAATTTCTGTCATGATTGCAAAACAAGTACCTATAGCCAGCCACGTGATACATATTGCCACCACCCCACTGCTTAGTTAATTTCTCCTCCAGATTCAATATCTTCAGAGAAGCATTTTCAAGGAGTTGTTGTTTTAATACAAAGATCTCATGCACACCATTCACTAATGAGCCTGCTGGAATAAGTAGAATGATTGTCAAATTCTTTTGCTGATATACACACATATGCATGCGTTCCTCTGTTTGTTGTAGCCAAACTGTCGGGCTTACAACACTCCTACCAGCCATCTCTGGCCCCCAAATTTCAGTAATAATCTCACGGATACTAAAATTAACAGCACCAACCTTTAGCAATCCAGTATTTGAATGCTTTGATCTTTTTGCTTGAGAGGGATAATGATTGTTTTTTAGCAGCCATAACTAGCTTCAGGCCTTGGAGCATATCTTCAACGGAATTGCACATAATTGTAACAGGAGAATCGGGGATGCAGGGCATTTGTAGTCGATTACTTTTCAAAACTGTTGCATCATTAAAACTAATTTCGAGATATTCAAGTAATATCCCAATATTAGCCTCCTCTGATAATATTTACTGAACTTGCACCAAACATTCAACATCATCAGCAAGGCCAGCCCCTTACTAGTCTTCATTTCCGAAATGTAGTGATAAGCATTTGTAAACGACTCACTTAACAACTAGAATGATGTTTGTTCAATATCCTTGGGCATTGAATTCCCCGTGCACAGGTAGACAGCTTCTTTAGTTACATGAGGAGAAGCCATCTGTGTAGACTGCAAAATATTAAGAGCCTTTCTCATGTTACCACAGCTAAGCCTCACTATTGCAGACAAGCCATCCTCTATGACATCAAGCCTTTCTTTAGTTATGACATGTTGTAGCCGCTCCGTAACATTGGCAGGATCAAGAGGAGCAAACCGAAATCGTGTGCACCTTGAGTTCAAAGCTGGAATAATCTTATTGACATAATTGTAGATGAGAGAAAACCTTGTGCTCTTTGTGTATTTCTCCATAACCCTGCGCAAGGAAAACTGAGCATCTTTTGTCATGGCATCTGCCTCATCCAACAAGACTAGTTTTACACTCAACTTTGCATCAAAACTGAAACTCTGAGTGCTTGCAAAATCCTGAATTTGATTGCGAACAACTTCAATTCCCCGATCATCCGAAGCATTCAGCTCCAGGATCATCTGGTACTGACTCCCATAAAGCTTGCGTGCGACAGCCAACACAGTTGATGTCTTCCCGGTACCAGGCGGACCGTAAAGAAGGAGATGAGGCAGCTTGTAAGAGCACAAGCCAATCTGTGAGCAGATCTTCTGAGGATTTTTTTCTTTTTTTGCGCTATCAAGAGCTCCACAATCACATCTCCATATTGTGATACTACTGTTTTGCATTCCTGGCTGATATACCCGATACACCAATAGCATTGTTGATTGTGTTATAATGCCCGATGGACCAACCAGCAAAGAAGTTCCAGAATCTACAATAGCAGCACAATCTCCAGCACAGAAACCTGTTGATTGATCATCAAGGAGGAAGTCTCCCATATCAAACTGCCAGTAACCCTTTCGAGTAACAGATGTATACTGATGTTCACCCTTGAAGTGTTCAGGATCAACACCGCCAAATACTATTTCTCCTCCAGATAATGATCTCACATTTGAGTTCATTTTGTCACATAATACACTCTCAGGCAGTAGAGGACGGCCATGAACAGTGTGGCGACCCATCTGGGCACGGGATGAGGTGTGGATTTGTCTAAGAGGTACTGAAACCTACGCGATACATCATTCTTCTACTGCATCTCCAGAGATCCCGCCGTCGAATCATCGTTATAGGCCGCTTCCATCATTAGAACCCCACAGAGCACGAAATCTGAATATGAAGATGAATCAACGCCTGAATACACTTTGAATTCTCCAAAGATTTGCGATCGTTATACAGAAATCGAATTGAACTCAAACCCTATTTCCTGTGCTCCTCATCTGCCTCTGCTCTGAAGATTTGCTGCTCTTCCCTCTTCTCTACCGGCTTAAATACTGCTTTCGACCCGTCTTGACTTCTGTCAATTGATGGGCATATCAATTGACGGGAAAACTTGAGCTCAAACTCTTCGTTCCACTCCCAAACGCTATCTTCCTGCATCCAAAACATTAATGCCCAAGACATAAATGCTATTCCATAGGTGCATCCGATATGGGACAAGTTTCTGAATTTGTGTAACGTCGGCTCCGCCCTGATTGTCCTCTATAAAGATGCTCAAACTGCGAACATTTTGGAATTTTACACACTTCAAGACAACTGGTTTTGTAGACAGCTTCCTGGCAAGGCGACCCCATCCTAGCCTTTTAGCACCTGGAACTGTTTCTAACACACGTGTTGTTTTACTGCCCCATGCATTTGGCAAACCATTCGCCACAGATCCTCATTTTTTGTCAACTGATAAAGACGCTTGCAAGCTGATCCAACAAATGCAACATCTCTGGGTGTCAACCGTGACAAAATTTTTTGTGCTAGAACCTCGTCACTCAGCTGGAAAATCCCACAGATTTCACGGCAGAAATGTCCTTGTCCAATTACAGCTGGCCTGTATAAGAAAGGATCGGACAATGACCGATCTGAAAATCTAGTAGATGCCTCTTTGTGAAAGGGTAATGGCATAGGACCCAAGTCAATATTTGCTTCAGTGAACAGCTGAATTCCTATAATGTGTGTGATGATCCCATCATCACCATGAATTGGAGTCAAGCGGAACCTATTCATCAGGGGAGTCCCATCCTTCCTAAAGTTCAATAGCTCACTTCCCTGCCAAATGTCGATGTATTATGGATTTTCATCAAAGATACTATCATGTATAGCTCCTTCTTTGACAATCTGATGACGGAAAATTTAGGTAACCTGATGTATGTTCCCCTGTGAGATTCTCCCTAGATGCGGATTTCTGGAGGGAAGCAAAACTCTGTACAATATGTATGCTAGGATATTGACCTCCACTGGATACCAGAACTTCGGCCCATGTAGTGGGATTATAGGAAAAACCTTGAGAATGAAACACAACAGTATTATTTGTATATTGATGATAAGATCCAGCACTGTGACATGTTGAGTCAGATATTCCCACAGAATCCATAGGAGACAGCTGTGAAATATTGGCTATGGATTCGAACAATTCCCCAATTTCGTAGCGCAGCCAGTGCAAAATATGAATTATGCGCTACGAAATCACCTAGACAATTTCAGCTTTGAAAATTTTTTCTTGAGTGATAACAGTTGCTCCACTTGGGATAGTGTGCCCTTGTGGTACACTAAGAACTCGTAGGTCCAGTGCTTTATCTTTTTTATTACAAACGAAAATCTGCTTGACAAACATTCCCTTCAAGCTTCTTGGGCCTTCACCTCGGGCTTAAGCTGGATGATCACTGTAGGAGAAAGAAAACTACATCTACTGAAAAAAATGCTCAGTCAACATTGAGCTTATTTTCATTTTCCTACCTACCTACCCTAACAATTCAAACTTCTTTCAGCTCAATCAATGTGAAATTTCCAATGTAGCCAATCATTTGTCTTATCTGATGTTTGATTTCTTTGACTGCATCGGAGTTCAGAGCCAATATGATATTGTGATGACCGCTGCCACTGAAATTGCCTCTGATCTTCATAGAAAAACTGAAACACTAGAGAGTAAAAATCTTCCATATATTCAGCTATAGGATCCCAGAATACATGATCATCTTGATGATTCTTGTAACTTTCTAGTTGTGCAAACTGATCTTCAACAACAGTGTACACTTCCTCAACCGTGAAAGAGAAAGGAACCAACACTCTCTCCTTGTGTTCTGCCATAGAAGGCTTCTGAAAATAATGATCATGATTATGAAGACTATATGTCTGAACTTGACCTTCTAAACCTTCAATATCTTTGGCAAATTCATCCAAAAATTTCATCTTATCCTCTACCTTGTAGTCAAATGATTTTAGATAAGAAGACAAGGACAAAGAAAAATTTTCAACTATTTCTTCATTAATATGATGATCATTCCACTGTTTGAAACCTTGAATTGAAGGAGAGTTTGCCACCGCATCTGATCTATCCATCCATTCCTCCAAAAACATAAGCCAAAAGTCTTCAAATGACTTAATGGATTTGGTAGGAAAGCTTTCAATCCATTGTTTACATTTCCCTTGAAGTGAATCATAGAACAACATAATGCAAACATCCTCATGTTTAACTCTAAGAAGCTCAGTAAAATCACAGAAATCTGATATATGCTTCAAAGTCAAACTCAAATATTCTCCATTGAATTTTGGACCATTCCTTAGAAAATATGCATCCTTGGGAAAATGATTTTGGAAACCATGAATTCCTAAAAAAATTATGCATGCATACCTTGAAACAAGAATGGTAGCATCTGGGTCTTTCATAAATCCAGTGGAATCACCATGAATGTATGAATTTTGAATTCTTCAACAATGGAGTCGCCAAGGTAGATTTGCAGCCTCAAAAACCTTCTGAGCTCCTGCTACCTTCAGAAGTTCAGCTTCATAATTTCGGGAATGAGTAATCTTCAGGCTCCCGGAAGACGCACCAAAATGTTATCTCAAAATCAAGCCCTGGAAGGTTACAGACCAGGAAGACTTCAAGTAACTGTTTCAAACCAATCTTTTGACTAAGGCTTAGCCTCCTTAGCCTGAGAGGGCTCTCTCAAAGGGTTATTGATTTTGACTATTAATAAGATGGCTAACTCTTGTGGAATAACACTAACAAATATGAAGGCTGGACAAACATTAAACTAATTTCCATTGGGCCTATGGAGTCAATCATACTTCAGTAAATAATGATACTGCCTTTACATAGAAGTCAGGGCACTTAGCATTAAGATGTTAAGAACACAACACACATATGGAACCACAGCTCATAAGTGCACACAGGAAGTCAGAGCACAATCAGTGAATTCTGAGTGATTGTACACCTATGCAACTATAAAAAGACATAAAGGAAAAGATAAAATCATACATTCTGAACATAGAAATCCCTCATGAATCCTGAGAAGTAAAGAAGCCCAAATTATATTACTGAAATATGTCTTTACATAAGCCAAAACAATGCTTTGTTTATCAAATTTCCAACCCTCATTACATTGTTGTTTCAGCTATATATAGATTCCTTATTCTAACTAATTCGAGCTTCCTCCTCCAGCATGAGGGGAGTCGATAACTACCTCTACTAACACCTATCAGCTATTTAACTAACTAATAAATACAACTAAAGTGCTGACTGGAATTTTTAAAGAGTTCTAAATTAACTATGACTCTAACTCTATTTTCCATGCATACGGCTTCTCCTTGTTATTTGACACCTGGTCCTCTTTCGATTTGGCTGAGCTGGATATTTAATATTCCATATTGACCTTGAACGCTGAATCTTCTAACTGCTCAGAAGTATTAGGAGATTTTCCTTGTTTCTCGGCTTCAGTTCTTCTAAAAAATGCTCGAATGTACAGAAGCATGTCTTCTAGCTTATAATAACCCAAAACATGGAACACTGCCACGTTCTTGATGTGTTGTGAGCTTCATCGATGGACATGTGTTCAGGCAAAAGTTTCTTACAGGCAGCTCGTTTGTTGTATCTTGAATGGTGATAAAGGGACTTTACAACAAAAGTTTAAAATTGGGTCGAAATATTCCACCTTTTTAAAGCATCCACCTATTCTGATCTGATTGAATATTGTTGTTCCAGCTGATGTCTTGCATACCCTTTTGGCGTTTCCCTTTCAAAATTCCCGCTCATAATACAAAACTGCCTATCTGTGTTAAAATCATCACCTACAACAGTTTCGTAGCGCGCTACGAAACTGCTGTGTAATTTCAAAAACACGGCTTCAACCCAAAATCTGACTGTCTTCAAGTAATAAGGAAGAAGATATGTATGCCAATCATTGGCAATGAAAACAAAATCCTCCCCATAAGGTCCACTAAAGTGTTCACTGATTGAGAGATTAAGAATCCTTGGAGCTTCAATAGCTGCCTGACATAAGAGGCTAAAACGAAGTTCATTGTCTTGGGTTTTTATCCCTGAACAAGAGATAATTGCCTCAGAAGGTTTATGATCTTCTGCTTCAACACTATCACCAACAAAGTCCCTGGTTTTATCATAAGACTCAACTATGACTTGACCTTTTATGCTTTTGTCAGGCCATATAAAGTTCGTTTCTTCCATCACTTCTGCGGATGATCCATGAACTGTTTTTTTCTCTCATGCAAATTTCCAAATCATGCTCATGAGTAGGATCATCTCTCTCTGCTCTTTTCTTCACCAAATCAACTTCTGCTCTCAACTTGCATAAAGCAGCGAGGGAGCCCTTTGAAAGTGTAGTGACCTTGCCAGGAGGAGATGCCCTTGATAAATTTCTGTCATGATTGCAAAACAAGTACCTATAGCCAGCCACGTGATACATATTGCCACCACCCCACTGCTTAGTTAATTTCTCCTCCAGATTCAATATCTTCAGAGAAGCATTTTCAAGGAGTTGTTGTTTTAATACAGAGATCTCATGCACACCATTCACTGATGAGCCTGCTGGAATAAGTAGAATGATTGTCAAATTCTTTTGCTGATATACACACATATGCATGCGTTCCTCTGTTTGTTGTAGCCAAACTGTCGGGCTTACAACACTCCTACCAGCCATCTCTGCCCCCCAAATTTCAGTAATAATCTCACGGATACTAAACTTAACCGCACCAACCTTTAGCAATCCAGTATTTGAATGCTTTGATATTTTTGCTTGAGAGGGATAATGATTGTTTTTTAGCAGCCATAACTAGCTTCAGGCCTTGGAGCATATCTTCAACGGCATTGCACATAATTGTAACAGGAGAATCGGGGATGCAGGGCATTTGTAGTCGATTACTTTTCAAAACTGTTGCATCATTAAAACTAATTTCGAGATAATCCCAATATTAGCCTCCTCTGATAATATTTACTGAACTTGCACCAAACATTCAACATCATCAGCAAGGCCAGCCCCTTACTAGTCTTCATTTCCGAAATGTAGTGATAAGCATTTGTAAACGACTCACTTAACGACCAGAATGATGTTTGTTCAATATCCTTGGGCATTGAATTCCCCATGCACAGGTAGACAACTTCTTCAGTTACATGAGGAGAAGCCATCTGTGTAGACTGCAAAATATTAAGAGCCTTTCTCATGTTACCACAGCTAAGCCTCACTATTGCAGACAAGCCATCCTCTGTGACATCAAGCCTTTCTTTAGTTATGACATGTTGTAGTCGCTCCGTAACATTGGCAGGATCAAGAGGAGCAAACCGAAATCGTGTGCACCTTGATTTCAAAGCTGGAATAATCTTATTGACATAATTGTAGATGAGAGAAAACCTTGTGCTCTTTGTGTATTTCTCCATAACCCTGTGCAAGGAAAACTGAGCATCTTTTGTCATGGCATCTGCCTCATCCAACAAGACTAGTTTTACACTCAACTTTGCATCAAAACTGAAACTCTGAGTGCTTGCAAAATCCTGAATTTGATTGCGAACAACTTCAATTCCCCGATCATCCGAAGCATTCAGCTCCAGGATCATCTGCTACTGACTCCCATAAAGCTTGCGTGCGACAGCCAACACAGTTGATGTCTTCCCGGTACCAGGTGGACCGTAAAGAAGGAGATGAGGCAGCTTGTAAGAGCACAAGCCAATCTGTGAGCAGATCTTCTGAGGATTTTTTTCTTTTTTTGCTATCAAGAGCTCCACAATCACATCTCCATATTGTGATACTACTGTTTTGCATTCCTGGCTGATAATACCCGATGCACCAATAGCATTGTTGATTGTGTTATAATGCCTGATGGACCAGCCAGCAAAGAAGCTCTAGAATCTACAATAGCAGCACAATCTCCAGCACAGAAACCTGTCGATTTATCATCAAGGAGGAAATCTCCCATATCAAACTGCCAGTAACCCTTTCGAGTAACAGGTGTATACTGACGTTCACCCTTGAAGTGTTCAGGATCAACACCGCCAAATACTATCTCTCCTCCAGATAATGATCTCACATTTGAGTTCATTTTGTCACATAATACACTCTCAAGCAGTAGAGGACGGCCATGAACAGTGTGGCGACCCATCTGGGCACGGGATGAGGTGTGGATTTGTCTAAGAGGTACTGAAACCTGCGCGATACATCGTTCTTCTACTGCATCGCCGGAGATCCCGCCGTCGAATCATCGTTATAGGCCGCTTCCATCATTAGAACCCCACAGAGCACGAAATCTGAATATGAAGATGAATCAACGCCTGAATACACTTTGAATTATCCACAGATTTGCGATCGTTATACAGAAATCAAATTCAACTCAAACCCTATTTCCTGTGCTCCTCATCTGCCTCTGCTCTGAAGATTTGCTGCTCTTCCCTCTTCTCTACCGGCTTAAAGACTGCTTTCGACCCGCCTTGACTTCTGTCAATTGATGGGCATATCAATTGACGGGAAAACTTGAGCTCAAACTCTTCGTTCCACTCCCAAACGCTATCTTCCTGCATCCAAAACATTAATGCCCAAGACATAAATGCTATTCCATAGGTGCATCCGATATGGGACAAGTTTCTGAATTTGTGTAATGTCGGCTCCGCCCTGATTGTCCTCTATAAAGATGCTCAAACTGTGAACATTCTGGAATTTTACACACTTCAAGACAACTAGTTTTTGTAGACAGCTTCCTGGCAAGGCGACCCCATCCTAGCCTTTTAGCACCTGGAACTGTTTCTAACACACGTGTTGTTTTACTGCCCCATGCATTTGGCAAACCATTCGCCACAGATCCTCATTTTTTGTCAACTGATAAAGACGCTTGCAAGCTGATCCAACAAATGCAACATCTCTGGGTGTCAACCGTGACAAAAATTTTTGTGCTAGAACCTCGTCACTCAGCTGGAAAATCCCACGG
Organism: Pinus tabuliformis; assembly: GCA_031772625.1. Taxonomy (NCBI): domain Eukaryota; kingdom Viridiplantae; phylum Streptophyta; class Pinopsida; order Pinales; family Pinaceae; genus Pinus; species Pinus tabuliformis. The sequence continues at coordinate 429,363,952 of CM062819.1, read as the reverse complement.
ATTTCACGGCAGAAATGTCCTTGTCCAATTACAGCTGGCCTGTATAAGAAAGGATCGGACAATGACCGTTCTGCAAATCTAGTAGATGCCTCTTTGTGAAAGGGTAATGGCATAGGACCCAAGTCAATATTTGCTTCAGTGAACAGTTGAATTCCTATAATGTGTGTGATGATCCCATCATCACCATGAATTGGAGTCAAGCGGAACCTATTCATCAGGGGAGTCCCATCCTTCCTAAAGTTCAATAGCTCACTTCCCTGCCAAATGTTGATGTATTATGGATTTTCATCAAAGATACTATCATGTATAGCTCCTTCTTTGGCAATCTGATGACGGAAAATTTAGGTAACCTGATGTATGTTCCCCTGTGAGATTCTCCCTAGATGCGGATTTCTGGAGGGAAGCAGAACTTTGTACAATATGTATGCTAGGATATTGACCTCCACTGGATACCAGAACTTCGGCCCATGTAGTGGGATTATAGGAAAAACCTTGAGAATGAAACACAGCAGTATTATTTGTATATTGATGATAAGATCCAGCACTGTGACATGTTGAGTCAGATATTCCTACAGAATCCATAGGAGACAACTGTGAAATATTGGCTATGGATTCGAACAATTCCCCAATTTTGTAGCGCAGCCAGTGCAAAATATGAATTATGCGCTACGAAATCACCTAGACAATTTCAGCTTTGAAAATTTTTTCATGAGTGATAACAGTGGCTCCACTTGGGATAGTGTGCCCTTGTGGTACACTAAGAACTCATAGGTCCAGTGCTTTATCTTTTTTATTACAAACGAAAATCTGCTTGACAAACATTCCCTTCAAGCTTCTTGGGCCTTCACCTCGGGCTTAAGCTGGATGATCACTGTAGGAGAAAGAAAACTACATCTACTGAAAAAAATGCTCAGTCAACCTTGAGCTTATTTGCATTTTCCTACCTACCTACCCTAACAATTCAAACTTCTTTCAGCTCAATCAATGTGAAATTTCCAATGTAGCCAATCATTTGTCTTATCTGATGTTTGATTTCTTTGACTGCATCGGAGTTCAGAGCCAATATGATATTGTGATGACCGCTGCGACTGAAATTGCCTCTGATCTTCATAGAAAAACTGAAACACTGGAGAGTAAAAATCTTCCATATATTCAGCTATAGGATCCCAGAATACATGATCAGCTTGATGATTCTTGTAACTTTCTAGTTGTGCAAACTGATCTTCAACAACAGTGTACACTTCCTCAACCGTGAAAGAGAAAGGAACCAACACTCTCTCCTTGTGTTCTGCCATAGAAGGCTTCTGAAAATAATGATCATGATTATGAAGACTATATGCCTGAATTTGACCTTCTAAACCTTCAATGTCTTTGGCAAATTCATCCAAAAATTTCATCTTATCCTCTGCCTTGTAGTCAAATGATTTTAGATAAGAAGACAAGGACAAAGAAAAATTTTCAACTATTTCTTCATTAATATGATTATCATTCCACTGTTTGAAACCTTGAATTGAAGGAGAGTTTGCCACCGCATCTGATTTATCCATCCATTCCTCCAAAAACATAAGCCAAAAGTCTTCAAATGACTTAATGGATTTGGTAGGAAAGCTTTCAATCCATTGTTTACATTTCCCTTGAAGTGAATCATAGAACAACATAATGCAAACATCCTCATGTTTAACTCTAAGAAGCTCAGTAAAATCATAGAAATCTGATATATGCTTCAAAGTCAAACTCAAATATTCTCCATTGAATTTTGGACCATTCCTTAGAAAATATGCATCCTTGGGAAAATGATTTTGGAAACCATGAATTCCCGAAAAATTTATGCATGCATACCTTGAAACAAGAATGGTAGCATCTGGGTCTTTCATAACTCCAGTGGAATCACCATGAATGTATGAATTTTGAATTCTTCAACAATGGAGTCGCCAAGGTAGATTTGCAGCCTCAAAAACCTTCTGAGCTCCTGCTACCTTCAGAAGTTCAGCTTCATAATTTCGGGAATGAGTAATCTTCAGGCTCCCGGCAGACGCACCAAAATGTTATCTCAAAATCAAGCCCTGGAAGGCTGCAGACCAGGAAGACTTCAAGTAACTCTTGTGGAATAACACTAACAAATATGAAGGCTGGACAAACATTAAACTAATTTCCATTGGGCCTATGGAGTCAATCATACTTCAGTAAATAATGATACTGCCTTTACATAGAAGTCAGGGCACTTAGCATTAAGATGTTCAGAACACAACACACATATGGAACCACAGCTCATAAGTGCACACAGGAAGTCAGAGCACAATCAGTGAATTCTGAGTGATTGTACACCTATGCAACTGTAAAAATACATAAAGGAAAAGATAAAATCATACATTCTGAACATAGAAATCCCTCATGAATCCTGAGAAGTAAAGAAGCCCAAATTATATTACTGAAATATGTCTTTACATAAGCCAAAACAATGCTTTGTTTATCAAATTTCCAACCCTCATTACATTGTTGTTTCAGCTATATATAGATTCCTTATTCTAACTAATTCGAGCTTCCTCCTCCAGCATGAGGGGAGTCGATAACTACCTCTACTGACAACTATCAGCTATTTAACTAACTAATAAATACAACTAAAGTGCTGACTGGAGTTTTTAAAGAGTTCTAAATTAACTATGACTCTAACTCTATTTTCCATGCATACGGCTTCTCCTTGTTCTTTGACACCTGGTCCTCTTTCGATTTGGCTGAGCTGGATATTTAATATTCCATATTGACCTTGAACGCTGAATCTTCTAACTGCTCAGAAGTATTAGGAGATTTTCCTTGTTTCTCGGCTTCAGTTCTTCTAAAAAATGCTCGAATGTACAGAAGCATGTCTTCTAGCTTTTAATAACCCAAAACATGGAACACTGCCACGTTCTTGATGTGCTGTGAGCTTCATCGATGGACATGTGTTCAGGCAAAAGTTTCTTACAGGCAGCTCGTTTGTTGTATCTTGAATGGTGATAAAGGGACTTTACAACAGAAGTTTAAAATTGGGTCGAAATATTCCACCTTTTTAAAGCATCCACCTGTTCTGATCTGATTGACTATTGTTGTTCCAGCTGATGTCTTGCATACCCTTTTGGCGTTTCCCTTTCAAAATTCCCGCTCATAATACAAAACTGCCTATCTGTGTTCAAATCATCACCTACAACAATTTTGTAGCGCGCTACGAAACTGCTATGTAATTTCAAAAACACAGCTTCAACCCAAAATCTGACTGTCTTCAAGTAATAAGGAAGAAGAGATGTATGCCAATCATTGGCAATGAAAACAAAATCCTCCCCATAAGGTCCACTAAAGTGTTCACTGCTTGAGAGATTAAGAATCCTTGGAGCTTCAATAGCTGCCTGACATAAGAGGCTAAAACGAAGTTCATTGTCTTGGGTTTTTATCCCTGAACAAGAGATAATTGCCTCAGAAGGTTTATGATCTTCTGCTTCAACACTATCACCAACAAAGTCCCTGGTTTTATCATAAGACTCAACTATGACTTGACCTTTTATGCTTTTGTCAGGCCATATAAAGTTCGTTTCTTCCATCAATTCTGCGGATGATCCATGAACTGTTTTTTGCTCTCATGCAAATTTCCAAATCATGCTCATGAGTAGGATAATCTCTCTCTGCTCTTTTCTTCACCAAATTAACTTCTGCTCTCAACTTGCATAAAGCAGCCAGGGAGCCCTTTGAAAGTGTAGTGACCTTGCCAGGAGGAGATGCCCTTGATAAATTTCTGTCATGATTGCAAAACAAGTACCTATAGCCAGCCACGTGATACATATTGCCACCACCCCACTGCTTAGTTAATTTCTCCTCCAGATTCAATATCTTCAGAGACGCATTTTCAAGGAGTTGTTGTTTTAATACAGAGATCTCATGCACACCATTCACTGATGAGCCTGCTGGAATAAGTAGAATGATTGTCAAATTCTTTTGCTGATATACACACAGATGCATGCGTTCCTCTGTTTGTTGTAGCCAAACTGTCGGGCTTACAACACTCCTACCAGCCATCTCTGCCCCCCAAATTTCAGTAATAATCTCACGGATACTAAACTTAACAGCACCAACCTTTAGCAATCCAGTATTTGAATGCTTTGATCTTTTTGCTTGAGAGGGATAATGATTGTTTTTTAGCAGCCATAACTAGCTTCGGGCCTTGGAGCATATCTTCAATGGCATTGCACATAATTGTAACAGGAGAATCGGGGATGCAGGGCATTTGTAGTCGATTACTTTTCAAAACTGTTGCATCATTAAAACTAATTTCGAGATAATCCCAATATTAGCCTCCTCTGATAATATTTACTGAACTTGCACCAAACATTCAACATCATCAGCAAGGCCAGCCCCTTACTAGTCTTCATTTCCGAAATGTAGTGATAAGCATTTGTAAACGACTCACTTAACGACCAGAATGATGTTTGTTCAATATCCTTGGGCATTGAATTCCCCATGCACAGGTAGACAACTTCTTCAGTTACATGAGGAGAAGCCATCTGTGTAGACTGCAAAATATTAAGAGCCTTTCTCATGTTACCACAGCTAAGCCTCACTATTGCAGACAATCCATCCTCTGTGACATCAAGCCTTTCTTTAGTTATGACATGTTGTAGCCGCTCCGTAACATTGGCAGGATCAAGAGGAGCAAACCGAAATCGTGTGCACCTTGATTTCAAAGCTGGAATAATCTTATTGACATAATTGTAGATGAGAGCAAACCTTGTGCTCTTTGTGTATTTCTCCATAACCCTGCGCAAGGAAAACTGAGCATCTTTTGTCATGGCATCTGCCTCATCCAACAAGACTAGTTTTACACTCAACTTTGCATCAAAACTGAAACTCTGAGTGCTTGCAAAATCCTGAATTTGATTGCGAACAACTTCAATTCCCCGATCATCCGAAGCATTCAGCTCCAGGATCATCTGGTACTGACTCCCATAAAGCTTGCGTGCGACAGCCAACACAGTTGATGTCTTCCCGGTACCAGGCGGACCGTAAAGAAGGAGATGAGGCAGCTTGTAAGAGCACAAGCCAATCTGTGAGCAGATCTTCTGAGGATTTTTTTCTTTTTTTGCGCTATCAAGAGCTCCACAATCACATCTCCATATTTTGATACTACTGTTTTGCATTCCTGGCTGATAATACTCGATGCAGCAATAGCATTGTTGATTGTGTTATAATGCCTGATGGACCAGCCAGCAAAGAAATTCCAGAATCTACAATAGCAGCACAATCTCCAGCACAGAAACCTGTCGATTTATCATCAAGGAGGAAATCTCCCATATCAAACTGCCAGTAACCCTTTCGAGTAACAGGTGTATACTGACGTTCACCCTTGAAGTGTTCAGGATCAACACCGCCAAATACTATCTCTCCTCCAGATAATGATCTCACATTTGAGTTCATTTTGTCACATAATACACTCTCAGGCAGTAGAGGACGGCCATGAACAGTGTGGCGACCCATCTGGGCACGGGATGAGGTGTGGATTTGTCTAAGAGGTACTGAAACCTGCGCGATACATCGTTCTTCTACTGCATCGCCGGAGATCCCGCCGTCGAATCATCGTTATAGGCCGCTTCCATCATTAGAACCCCACGCAGCACGAAATCTGAATATGAAGATGAATCAACACCTGAATACACTTTGAATTCTCCACAGATTTGCGATCGTTATACAGAAATCGAATTCAACTCAAACCCTATTTCCTGTGCTCCTCATCTGCCTCTGCTCTGAATATTTGCTGCTCTTCCCTCTTCTCTACCGGCTTAAATACTGCTTTCGACCCGCCTTGACTTCTGTCAATTGATGGACATATCAATTGACGGGAAAACTTGAGCTCAAAATCTTCGTTCCACTCCCAAACGCTATCTTCCTGCATCCAAAACATTAATGCCCAAGACATAAATGCTATTCCATAGGTGCATCCGATATGGGACAAGTTTCTGAATTTGTGTAACGTCGGCTCCGCCCTGATTGTCCTCTATAAAGATGCTCAAACTGCGAACATTCTGGAATTTTACACACTTCAAGACAACTGGTTTTTGTAGACAGCTTCCTGGCAAGGCGACCCCATACTAGCCTTTTAGCACCTGGAACTGTTTCTAACACACGTGTTGTTTTACTGCCCCATGCATTTGGCAAACCATTCGCCACAGATCCTCATTTTTTGTCAACTGATAAAGACGCTTGCAAGCTGATCCAACAAATGCAACATCTCTGGGTGTCAACCGTGACAAAAATTTTTGTGCTAGAACCTCGTCACTCAGCTAGAAAATCCCACGGATTTCACGGCAGAAATGTCCTTGTCCAATTACAGCTGGCCTGTATAAGAAAGGATCGGACAATGACCGATCTGCAAATCTAGTAGATGCCTCTTTGTGAAAGGGTAATGGCATAGGACCCAAGTCAATATTTGCTTCAGTGAACAGCTAAATTCCTATAATGTGTGTGATGATCCCATCATCACCACGAATTGGAGTCAAGCGGAACCTATTCATCAGGGGAGTCCCATCCTTCCTAAAGTTCAATAGCTCACTTCCCTGCCAAATGTCGATGTATTCTGGATTTTCATCAAAGATACTATCATGTATAGTTCCTTCTTTGGAAATCTGATGACGGAAAATTTAGGTAACCTGATGTATGTTCCCCTGTGAGATTCTCCCTAGATGCGGATTTCTGGAGGGAAGCAGAACTCTGTACAATATGTATGCTAGGATATTGACCTCCACTGGATACCAGAACTTCGGCCCATGTAGTGGGATTATAGGAAAAACCTTGAGAATGAAACACAGCAGTATTATTTGTATATTGATGATAAGATCCAGCACTGTGACATGTTGAGTCAGATATTCCCACAGAATCCATAGGAGACAGCTGTGAAATATTGGCTATGGATTCGAACAATTCCCCAATTTTGTAGCGCAGCCAGTGCAAAATATGAATTATGCACTACGAAATCACCTAGACAATTTCAGCTTTGAATATTTTTTCTTGAGTGATAACAGTATCGATATTGTTTTCTGAAGTTGCCTCACCCATGAGGCTGAGAAATTCCTTAATGAATACCATTTGGGGGCATGTGGTGGTCATTTATCTAGTTATTCTATTGCACAAAAAATCTTGTGTGCTAGTTACTTTTGGCCCACCATTTTTCACGATTATATTTTTGTTGTCCAAAAGTGTCATTCATGCCAGATTTTTTATCATAATACCTATGCTCCACCTACAACTATGCATCTTGTTATTGTTATAGTTCCTTTTGTAAATGGGGTATTAATTTCATGACATGTAACCCTCACTCGACCAAGAGCATGACTATCTCATTATAGTAGTTGATTAATTTACCAAATGGGTGGAGGTGATGCCTACATTTAACAATACCAGCAAAACAACTGCATATTTATTTTTCAACCATGTCATCGCACGGTTTGGTGTTCCACAAGCCATACTTACGGATCATGGAAAACATTTCTAGAATCATATGATGAGCGAACTGACTACGAAACTAAGAATTTACCTTAAAAGTTCCACTCCCTAATACCCAAAGGAAAATGGACAAGTTGAGGCTATCAATAAGGTCATTAAAACTATGCTTCAATGTATAACAGGAGTCCATAAATCAGACTGAAATTTGCTTGTTTTTTCTGCCTTGTGGGCATATCAAACCTCCGTTAAGATTGATACCAGATTTATACTATTTCAATTGGTTTATGGTCTTAAAGATATCCTTCCTATATAATGTGAGATTCCATGATTGAAACTAGCTATAGAACTTATTCCTACCACTTCTACAAAAGAGGATCATCTTTTACCTCTGACATGCTTAGATGAGACACGATGTGATGTCGCTTTAGCTAATGAAACTCATAAGAGATGTATCAAGGTGCAATGTGACAATAGTGTTAACCGTGTGTCTTCTCAGAAGGATACCTTGTTTTTCTTTACGATCAATAGTATGATAAATTAGGTTTAGGAAAGTTCGAGCCAATGTGGCTAGGTCCATATATTTTCAAACATGTTTTTGCAAAAGGGGCCTATGGTCTATTATATTTTGATGGAGTTCCAATAGCGAAACCTAGAAATGGGTTGTATCTTAAAAAATAATATGCTTGATTTTGTGTATTACATTGTGTACATGTTGTATATAGGTGTGTTGAGTGTGTTTGCAGTGTGTCCCTTCAGAATTTCCTTCGGTTTCTATTAATCTCATTTACATTTGGTTTGCAGATGTCGACATCCTTGGAACCATTTGTTGGTTATGTTGATGGTTCTAGTCATAGTACTCAGAACCTATCTTCCACAACATGGGCCATATTCACTTTAGATGATGATTTAGTGAGTCTACAAGGTATTTGTATCGGTCGGTATACTAATAACATCATTGAGTAGATCGTAGTGATCGAACTACTATCTGATGTTATTTCACATGGTATCTATCATACAGTCATTAGATTGGACTCACAACTTGTAGTACTACAGTTGACTAATGTCTACTCAGTTAGAAGTCCAACTATGCTTCGCATGTTCTTAAGGGTTCACCTTCTAGAAATAAACTTTGATTACATCCAATATCAACACATTTCTAGAAATCTAAATAGATTGACAGATGTGTTGGATAATCATGTTTTAGATAGACATTTGCAACACATGTAAATAATTTCAATACACATCACATCAATTGAAAGTGATAATAGACATGTAGGAAACACTGAATATAGTTATATATAAATGTTTGGTTTTAAAAAATTTGTTCTCAAGACACATATTGCCACACAAACTATTGTATCCAAAAATATACATGCAAATATGGCAGTATGCCTCTTAGTAGAGTAATCATATTTCTCGTGATAACATTCCACTACATGAGCTATCTTGTGTAGTAGCTAATCGATACGACTTGGCACTCCAATAGTATGTCATTGTAATCGCATAGGAAGCTGGTCGAACATGGTCTCATCTATGCCATGTGTCAACCCATCCATATGATGCTCTACCTCTACGAGGGTCTCTACTATGTTGAGATCTTGTAGCACTTCCCTTCCTACTACAACAACATGTACTGGTGTTGGTTTTGGTTGTGGGTCTCCTGCTCATTGGAGATATGACACCCACAAGTCGAATGGGTCCAATATATGCATGTACAAATCAATAGTTTAGTCTTAGAAACATTAAAAAAACATTTTAAAAAAAATTGTAAAACTTAAAATAAAAGAATGGTCAAAATATATTACCTATAGTGTCCCATTTCTCTCCCTCAAGAAGTGTGAGCTTTGGGTCTCCATGGAAATCCACCCCTATGTATGGATAATCGTCTAAGATTATAAATTTCATGTGAAACTGTCTAAAGAAAACTAAGGTGAAGCTCATGGATGATCGAACTTCATGGCAGGACATATGATCTATCCACCTCCTCATTTGTGGAACTCTCACATCAATAGGTTCGAGTGAGATATGTTGAGGTTGTAGCAATGGAATCCTCTCTAGAGAAAAGGAGACTAAGAGTTCCCCATAGCCAAAGTTCTTTATTCTCCTATATTTTTCTTTAGTCAATTTTTCTTTCATGTTGACCAACACTCCCTTACTCAAGTTGAATATGGTTGGCTTTGTGCTTTCTAGAGCATACTACATTTATGGCCTATTGGCCCCATGTAGTGTAGAGCTACCTGCCAATCCGGTGATAATGAATAGAATCGTTTGTAGAGGAAATAGAACCACATATTTTATATTTATTTCCTACCCTCAGTCATCTAGGCTCCAGGTCTACAATGAGTGGTGACATAATCCTTGACTGTTTCTCCTCCCTTTCTCATTCCCATAAGAGAGATAGGGGCATCTCGTCTAGATAGACTTGTCAAGAACTATATTTCTTCTACCTTTATCTCAAGAAGATGTGCTCCTAGCCTAAATGTCTGCACTTGAACATCCCATGCACATACAAGATATTCAATTAATTCCATATGTTTCCTGATTCCAGGAAGCTAGAAGAATTTTAGCAATCCACAATTTCTTAGTGCCTGAATGGTAGCAAGATTGTTTGGTCAATTTAGTGATGTCTAAATTGAAACTTTTAAATGTCAACCCGGGGCTCGTAAGCTGATGAAGTGAGGTGTACTATATGTACTTAGATAACCTTTTTATTAATCTTTTGTCGTTTTTATCTTTTTAGTTTGTTTTTTATTGTATCTTTCCTAATGTGATGTGATGGAGATGTAATAAAGCGAGTGAATGTGGGTGATTGTGATGATTTCTAAGTGATTTCTTGAAACTTAAATAGTATTCTAAAAGAAAGCTTGAACAACAATTGCAATAAAATCAAAGCTTAAAATCAAATAAAGGACTAATGGCATCGGCCCAGTATCTCTGATGTTGATGATAATGAAAATGAAATCTATATTAACTCAATTAAAAGCAAGAACAACTACTTTACACTACTTTACACTATTTTAACTCTTCATTTAAATCTAGTCAATGTGAAATCTAAGTGAGAGAAATCACACTATTTTAACCTTTTCTTAATCATGTGAGAACAATTACGAACAGGTCAGTAATGTGAGTCTTAAAGCAAAATAAACCAAGCTGCACTAAGTGATATTTTGGCTCCAATAAAGTTAGTTGATTATAGAAAAAGAACCATCAATAAATGAACAACTTGATAACTACTGAGCAGAAAGTAAAGTGCAAGTTAAAAGAAATGATACTAATGAAAATCAAACTGCAAAAAAGTAAAGGTCAACAGCCTAGACAAGATGATCACACATGCCACTAGTTGTAAAAAGAAAATAAAGAAAACTGTCCCGGGCTCGCCTAAGAAACCTGCATAACACACTGATCAGTCATGAACAAAAGTGCAAAAATGTAAATCAGCAGAATTCAAAGTTTATGTACACTAATATACATGTTGAAAAAAAAAAAAATGCAGCAATTCATAAAGATAACTGTACATTAATATACATGAAATCAAAAAAAGAAATGCAAGAAATTAAAAGTAAAACTATTGTACAGTGGCTGCAGCAAGCAGGGGCCCTCTGCCTACTTCAGCCAATCCAAAGAGCAGTTACACGCTTAGAAACAGAACAATCTTCTCATAGATTAATAAGCAAATGTAAAATACAGTGGGGAGCTTATAAAACGCTTACAAAAGAGGTTTCAACAGAGTTTACAAAATGGATTAACGACTAACTCTCCAGCATTCAAAGATGCTTTATTTATAACAGAGGAAAGCAAACTAACTTAACGAAAACTAAGCTATTCAAGCAGCTGTGTAAAAACACGTAATTTTGCTGCGTCCTTGGATTTAGGCAACGGTCGTTGGGGGCATTCAATTTGCTGTTGGATTCGTGTTTCCCACTGTCTTCGTGGCTGAGGGAGATGCCACCTGTTCTTCACGTGCTCCAAAACAGAACACGCAGAGCCGTGCCACCGCCAATGACCTCTATTGACCGTATTTGCTCCCTCGTTGACCACGGGTTTTCATGACTGGTTTCGGTGAGCTGGAATGACACACACCATGTCCTTGGTTCCACGAACTTGCCCATGTGGCTCTTCTTCCTGGAGGACACTTGGAACATATCATTTAATAAAACAGCTGCAGAATCCGGGGTTGGCTGCAGAAACCGGGATCAACTGCGGAAACCCTGTGTGAGCTGCGAAAATGCAGCACTTTGAACCAAAATTCTGAACCAACAACAATCATTAGCATAATTAACAAACCATGTAAAAAGTCCTAAAATACAATGATTTGAGCAATTTGATGGAGGGAATGAGTGGCAAAAGAAGGAAATGAATAGGAAAAGGAGGCTGAGAGGATGTGTAAAGAAATGCAGGTTTGAGGCTCAACATACCCCCACTGTGAAGGTGTTGCATGTCCTCATGCAACCAAAACTTTGTCATTGTTTTCAATCCATGTGCTCAGATGCTTCTACCAAAACATCTAGCCTTCTTCTCTTTCTCCTTGCTGCCAAAATTGTCCTTGGTTTTCTGACTAAACAACTGAATTTCAAATTGATCAATGCCCTGCTCAGCTTCTTACATTTTCTCTTCAATTTTCTGTTGTTCTTCTGCCAGAGTCCTAAGTGAAGCATGGTATTGTCATGAACAATTTTGTCCACCTTGCTTTGTTCTTTCAATGCTTCGTTTTCTTGTTTAATATGTCGGTTCAGGACTTCTAGCTCAAACACCTCCTGTTTTAGAGAGTTGACCTGTTCATCAAGGGGCAATATAGTGCTTGGACCTGCAACTGATTGCTCCAAGGTCTCTAAGTAGTTATAGGCTTCTTACTGGGTGGAATCAACCTCAGGTGTTTTTCTCGGCCTGAACTCAAATTCTAATAAAGGAGGATTGTTTTCTCTTTCCTGTTGAAAAGGACTTTCCTCATGTGGAGGACTTTCCTCTATGTCTTGCTGAGTTGGACCTTTTTCAGGTGTTCCTAAGTCAATGAAATGCGATTGTTTTTCTTTAGTCACACTCGTTTTTCTTTTAAGTCTACTGCTTCTTCTCACTTGTGCACTAGTGCTCTTTTGCTGGGCAATTTGTTTTTCTTTTTGTTTCTTCTTTGAGAGGGCAGCAACTTGAAGTTGTGCTAGTCTATCAGCCAAGGTTTGAGAGTCTTTTTCTACTGAAGGTTCAGGTGATGGATGTGATTCTTGAACAATTGTTTTCCCTTTATCCTTTTTCTGCTTCTTAGTTCTGGCTCCCTCCTCTTCTTCTTGAGCAATTTATTGAGTTTCTACTATAGGAGGATCTTGGGCTGCAACATCTCTTTCTTTTCTCCTACTTCTTTTTGGGATTCTAGGGGAACTGCTAGAGGCTTCAGTCACCTCTTGGAAATGGTTTCTGATTAGAAACTTTTCCCATGTATCCTTGTTATTCTTCAATTGCTCTTCTATGAGAATTCTAATAAACCCGTGATGATATAAGTGGGATTCAATATGGCCTACATGCTTTTGGAAAGTGGAACTCATTTTCTTTAGGCTTGCTAACGGAAAGTAGGGTAAATTGAGGGCATGGCATTCCATGAAATTCATCATAATCCTTGCATGGTACATATACATAGTGCTAAACCTACCCTCACATGTAATAAACTTCTGAACAAGTAATAACAGTGCAGACCATTCTTCTTTAATTAGGTTCATAGGAATTCCTTTAGTAAATATGGAAGTATCCATACCTGGGTTCTTAAGCATGTCTTTCCATCCCTGATCTTTGATGAGCCCCAATTTTGGTACAATTTGGGCTCATTTTGGCCTATTTTGCTTGCTCAAACCATTCATTTTTATTGTTTATGCATACACTTCTTAGTTTATTCATGTTGTTTGTAGGAGAAAGGATAGGCACTTTATCTACGTAGCTAATGCATTGTGATTCCAGGTTTTGGCATTAAAAGGGATCAAAAGACAATGAAAAGGTGGCAAGGAGACAACGAGTTGGCATTGCTGACGTAAGGAGAGGTTGTCCACGGTCTTGGGGGACATTCCTCAGGATCCTCACCAAGAACTCCGAGCCCCACTCCATCCTCCCTCCGAGCTTAATACACGGCCAGCTGTTCTACAGGAACAACAGTTCAAAACTGCTCTACAGGAAACAACATTTATGATCATCCTACAGGATCAGCAGTTAAACTATAGATTGAATAGCCGAGCTCCTAGAATCATGGATACTTGTTGGAGCATCGTTTTGTATAAGTATAGAGGCCTTAGCCTTGGTTAGGTTGTTGAAACTCTCGTGTTACTATTGTAATTTTGGAGCACAGCTCAAGTTTCGTTCTCTTTTGTAAGCCAATTTGGCATGATATCAGATTATGAATAAAGAAGATAGTTTGTGATCTAGTTCTGAGTTTCTTAAGGAGACTATAGCTCTCAGGTTAGGGCCCAACCTGAGAGCCATAGATCCCCTCTGCTGTAGTGTTGTTCCCATTTCATTTCTAGCACTTTGAGCTTTTCATTTGTACATGCAATTCGAATTACAGGTTGTTGAGTTGGTCTTTTTCATGAGTAGATAGGATTTGCTTATGGTGAGTTTGTTTACAGTCGTTTAGTGTAGCAGAGGATAGATAGAGTCCATTGGAGCTCCAACAAAAAGGCTGTTAGGACTCACTGCCATCTTTCTTGAAGATTGGGGTGCAGCCCATAGCTAGCCACCAAAAACACGCATTTCTTCACTTGATGATTGCTGCAATACAGTCACTGTTACGTTAGATGCTTCCTTGTCATCCACTCATGCACTGCACTCCTTTACCATAGCTTCATGCATATTCTCCTTCGCGTTTTTGATTGTTGATCATTGAATTATGAGCACAGGTAGTTAGGTTGATGCACTTTCGGTTTGATAACAGTCATAAGCATTCGTTACATTTACACTTCTCCCTCTCGGCCCATTACCTTCTCCTCCACCTTGATCACACATGCACACACATCTTCTCGACCTTCACTCCGCTCTGCTATCTCTCCAAAGACTTTCACTCCTCGCATAGCTCCATTCTCTAGCCCTCGTTGTTGACCTAGTCCTCCATCTTCCAACCTACTCCCTACATTCACTCCCTATCCCATTCCTTCACTTCTACATCCATCACCAGCCTCATCCCCACCTTGCACATCTCCCCCTACCATTCCATTACTCCTCCATCACTCCAACCACTCACGGTAGGTCATCCTGTAGCCATTTGTAGACATCCTGTAGAAAACAGAGTATCCTGTAGGATCCTCCACAGCCATCCTGTAGGAGGCCACTCTCTCGGTTGCTGAGCATCTGAATGCGAGGAACCTCTATGGATGGATGCTAAGGATCCTTAGGGACCTCCCCTAGCCTTCCCAACCTGTCCCACACTTTCCTTCCTTCTCCATCCCATCTGCACAACCAAACCCTAATTAGCACACAATCACAATCATTCCACACATTTAAAGAGAAAATACAAAAACATGTCTTTTATGATGCAAACAGCTTAGATCCATGCATTTCCAATTATTAGAGGTAACAGCAGCATTGGTAGAAGTTTCCTTCACATTCCTTGCAGTATAGAGGTTAGACTAGTTAAATTAGGGTTTCCTAGGTTTACATGCTTTGATTCGCTTTCAGATCATTTTCGCCAAGTAGAGTAGTTTTCTCTGAGTTAGCTTTCGTCCATCATTGATAAAGCTTCTTCTGTGAGCCTATAGAAGTTGGCTTGAGCCCTAGCGGACTTGTGCCAGCTGACCAAGTGACAGCTGCGACAAGAGCTAGTACTTGTTCATACAGCACCGTCGCTTCCAAGTTTGTACGAACTACCGGGTTGATAAAATGAGAGACAGGAAGCCCCAGGAGTTGTAGCATCATTGCTACAATACTGGAGCTCACCATCTTTTTGGCGTCGTTGCCGGGGAAGCGTCAGAGTATTAGTAATTGTTGCTTTTCTTCTACTTTCGTACTCTTACTTCTGCTTAGTAGTTTATTTCATTTCCCTTCTGCAAAAGTAGCTTAGCATTTCCTGCTTTCATAGCTTAGCATTTCCTGCTTTCATAGATTAGCATTTCCTGCTTTCATAGATTAGCATTTCCTGCTTTCATAGCTTAGCATTTCCTGCTTTCATAGATTAGACTTTCGATTCTGCAAGTGTAGATTAGAATTTCAAATTTTGCAATCAATCTGTTTCATTTTTACAGGTGCACAGAGAAAAACAAAAGCAATCAAAAAAGAGAATTCTTTTCCATTTCATGCCTCGTAGGAACCGAGATAGATCAGGCAAATTCCTACCAAACACCCCCACCACATCACTTAGTCACCCTTCACTCTTCGGTGGTGACAGTGATTCAGAGGAAACTATAGGTGAACATCCCAAGACATACCGAAATCCTATAGAAGAAGAAGAGTTAGAGACCACTCCACCTAAAGCTATGGCTAACAATAGAGAGGATGAGAGGATAGAAGGAGCTTTCCCCATCCGAGAGACCAATGGTGAGATGAAAATGAAAAACATTAGCCCCTCTGCTTTGCCTCACTTCCATGGAATGACCACTGAGGATCCTGATACCTTCCTATTTGAGTTTGATGTCCTCTGTAGAACCTATGACTATACTGAGGATGAACAAAAGCTAAAACTTTTCCCTTCTACTCTCAAGGATGCAACACTACGCTGGTTCATGGGTTTGCCTGGGAATAGTATCACAACATGGGCTCAGATGCAGCAAGCCTTCAACACCAAGTACCGGGATTATTGTAGGTCCAAGGAAACAAAGGGGGAAATCTTTCGGATGACCATGGGAAATGATGAATCTTTAGAGGACTATGAGGAAAGGTTCCAACTTAGTTACAAGCGGGCCAGGTGCACACTTGACCCTGAATCCCTTAAGTTGGTTCTGCTCTGAGGAGTACCTGAAGATCTCTTAGATACCCTTCACATGTTAGCTGGGGGGGACATTTACCAACTGCCTTATGAGGACATCAAGACTGTGTTTCGAAATCATTCCAGGGCAGCTAGAAAACGAGGTAGAGGAAACCTCCTCTCCACCGGTGTCCCTTTCTCCAAACATGAGCTTACAAACCAATTAGAAGATCTTAAGAGTGAGGTGAGACATACCATTGCCATGCAGCTGGACACATTCAGGATCCAGCAAAAGAAAGAGGAAGCTGAGAGAGCCTTGGCTGTCTTCTGTCCTAGGTGCACCAGAAGACACCCTAAGAACGAATGTCCATTGCATTTGGTTGAAGTGTGTTTCGTTTGCGAGGAGGACCACCCAACAAATCAGTGTCCAACCTTGCCTGGGTTTAAAGACATGTACCAAGGAACTGAAGCCCCCACTGAACCTCTCTACTTCATCAACCAAAGGAGGCCTCAAGGATCTAGACCTTATCAGCAGGGGATGCAAGGGGCATCTCAAGCTTATTACAACCCCAACCACTTGACTCCCATGCCTTCCTGGGGTCCCCCTGCTCATCCTTCCTGGTCCATGCCTCCTCCATGGTCTTATCCACCTCAGTACCCTACTCAGCCTACTTCTCATCCATATCACTCACATACCCAGTCGCAGCCTCAATGGAGTGCACCTCAGTCGGGGTGGAGGCCTCAATACAACAATCCTCCCGCCATTCTGCCTCCACCTCCAGTTCAGCCACAACCATTACCTCCTGCTCCTCCAAGGCAACCTCAAATGCCTGCTCAACCGAACCCGAACCCCAACAATAGACAGGCTCAACAGGTATATACTGGGGAGACCTCATGCCCTACCTATGCTATGGAGATCCAGGAGATCAATCTTAGATCTGGAAAGACTCTTCCAGATCGCCAACCTCCTCCCCCAGAGGAGGAGGAAGACCATCAGGAAAGTGAACCAAAGCCTATTCCACCCTTTCCTGGGAGACTTACCGCCACCACACAACCCAACCCGGAGGAAGATGAGCTTCTGGGAGAGCTCAAGCAGTTGTGTGTGAATATACCCCTTCTCCAGGCCATCAAAGATGTGCCAATCTATAACAAGCTGGTTAAGGAGAAGTGTTTCAAACATCCAGGTAGACGGAAGAAAGATGCTTCAACTATCAATGTCATAGGACAACTGTCTGACCTTATGCTAGGACAAGTCATCTGCCCAAAGTACTTAGATCTTGGAAGTCCTGTAGTAGATGTCCACATCAATGGCACCATCATACCCCACACCCTGATTGATCTGGGGGCTGCCATTAATGTAATGACCAGGGATACCATGTGCAAGCTCAATCTTCAAGGTTCCTTGAGGAAGACCTCGACAGTACTGCAATTAGCAGATCGCTCCACTGTGACTCCCGAAGGAATTGTGGAGGATGTCTTGGTCTCTATTGACTCTTGGGAGTATCCTGCAGACTTCCTGGTTCTGCAACCAAAGGCAAAGCTTACTGGATATCCCCTCATTTTGGGAAGGCCTTGGTTAGCCACTGCAGATGCCTATATCAGTTGTCGTGCCGGAAATATGACCATCAAAAATGGTCCTATGTCCAAGCAACTTGTCCTATACCCTCCTGCCCAACCCTCTTTAGAGCATGACTTACCACTCTGGTTGGAAGAAGGAGAAGAAGACGAGGTGTATTCAGCACCTCTATGTACCATAGAAACCAATAGAAGAAATCCCCCAACCGAGGATGATTTGATCGAGAACTTGATCCAAAACCCACCTACCAGTGCACTACCTTTAGAAAAATTGGTGGAGGATGCCCAAGCCAGCACCTTAGTGGATCTTTGTACAACCAACCCTGTCACTCCCAGAGTTAAGAATGTGGAGTTCGGCCCTGAGAGAGCATTGAAAATCAGCTCCTCCCTATCTCCTTCTCAAGAAAAGGAGCTGTGCAACCTGTTGGCTAGCCACTTAGATGCTTTTGCTTGGAGCTATAAGGAGATGAAAGGAGTCCATCCCTCGGTCTGTACTCATCATATATACATCAAAGAGGACTGTAAACCGGTTAGGCAACCGCAGAGGAGAATGAATCCAGCCCTTAAAGACATTGTCAAGGAAGAATTGCAAAAACTGTTAGATGCCGGATTCATCTACCCCATCTCAGATAGTGAATGGGTGTCCCCTCTAATGTTGGTTCCCAAGAAGAATGGGAAGTGGAGGATCTGTGTAGATTACCGGGAGCTGAACAAAGCTACCAAGAAAGACCATTTCCCTCTACCTTTCATAGATCAAGTGTTGGATGGACTGGCAGGAAAGAAGTTCTTCTCTTTCCTGGATGGGTTCAGCGGGTACAATCAAATCCAAATCAGCCCGGAAGACCAAGATAAGACCACCTTCACTTGTCCTTGGGGTACCTTTGCCTACCGAGTCCTTTCCTTTGGGCTATGCAATGCTCCTGCTACTTTTCAGAGAGCTGTCTTGAGCATCTTCTCGGAGTTGGTCCATGATGCAGTGGAAATCTACATGGATGACTTTACCCCTTATGGGGCCAACTTCCAGGAAGCATTGTCCAACTTGGGAAAGGTCCTAACCAAGTGCATCGAGATGAACTTGTCCCTTAGCCCTGAGAAATGTGAATTCCTAATGACTGAAGGGACAGTGTTAGGCCATACCATTTCTTCCCAAGGATTGCAGGTGGATCCTAACAAAATTGCTCTCATCAAGAGGGTTCCACCTCCTCAAAAAGTAAGGGATGTTAGGAGTTTTTTGGGATTAGCGGGATACTACAGGAGATTCATTAAGGACTTCAGCAAGCTCGCCTCGCCATTGTTTGGCTTGTTGGCAAAAGATGTGGAGTTTAAGTGGACTGACGCTTGTCAGAAGAGTTTGAATGAGTTAAAGGACAAGTTGGTGTCAGCACCAATCTTGAGAGGTCCAAACTGGGCCCTACCTTTCCACATCCACACTGATGCCTCAAACAAATCCATAGGGGCAGCTTTAGGACAAATTGAGGAAAAACTTCCATATGCCATTTACTTCGTTAGTAAGAACTTGTCCAAAGCTGAGCTGAATTACACTGTAACCGAGAAAGAGTTCTTAGCTGTAGTCCATGCACTAAACAAGTTCCGTCATTACATTACCGGATATCAAACATTTGTACATACTGACCATGCTGCTATTAGATATTTGATGAATAAACTAGATGCGAATGCTCGTATTATTAGATGGTTACTTTTATTGCAGCAGTTTGATCTAACCATTGTTGATAAACCAGGAAGAGAAAATGTTGTTGCTGATTTTTTATCTAGATTGGATTTGTCTGCAGGTGAAGATGAGACGGTGGATGACCAGATGCCTGATGAGCATCTATTTGCTATTTCAGTACTCTCTCCATGGTTTGCTGATATAGCAAACTATCTTGTTTCAGCTCAGTTTCCTCCGCACCTCTCTTCAAAGGAGAAGAGCAAAATCATCAGAAAAAGTGCCTCATTCACTTGGATCGGGGGCAACCTGTTCAAGCTTGGCCCTGATCAGATCTTAAGGCGTTGTGTAAGGGAGGAGGAAGTCTTTGACATTCTCCTCACCTGTCATGATGGGCCTTGTGGAGGACATTTTGCAGCAAAGAGAACTTCCTTCAAGATCCTGCAGGCAGGCTACTATTGGCCCACACTTCATCAAGATGTCAGAAGATATGTCAGCCAGTGTGACCAATGCCAAAGAATGGGGAAACCTACCCAAAGGGATGAGATGCCTCTCCAACCTCAAGTGACTCTTGAGCCATTTAAGAAGTGGGGCATGGACTTTGTGGGTCCAATAAATCCCTCTTCGAGGCAGAGATCCTACATCATTGTGTGTACTGACTACTTGACCAAGTGGGCAGAGACTAAAGCAATCAAAGCAGCAACAAAAGAGAAGGTGGTCGAGTTCTTAAGAGAGAACATTTTCTACAAGTTTGGCTACCCAAGAGAGCTGGTGACCGATCAAGGGAGCCAGTTCACATCCAACTTGGTTGAAGATCTACTAGCTCATCACAAGATCAAGCATAGGACTTCCACCCCCTATCATCCTCAAGCAAATGGGCAGGTGGAAGTCACCAATAGAGCATTAGAAGGGATCTTAACCAAAGTGGTGAGCAGCAACAGAAAAGACTGGGCAGATCGCCTAGTTGAGGCCACATGGGCTTACAACACCACTTGGAAGACCACCACCGGCTTCACACCTTATGAGTTGGTCTATGGGAAGAAAGCTTTGTTGTCCATTGAGTTTGAGTATAACACTTTGAGGATGGCAGCTCAGCTGGACCTAGATCTCAGCCATGCATAGCAAGAAAGGTTATTGCAGCTGAATGGACTAGATGAGCACCGCATGCAGGCCCTCCTTCACTCAGAAGTGGTTCAACTTCAGAGGAAGGTGTGGCATGATCAACATCTCCATGACAAGCAATTTCAGCCGGGAGATTGGGCCTTGTTGTATGACTCCAGATTCAAAGATTTCAAGGGGAAGTTGAGGACCAGATGGCTAGGACCATATGTGGTGGAACAATGCCATGACAATGGATCAGTCCTCATTCGAACCATTGATGAGGAAGCCATTCCCATGCTTGTCAATGGGCACCGATTGAAGATCTACAAAAGACCTCTCTCAAGACAAGAGTTTATCAGCACTATGGAGAAATCTGTTTTGGTCATAGAGAAGGGTTCTGCCTCCACTTTGGGCATACCCTGAAGGATCTAAAACACAAAAAAAAAAAAAAAAAAAGGAAAAAAGAAAAAAGAGAAAAATAAATATCCTTGGGTGAAAACCTCTCTGAGGCGCCCAAGGCAGGCAGTAGGGGTGAAAACCTCATTGAGGCGCTCCTATTGTCTTTTGAAAAAGAAAAGAGAGAAAAATGAAGATCCTTGGGTGAAAACCTCTCTGAGGCGCCCAAGGCAGGCAGTAGGGGTGAAAACCTCATTGAGGCGCTCCTATTGTCTTTCTAAAAAAAAAAAAAAAAAAAAAAAAAGAAAGAAAAAAAAGGAAAAAGCAATCAGCACCATAAAAGGTTTGCATGCAGATGTTCTATGGAGGAGAAGAAGCCTCTCCACTCCAAGCCAGGGGCCTTCATCATGCTAGCAAAGGATGTCATCAGCACCTCCTCCAAGAACAACAATGTTTTTTAAGGTATGTGCAATTATTATCATGCTCTGGATCTTCTACAGGAGGATACAGTTTTTCTACAGGAACAGACAGTCTTCCTACAGGAAGACGCGGATCTTCTACAGGAGAGTGCCAATTTTCTACAGGAAGCTCTGTGTTCTACAGGAAACTTCCTGTAGAAGGGTACGATGGCCGAAATGTGTTTCAAATGAAGATCTAGCGACTGAGGAGTGGATTGAATGCATGCATGCCAATGATGGCACCCCTGAACATTGCCATTATCGTCCTCCACCATCCTCGTCGCCATGCAACCAAGATCCCTGCAGCAGCACAACAAAGTAATCAGTTCTCGTGAGAAAGCATCTGTCAAAGAAAAACTAGGCACTGAGAACCATACCACATCCACGTTGATACATTAGAAGCGCTGGGATCGTGATCGAGAAGCCAGAACCGCCAGCATGCAGCATACACCCGAGGAGAAAGAACGGTGACAAGACCCCTCGCGGGGATCCTGTAACAGTTCAACCTGCTCAAGTGAAGACCGTTCACAGCACCGCCATCTGAGATCAAACACGGGCGCATGAACGTAGAACCATTCACTCCATCGCCATCATCCTGTAACCACGAGCCTACAGGAATGTGCAGCCACATGCGGCAGGTAGATCCATCGCTCAAAAAACTGGAAATCATGTGCAGCGGCGCGCAGGTAAGTGTTCTAATCCTTCTCTCCATCAAAATGCATGATTATTACTTCGATTTGTTTTGCATGGCATAAAGGTGAATGGTTGAGCGGCCTAAAGGCCAGTGATTGGCCACGTCGGTTAGTAAAGGGATAGTCAGAGGACGAGGTGGCAGCCACGACGAAAGAAACATGCAGCAAGCACGTGAAGATCAGTCCCGTCAACCGAGAAGTGAAGTTTAACCGAAAAGGGCGGCGACAGATCTGTGGGAATGAATGCGGCAACAAACGAATGTGCAGGCGGATGATGGGTGACGTCACCCAACGGTCCGGCAGGGACAGCTCACCCCCGCGCCATGAGCTGCGCCGATTCAAAATCTAATCGGCTCGATTAAGCGTCTATCTCCATCAACCTCACTTCAAAACTCGAGTCGATCCTCTGCTTACCTCTGCATGTTGATACGCCGAGCTCTCGGCTACCTGAACGCTGGTAAAGCACCTCTCGACTGCCAGCCAAGTAAAGCTCTTCCCGAGGCCTGCGCACTGCTCCTACAGGAACAGTTTCTACAGGAACGCCGTCCTACAGGAAGCAGTTTCTACAGGAACG
This sequence comes from Pinus tabuliformis, assembly GCA_031772625.1. Classification (NCBI taxonomy): domain Eukaryota; kingdom Viridiplantae; phylum Streptophyta; class Pinopsida; order Pinales; family Pinaceae; genus Pinus; species Pinus tabuliformis. The sequence continues at coordinate 429,341,163 of CM062819.1, read as the reverse complement.
CGGCTCTACAGGAAGGTGAAGTCTTCACGTAAAAAAGGTGGCAGAAAAGAGGTAACCCTGCAACTCCTTCCGCAATTGTTTTTCCAAAGGTGGCAAAGTCATTTTTTCACCAGCTGGTCATAAAAAAATTGGATTGCCGTGCCTATACTATCGCTCCTACAGGATAGCTGTATAATCAATTGTGGTCTGAAAATTCATTGCATGTTCTGTCTTTAAGACCGAATTTCCTGTGTATCCACCACCTCTGGTATAAACCACTGTGTTCATCATGCCTGGCGGGTTTATCAGGCGAGAGCCCACTAATTCAAATGCATTAAGGAGAAACCCGGCAGTGGTTGAGCTCTTCACTAGAGTGCAATGGATGCCTTTCTGTGATAAACTACAGGGCTACGATGATGAAGTAGCCGAGGAATTTTTGCAGGCTCTGCAGCCTAAATCACAGACATTGGCCACGGTAACCTTCAGAGGTCTCAGCCTCGAACTCACCCCAGAGCATATCAGTCGGATTACAGAGCTGCCCATGGGTCTGCCATGGGACAAAGAAGAGCGGAAGATGAGCCAGCAAGCAAAGAAGGAGTTCTTCCCACCGGAAGAGTCATTCACCGAAGACAAAAATGGAGTCAAAAGGGCAAGCCTGTTGCCGCCATGGAACGAAGTCAGTTTACAAATTATGAAATATATCACCTGTGAGGGTCGATATAGCATTGTATATGCGTATCACTTCAGGCTGCTTAACGAACTAAGACACCAGATTGACCTCCCTGCAGCACAGAGGTTGAGCATTCCTTACTTTCTACTACAGTCCTTAATGGAGTGTTCCACCAAGCTCAAGGACGGAATTCTGGACCAGATAGCCCACCATGGGCTAGTCAAGCTCCTCGTGGAGGATGCTCTCCGCTCATATAAGCCCCCCTCGCTTGGGAATCATTTAGGAACTTATCCAGAACGGGGAACATAAAAATGTTGCTTGAAGAAGCGGAATCCTCTAACGGAGAAGAAGAAGAGCCAGCAGCCGGGAGTAAGAAAGGAAAAAGCCAAAAAGTTCTGGCTCCAGCACAGAAAAAGGAACGAAAGAAGAAGGAAGAGGGAAAAGATGACAAAGTCAAAGAGGACACCCCCATCCTATCAACAAGGGAACAGAGGTTGAAAAGCAGGGCAGTCAAAGCTGAGGTGGCCCCTGCCAGCCCAAGCACCTTGTCAGCTTCTGCAGTCAAAGCCAAACGCAAAAGCCACGAAACAAGGCAAGAGAAGGTGGTGAGAGTTGCATCTGCAGGAACGCAATCACAGGCTTCTACAGGAAGCCCGAAAACGCAAACTCAGGCCTCTACAGGAAACCTGAAAACAAAGACAAAGGTTTCTACAGGAAGCCCGAAGATCAGTAAGGAGCAGGCTTCTACAGGAAGCCCAAGAGCAACGACCAAGGCTTCTACAGGAAGCCCGAAAATTGTTGGAAAACAGGCTTCTACAGGAGGCCCAAAGACGGAGACAAAGGCTTCTACAGGAAGCCCGACAGTACAACCACAGGCTTCTACAGGAAGCCCGAAGACAGAGACAGGGGCTCCTACAAGAATCACAAGGCTGGAAAGAGGGGTTTCTACAAGAGGCCCGAAGGTCATTGCGAAACAGCCTCCTATAGAGAGCCCGAAGACAAAGAAAGAATCTTCTACAGGAGGCCCGGAAGCGGGCAAAGCAGGGTCTTCCACAGGAAGCCTGAAATCAAAAAAGGAGGGACCCTCTACAAGGAGCTCCGAGGGAGCAAAACACAAGAAAGAGAAGGCTGACATCCTCTATAAGGAGGCAGCAGCGGCACTGGCTGCCCTCAGCACACCTCCAAAACCGAAAGAGAAAAGGGAGAGGGAGACCCCTCTGCCACCTGAAGCCAGGAGAAGCAAGAGGATGTCCCCGAGCAAGCCACAGCCTTCACCCAGCGGCCATACCACTTCAGGGGACGTACCTACTTCACCCAGTGCAAGAACCCCCTCTAAACCATCAGCTACCCCCGAAAAGGGGAGCCCAAAAATAACTTCCTGGACACGAAAGATAGGCCAGTCGCCTTCTGAAGCCCGACTCAAAGAGATAGAAAAAGGGAAGGAAGCATCACCCTCATCACCATCAGGGGCAGAAAAGGTAGGGCCATCAAAAGCAGAAAAGAAACAGCCTGTTCCGGTCCCGAGTCCTCGGCCAAGGACGAGGAGCAAGGGCAAGGTTGCTCAAGGATGAGCAAATGGTTCAGCTGGGGGGTGATGATGAGCCCCAATTTTGGTACAATTTGGGCTCATTTTGGCCTATTTTGCTTGCTCAAACCATTCATTTTTATTGTTTATGCATACACTTCTTAGTTTATTCATGTTGTTTGTAGGAGAAAGGATAGGCACTTTATCTACGTAGCTAATGCATTGTGATTCCAGGTTTTGGCATTAAAAGGGAGCAAAAGACAACGAAAAGGTGGCAAGGAGACAACGAGTTGGCATTGCTGACGTAAGGAGAGGTTGTCCACGGTCTTGGGGGACATTCCTCGGGATCCTCACCAAGAACTCCAAGCCCCACTCCATCCTCCCTCCGAGCTTAATACACGGCCAGCTGTTCTACAGGAACAACAGTTCAAAACTGCTCTACAGGAAACAACATTTATGATCATCCTACAGGATCAACAATTAAACTATAGATTGAACAGCCGAGCTCCTAGAATCATGGATACTTTTTGGAGCATCGTTTTGTATAAGTATAGAGGCCTTAGCCTTGGTTAGGTTGTTGAAACTCTCGTGTTACTATTGTAATTTTGGAGCACAGCTCAAGTTTCGTTCTCTTTTGTAAGCCAATTTGGTATGATATCAGATTATGAATAAAGAAGACAGTTTGTGATCTAGTTCTGAGTTTCTTAAGGAGACTATAGCTCTCAGGTTAGGGCCCAACCTGAGAGCCATAGATCCCCTCTGCTGTAGTGTTGTTCCCATTTCATTTCCAGCACTTTGAGCTTTTCATTTGTACATGCAATTCGAATTACAGGTTGTTGAGTTGGTCTTTTTCATGAGTAGATAGGATTTGCTTATGGTGAGTTTGTTTACAGTCGTTTAGTGTAGCAGAGGATAGATAGAGTCCATTGGAGCTCCAACAAAAAGGCTGTTAGGACTCACTGCCATCTTTCTTGAAGATTGGGGTGCAACCCATAGCTAGCCACCAAAAACACGCATTTCTTCACTTGATGATTGCTGCAATATAGTCACTGTTACGTTAGATGCTTCCTTGTCATCCACTCATGCACTGCACTCCTTTACCACAGCTTCATGCATATTCTCCTTCGCATTTTTGATTGTTGATCATTGAATTATGAGCACAAGTAGTTAGGTTGATGCACTTTCGGTTTGATAACAGCCATAAGCATTCGTTACATTTACACTTCTCCCTCTCGGCCCATTACCTTCTCCTCCACCTTGATCACACATGCACACACATCTTCTCGACCTTCACTCCGCTCTGCTATCTCTCCAAAGACTTTCACTCCTCGCATAGCTCCATTCTCTAGCCCTCGTTGTTGACCTAGTCCTCCATCTTCCAACCTACTCCCTACATTCACTCCCTATCCCATTCCTTCACTTCTACATCCATCACCAGCCTCATCCCCACCTTGCACATCTCCCCCTACCATTCCATTACTCCTCCATCACTCCAACCACTCACGGTAGGTCATCCTGTAGCCATTTGTAGACATCCTGTAGAAAACAGAGTATCCTGTAGGATCCTCCACAGCCATCCTGTAGGAGGCCACTCTCTCGGTTGCTGAGCATCTGAATGCGAGGAACCTCTGTGGATGGATGCTAAGGATCCTTAGGGACCTCCCCTAGCCTTCCCAACCTGTCCCACGCTTTCCTTCCTTCTCCATCCCATCTGCACAACCAAACCCTAATTAGCACACAATCACAATCATTCCACACATTTAAAGAGAAAATACAAAAACATGTCTTTTATGATGCAAACAGCTTAGATCCATGCATTTCCACTTATTAGAGGTAACAGCAGCATTGGTAGAAGTTTCCTTCACATTCCTTGCAGTATAGAGGTTAGACTAGTTAAATTAGGGTTTCTTAGGTTTACATGCTTTGATTCGCTTTCAGATCATTTTTGCCAAGTAGAGTAGTTTTCTCTGAGTTAGCTTTCGTCCATCATTGATAAAGCTTCTTCTGTGAGCCTATAGAAGTTGGCTTGAGCCCTAGCGGACTTGTGCCAGCTGACCAAGTGACAGCTGCGACAAGAGCTAGTACTTGTGCATACAGCACCGTCGCTTCCAAGTTTGTACGAACTACCGGGTTGATAAAATGAGAGACAGGAAGCCCCAGGAGTTGTAGCATCATTGCTACAATACTGGAGCTCACCAATCTTCCAGCCCTTTGTTCTTAAACCATCTGTCTCCCTGCTGTGGTAAACTGGTTGTTGCTGCTATTGTGGCCTCCGTTATGGTGAATTTCAGGTCCCCTACTTCCACGGTGTGTCCATTGAAGGATCGAGAAAATGCTTTCATTACCTCCTTATCATACCCTTTGAATTTTTGAATAAACTTCAACCAATTTGCTTTCTTTAATGCTTCCTTCGTCTGTGGATACCCTTCTAAATACTTCGGACCCTCAGGTTCAGCTCTAAGCAGCTTCCACATCTTCGGCTCTCAACTTCGGCTGAAGCTTTGACTGTGTGTGGATGCTCAAGGAGGATGCTCACGGGAAAAAACACAGGTGGATTACGACTGTAAGTGGAGGAGCCGTAACGTAATGCAAGGTTATTGCAGAACTGTAATCGGGGTTTGAAACAGAGCCGTGGAGTTTGCAGCGGAAATGAGAGTGGAAATGGTGTGAGTACGAGGGAGTAGAAGACAACACGAGAAATGAGTTCGATGCATGCGGAAATAGAGTGATAAGTGGACGGAATAACGGCCGAATCCTTTAGAGTCGGGTGGCTTACGCACACGTCTCAGCGTTGGCTGCGGAAATGACGGTAAGGAGAGTCGTGGTACATTGGGTTACGTCACAGAGGTACGACCAGTAATGGAGGAGCATCCCTGTTTCAAGTTTTGAATTAATGATGATTAGGGGACCGTTGGAAAGGTATGAGGTGGATGAAGCATTATCGTGGAGGAGGAGTGGGATGACCTTGCCTAATCATTGCATTTAGTGGCTCTTTCCACGATTTAATAATTATGCATAAAATGACATTAAATTGTTGTTTGGAAAAGATTTTGATCATACCTTCATGAGTTTGCCATGTGTTGATTAAGGTTGCTAACCCATTATTGCTTTCTGATCTTGCAGATGCCTCATATCCTTGCTGCCCTTGGTGATGATGATACCTCTGACTGTGATTTTTGAAAACAGAGTAATTCTGGTTGTAGAGACAGAGTGTGCTGGCTGCGGAAATCGTTTCGAGCTGCGGAAACTGGTGTTAGCTGCGGAAACGGTTCCCAGCTGCGGAAACTGAGACAACATTCCTTTAACTTCACAAAATAGTTAGAAAAAGAACTAATTGAATGAAATAGTCCTGAGAGGGACTTTCATTGATGGAATGGAATGAGATGAATGAAATGGAATGAAAATGAAGTGGAATGGAGATGGAGATGGAAGTGAGGTGGATGAACTGAAATGGCGAATGAGATGGAAAGAGAGAGAGATTTTTTTTTGGAAAATATAAAGTGTCAGGTGCCCCTGATTTTCACCTTATATTTTCTGTATAAGACTGCCAATTCAAGATTGGTTTTCAGGCTTATACAAGATATATATATATATATATATATATATATATCTATATATATCTATATATATATATATATATATATATATATATATATATATATATATATTTTAACTGAAAGAAACAAAGACTAGGCTGATGGAGGAGAAGAATTCTTCTCCACCAGCCTCATTGCAGAATTTTCTTGGAATATTTTGACAAAGTCCTCTTTTGAGAGTGGCTTATGATAAATTTTCAATCGGTGGCCATTCACAATGAGAGGAGTTTGAAACTCATCAATAGTCTTGACTCGAACTGCTCCATTGCTAAAGACTTCATCAATCTCATATGGTCCAAGCCAATGAGTTTGAAATTTTCCTTTGAAGTCTTTAAAATTGGAATCAAACAGTAACGCCCAATCTCCTTTTTGAAACTTTCTCTCCTTGATATATCTGTCATGCCACTTAGTTCTTTGGTGCTGAACTAGATCAGTCCTTAAAATTGCATCTTGTCTTATTTCATCTAGCTCATTCAGCTGCTCCATTCTGTGCTTTTGGGCTTCTGATAGATTCATCCCCAACTGAACTGCTATCTTGAAGGTCTTGACTTGAAACTCAATGGGGAGCAAGACTTCTTTTCCATAAACAAGTTCATAGGGAGAATGTCCTGTTGTGTTCCTCCATGTAGTTATATAGGCCCATAAGGCTTCAGGAAGCCTTTCTGCCCAATCTCTTCTATGAAGATGAACAGTTTTGGTGATGATGCTCTCAAGAACTTTATTTGTGGATTCCACTTGACCATTTGCTTGCGGATGGTATGGAGTAGATTTTCTATGCTTGATTTTGTATTCTTCCATCAGCTTCTCCATCAAGTTAGATGTAAATTGACTTCCCTGATTTGTCACAATTTCTCTTGGGACACCAAAACGAGTAAAAATGTCCTCAAAAAGAAATTGAATAACTGAATTTTCAGTGGCAGAAGGCAATGCCTTGGCTTCTACCCATTTAGTAACATAATCAGTGCAAACCAATATATACTTCTTTTGTCTAGATGGTGGATTAATAGGTCCAATGAAATCTAAAGCCCATTTTTCAAAGGGTTCGATAAGTACCTGTGGTTGTAATGGCATTTCATTTGAAAGAGTTGGTCTCCCACCTCTTTGGCAGCTGTCACACCTTCTAACATATTGTTTTGCATCTTTAAAGAGAGAAGGCCAATAATATCCCAAAGAAAGGATTTTATAGGCAGTCCTCTTGTTAGCAAAGTGTCCACCACACGGTTCATCATGACATGCCTTAAGGATGTCAGGCATTTCATCTTCCCGAACACATCTTCTGATCACACAATCTAGCCCTGTTTTGAACAATTCATTAGAAATCCATGAATACTTTGAACTTTCCTGAATGATTTTCCTTTTCTCATTAGGAAATAAGTGTGGAGGTAGCTTCCCTGTAACCAAATAGTTAGCAATGTCTGCATACCAAGGAGTTTTAGTAGTTACTGCAAACAATATTCATCTGGAAACTTATCCTCTACAGGAGAATCTTCGTTAGTATTTTGGATTCTGGACAAGAAATCAGCTACTGTATTTTGTTTCCCTGGTCTATCTAACACAGTAATATTGAATTCTTGTAAAAGTAAAAGCCATCTTGTAACTCTGCCATTAGTAACAGGTTTATTCATGAGATATCTAATTGCAGAATGATCAGTATGGACAAAAGTTTCATAGCCGGTTATATAATGTCTAAACTTATTGATTGTATGAACAACGGCTAAGAACTCTTTTTCAGTCACAGTATAATTTAACTCAGTGGGAAGTCAAATTTTTACTGGTGTAGTAAATGGCATAAGGAATTAAATCCTTTTGACCCAACACAGCTCCTAGAGTTGTATCTGAAGCATCTGTAGAAATATGGAAAGGAAGTTTCCAATTTGGTCCTCTCAAAATGGGTGCTTCAGATATTCTTGTTTTTAAAGTTTCAAATGCAGATTGACAGTCAGGATCCCAATTAAATTCATAGTCTTTTGTAAGTAATTTGAAAAGCGGATTAAACAAAAAGATTCCCACTTGGGATGTCCTTCAATCTCGCTTCAAACTGGGACCAAGTAGATGTCCGTTGTGTTGTGAGGCCTCAGAATCCATCTCTCATTTGTTCCTCTCATGCCCTTTTACCAGGAAAGTCTGGCTGGAAGCTGAAAGAATCGTTGAGGCAAAACTAAAATGGGAGGGGGACGATATGTCTTTGGCATGGGATTATTGGTGGAAGCACTTCCATGAGAAGAACCTGAGGAACTTGCCACCAATCATTTGCTGGGGGATATGGCTCGCCAGGAACCGATGTATTTTCAGGGATTCAAAGATAAATGAGGCAGTCATTGCCATCCAGAGCAAAGGAATTCTGGACAGTATTCCTTTAAAGGAAGATCAATCTGGGGATAGAAGGAGGAAGGAATTTCATATTAGAGAGGGACTTCCTTGGGCCTTTTTCGATGGTGCAGCACAAGACAATATCACGGGGGCAGGGATCAGCATTCATTTAAACCAATCCCATTCTTTAAAGGCTTCTGTGGGAACTGGCGTGGGCACAAATAATTTTGCGGAACTCTCGGCCCTTAAACTGCTTCTCTGCTGGCTAATCCATAAAAATATTCTCACAGTTCAGATTTTCGGAGATTCCAAAAATGTGGTTAATTGGGTTTCTGGGAAGTTTAGATGCCAGCATTATATCTTGCTTCCATTATTAGAGGAGATTCAATCATTAATTCATCACTTTAATGGTTTTTACATTGATCATATCTACAGGGAATCCAATGAAGAAGCAGACGGGCTTTCTAAAGCAGGTCTGCAACAGGCTGTGGGCTCTTGGCGGATAACTGAACAGCGTTTGGATCAGATCCATGTGACGGATCAGCCTCCCTATGTTTGATTGGATTATCGGTCCTTTTTGGTTTCATTCTCAGCAGATGCTTTGTTTATCTGACTATGAAACAAGTGGCATATGCAGTTCCTGGTCTCTTTTTTCTGTTGTTTGGTTTATTAAAAACCTGGTTATATGGTGCTCTCTCAGAAGAGCTGATGATGACAGCAAACTTTCAGTTGTGCTATGGGCTGTTTTCCTTTTGTAAGGAGGCCCATGTGAAATCTGATTATTCTCTCTGTGTTTTATCTCTTTGGATATGGCTGCTCGGGCAGCGCTCAGCTTGCTTTTTTGATCAGCACTCTGCATGGGGTGTTAGATGATCCTCCTCAGAGGAGATACTGCCTTTCCACAGGCGTTTTTGTATCGAATGTTAACTCATGTACTTTGTAACTTTTTTTATTTCTTATAAAAAGAGTTCGCTTTTTTCCTTGGAAAAAAAAAAATTTGAAAAGCGGAGATGCTATCTTAGTGAAGTTTTCAATAAATCTTCTATAATATCCAGTAAATCCAAGAAAACTTCTAACATCTTTCTGACAATTTGGAATAGGTAACTCAGAGATGACTTCAACTTTTGATCTATCAACTTTAATTCCATCTCTTGAAATATGATGTCCTAAAACAATCCCTTCAGTAAACATCATAAAGCATTTTTCATGACTTAATGAAAGATTTGTTTCTTTACATCTTATAAGGACTTTTTCCAAATTTTCTAATGCTTCTTCAAATGAGTTACCATAAACTGTAAAATAATCCATATAGACCTCTACACAATCATGAATTAGATCAGAAAATATTCCTAATACTGCCCTTTGAAATGTTGTGGTTGTATTACATAATCCAAAAGGAAGTACTCGGTAAGAAAAAGTCCCCCATGGACAGGTAAATGTGGTTTTGTCCTGATCTTCAGGTGCTACCTGAATCTGATTGTAACCACTAAAACCATCCAGAAATGAGAAATACTTTTTACCTGCTAAAGTATCTAATACTTGATCAATAAAGGGTAAAGGAAAGTGATCCTTCAAAGTTGCTTTGTTCAATTCCCTATAATCAATGCAAACCCTCCATTTACCATTCTTTTTAGGTACTATAACCAAAGGAGAAACCCACCAGCTATCTAAAATGGGGTAAATGAAGTTTACATTAAGTAATTTTTGGAGCTCTTCTTTCACTATTTCCCTAAGGTTTGGATTCATCCTTCTTTGAGGCTGTCTGATTGGTCTACTATTTTCCTCAATGTAGATGTGATGAATGCAAGTCTTTGGGTCAATCCCTTTCATATCTGTATATTCCCATGCAAATGCAGTAGAATGCTTTTGCAAGACTTTGGTTTTATGATTTTTCCAAGTTTTTGTTGATATTCAGTGTTTTTTCTGGAAAAATCCCAATGGAAGAACTACCAAATTCTTCCATAGAGAAAAGAGACATATGTCTAGATGATAGACACTCAATGTCAGAATCCAACTGAAATTGTGTGTGGTCATATTCTGAAGATGGTTCAAAATTTTCTAATGTGTTCATAATTTGACTATCTTCACTAATCTCAGAAATGGTAAAGACAGGTTGTATAGTATCTTCATCATCAACCCACTCATTATCCCCTATTTCTGTAATTGCTTTTGCTAGAGGATACAGATTGAACGTCTTTGTCGAATTACCATCAGAAATATACATATCCCCAGACCTACAACTTATGAAAGCATCAGCTGTGGCTAGCCAAGGTCTTCCTAAAATAAGAGGATGTCCTCCTAGATTACTCTTGGGTTATCAATTTCCTTCCTTGAAATTTTCTTGTTTTTTTTTTTTTTAAGAATTTGGCTACCTAATTTCACTTCCCCGGCAACGGCGCCAAAATGTTTGGTCAATTTAGTGATGTCTAAATTGCAACTTTTAAATGTCAACCCGGGGCTCGTAAGCTGATGAAGTGAGGTGTACTATATGTACTTAGATAACCTTTTTCTTAATCTTTTGTTGTTTTTATCTTTTTAGTTTGTTTTTTATTGTATCTTTCCTAATGTGATGTGATGGAGATGTAATAAAGCGAGTGAGTGTGGGTGATTGTGATGATTTCTAAGTGATTTCTTGAAACTTAAAGAGTATTCTAAAAGAAAGCTTGAACAACAATTGCAATAAAATCAAAGCTTAAAATCAAATAAAGGATTAATGGCATCGGCCCAGTATCTCTGCTGTTGATGATAATGAAAATGAAATCTATATTAACTCAATTAAAAGCAAGAACAACTAATTTACACTACTTTACACTATTTTAACTCTTCATTTAAATCTAGTCAATGTGAAATCTAAGTGAGACAGATCACACTATTTTAACCTTTTCTTAATCATGTGAGAACAATTACGAACAGGTCAGTAATGTGAGTCTTAAAGCAAAATAAACCAAGCTGCACTAAGTGATATTTTGGCTCCAATAAAGTTAGTTGATTATAGAAAAAGAACCATCAATAAATGAACAACTTGATAACTACTGAGCAGAAAGTAAAGTGCAAGTTAAAAGAAATGAAACTAATGAAAATCAAACTGCAGAAAAGTAAAGGTCAGCAGCCTAGACAAGATGATCACACATGCCACTAGTTGTAAAAAGAAAAGAAAGAGAACTGTCCTGGGCTCGCCTAAGAAACCTGCATAACACACTGATCAGTCATGAACAAAAGTGCAGAAATGTAAATCAACAGAATTCAAAGTTTATGTACACTAATATACATGTTGAAAAAAAAAATGCAACAATTCATAAAGATAACTGTACATTAATATACATGAAATCAGAAAAAGAAATGCAAGAAATTAAAAGTAAAACTACTGTACAGTGGCTGCAACAAACAAGGGCCCTCTGCCTACTTCAGCCAATCCAAAGAGCAGTTACACGCTTAGAAACAGAACAGTCTTCTCATAGATTAATCAGCAAATGTAAAATACAGTGGGGAGCTTATAAAACATTTACAAAAGAGGTTTCAACAGAGTTTACAAAATGGATTAACGACTAACTCTCCAGCGTTCAAAGATGCTTTATTTATAACAGAGGAAAGCAAACTAACTTAACGAAAGCTAAGCTATTCAAGCAGCTGTGTAAAAACACGTAATCTTGTTGCGTCCTCGGATTTAGGCAATGGTCGTTGTGGGCATTCAATCTGCTGTTGGATTCATGTTTCCCACTGTCTTCGTGGCTGAGGGAGATGCCACCTGTTCTTCACGTGCTCCAAAACAGAACACGCAGAGCCGTGCCACCGCCAATGACCTCTGTTGATCGTATTTGCTCCCTCGTTGACCACGGGTTTTCATGACCGGTTTGGGTGAGCTGGAAGGAAACACACCATGTACTTGGTTCCACGAACTTGCCCATGTGGCTCTTCTTCCCAGAGGACACCTGGAACATATCATTTAATAAAACAGTTGCGTAATCTGGGGTTGGCTGCGGAAACCGGGATCAGCTGCGGAAACCCTGTGTGAGCTGCGGAAACGTAGCACTTTGAACCAAAATTCTAAACCAACAACAATCATTAGCATAATTAGCAAACCATGTAAAAAGTCCTAAAATACAATGATTTGAGCAATTTGATGGAGGGAATGAGTGGCAAAAGAAGGAAATGAATAGGAAAAGGAGGCTGAGAGGATGTGTAAAGAAATGCAGGTTTGAGGCTCAACAAGGATCATTTGATGCATTCATATCTTGTTCTTCATATTCTTTTTCCAACCATATCAAAGAAATTTTTTTAGCAATGAAGTCCTGAAACATCACAAAAAAACTCATTAGGATCAATTTCATGCAAAAAAATTGATAAATTTTAAGAGAAGCTAGTGGGAAAAATTTGGGTTTTGCACCCAATGCACCCCCTAAGGGAGGAGAGTGCATTGCAGGACCCTCTCCAGTGTTAGTTATCTAGGACCAGTGCACCTTTCGACCTTCTGGGGTTGCACTGATATAGGGGTACAATATTTGTGCCTAGGGCCTCCAAAAAACAAAAATTGTGCATGAAACTACAAAATGCAAAGATGAAAAGAAAGAGAAAGGTCTTAGCTTCTACCTAGAAGTGACAAAACCTAAAATGATCCTTCATTTGAGCATGATCAACTATAGAAAATCAAGGGCAAAAATCACTCAGAGCTCCAATGTCAAAGGGTAAATCTGAAATGGTAAAAATGAATTGTCATTTTAGATATTTATGGTCATTTCTCCATTATTTTATTCATATTTAATATTTTGACCTTGTTATAGTTCAATTTTATCATGAAACATGTATTTTTAATCCTTTTGATGGTGTTTTGAGCAGGTCGACAATTGTTTAAAAGATTTTGTCATGTTTTGAATAGAATAAGATCATTTTGGTCAAGAGTAAAATTTTATCACTTTTTTGGGCTCTGTAAAATTACGATAAAGGAAATCCCCTGGATTTCTCTTTCATCCCTTTTGAGACTCCCAAAATATGAAAATATTGTTGAACACTTTTCTTTTCAAACTCATTAAAGTAAATGAAAAGATGTCTACTCCATATTAGTTTAACCCTTTTTTAGACTGAGATAGACTATTTACAAAAAAGGAATATCTTAGTCGAACATGGATAAGAGGTTCTCTTGAGTATTTCTTTTTCTGCCTTTTCAGACTCAAGAGACTATCTACAAAAAGGAACATTTAGAGTTTAATTTTTCACCTCTTTTTCAAACTCTTTAGACATGAAAAATATGTTGAGTTTTCACCTTCACTGGACTCGTAAAACCATCAAATAGCGATGGACTCATTAATCATGATGGGACGTACCCACTCCTCTAGGTTTGTTAAATATTCTCAAAGCGATTCATGTGAAGGATGAACTTGCAGGTCAAGAATATGTTATCCTCCTCAAGATTGTCAAAAATAAAGAGGTACTGAGCAGTAATGGTTGTGGAAAATGTGAAAACATGTTGAGCATGGGATCCCCCGCAACATGTTTTTGGGGGTCAAAGCCCAATTTTTGGTCAAATATATTGTAAGACTCCACAAATTGCGAGCACAGAGTGCGAAGTATAGGATGAGTCATAGGGTCTCCACCCTAAAATATTGTAAGAGGGAGAATGCACAGTACAGACTGGGGCTCAAAGGATGAAGAGTATGATCCGCAAAACCAATATGATGCTAATGGATGCACAACATCGCACACGGTTTGTGGCCTCACTTATGCCACACTTAAGGACGGCGCTGTCACAGCAAAAACTTTCCACCCAGGCCAAAGCGTTGGAGATGAAAATGAGGTTGCATGAGACCCCTATACAAGAACTTGGATTAGGAGTCCAACAGATCCACGCGCAGCTATAGACTCTATGTCTGGAAATGCAGAGTCTAAAATAGGATAGAGCACCTTAGTCAGAGGCGCACGAAGAAGTATGGTGCATAAAATGCAAAGGCTAGGGCCACGACAGAGATCACTGTCCAATGTTCGTGAACTACTTGGCAGGAGGAGGGCCAATGCCATTAAGACAAGAGGCACAGGTGGGGCCAAGCATGACGTCTGTGTTATGGTGCACGATCTGCCAGATAGGAGGAAAACATACCATAGATAATTGTCATCTATTGCAGAAGTATATGTATACATCCTAGCAGTTTTTTTGTAATTTCTGCAGGTCATTAGGCCATGACGAACACACCTGCCAAAGCTATGAACTAATGATGGATTAGACCCTTGCCTACATGGTACACGTAGAAACGTGAGCTCTCGACCCAAATATAGGGATGGCGCACACTGGGTTTCAGGGGTGCGGTCGGGGTCGAGGTGGAATGGGACCAAGGAGGGGTCACAGAAAGATAATCTGTTACAATTGCGGAGGGACATGGCATTATGTCTGTGATTGCATGAACCAACTAGGATATCATGTTGGTATTTTACTTAGTTTGATCATGAGGCAGAAGATTGCCCTACGCTGATAGCAAATATGTGTGAAAAGGGGGTACTCCAACCCCCTCCAACTTAGAATATACAAATGATGAGGTCTGAGCCACATGGAGAAGACCCAAATGTAAACATGATGCTCAGGAGCGGTATGACAATAGAAGATGATAAAGGGAAGTAGCCAGAAGAAAGCATGTGGGTTCGCAATGCTCCTACAAAGGAACCTGAGTTTGATTTAGAATGCGTGACGGAGACATTCATGGAAGCTAAGAAGAGCTTCACGGAGGCCTCCACTTCAGGTACTAAGGATCAAATAGCACCAGGAATGGATCCTTCAATGCTCACTAACCTTTTGGAGACATGCATGAAATTGTTGCATGACAATAAGATGGTTAAGGGACTACAAGAGCTAACCACCAGGTGTGTGGGGTAAGGCGAACCGCACGTAGTCTGGAAATTGGAGAAGCATGCATTATGCACTGGAAGGGAAATGAGGTTGACTACGTAGATTGATGAGTATGAAATGGATCAGGTAATCCTAGATTTGGGTTCGGACATGAATGTAATACCAAAGTAGACCTGTGAACGCATGGGAAAACCCACGTTAGAATGGTCCCCTATTCAGTTACTAATGGGAACCAACAGTAGATTTTTCCCATGGGGCGGTTGCAAGGGCCGACAGTTGATATTGAAGGCACGAGTGCGCAGGCGAATTTTGAAGTGATAGAGATTGTCGATGACAACAATCCCGATGCCACGCTACTAGGAATAGACTGGGCTACTGATATGAACAGAGTCATCAATCTGAAGAAGCACAAAATGATCTTCGAGAAAAAGTCGCTACGCGTAGTAGTCCTGCTAGACCCAGCCGAAGGAGCGTGCTACACTGAACCAATGCACAACGATGATAGCGAAGATGATCTTGATTGTATTTACAAGATAACTACACGAGACTAGGATTGGGTGAATCTGACTGCAGATGGGGGAATCTCATGGGGGCGTGAAGGCTCTTGCACTTTGGATTTAGATGAAGAAGTAGAGTGATGGTAGAATCGGTTGCACGAAGTGAGGACACTGAATTGCAACATGATGGTTAGATCACTGCATTGCGTAACAACAGAGGAAAGAGATCTACCGACATATGATGGATTGATAGTGGTGGATGAATTTCTGAGAAAATTTGAAAGCACAGTACCAGAAAAACAGCGGTTCGATGCGTTGAGGTGGGTGCTATGCGCAACACCCACACGATGGTGGAGTACACATCAAGGAAATTTTGAGGACTAGCATGGATGTAGAAGGATGATGCACCTACCTCCAGCTTCAAATAAAAGTTGGTCAGCAAGGATGGAGCAACTTGCGTGCACACCTTTCTCAATGGGTACAGACATGTGTTGTACAGCCTGCACAAGCACACCCCAAACTCAAGATTAAAAATCGGAACAGGATGCAGTAGCAGGAAAGGTGATGCTCACTACAAACATTCCACATGGAAGCATTCAACGAGGTGTGTGGAGTCCTGAATAGGGTTCACCAGGCGAGACAAATTGATTGGGACCTGTGCGTGCCAACGATTCGATGGGCCTATAGGACTATGTGTAAAAACCTGAGTGCAGAGATGATTCCAAAGCTGCAAAGCAGAGTCGAGACCATAATTTCAGAGGAAAGGAATCCTCATGCAATAGGTCCTATAGTTGGGATAGTACGCAAGACCAGGATGAAGGAATTATGCAGCTACGCGAGGGTGAACATATGTGGATTCAGGAAGCCATTCAGTGAGGGAACCTTAGACTTCGCGAACTCAAAGAAGATCAGGTATGATTGAGGAAGAGAAGCATGTTAATGGACGTTGAGATCAAAAAACTGAAAATCAACATGTCTCATTGATAAACTAAGAATGACAAGACAAGATACGGACAACCATACTACTGCATTAAAAGATTGTTGTCGAGAATTTATGACTCTGATACCATGATTGAGACTGCACCTTACCAGAAAAAGTAACCAGGGGAGTGCACCGCATAAGGGAGAATGCGCAGCGCCCACGGACTAGGCTGGAAGGTGAATTAAAGTCTCCTACAGGTGGTGCAACCACCTAACTTGCTGTAAGGAGCATAGTCTCAGTGCTCCAAGCAGTTGAAAGAGAGCACGAGATTATAAAAGAGTTTGTGTGGGATCTACGCAATAAGGAAGTTGCGCATAGGATTAGCATGTCACATGGGTCACGCCCGCACATAGGGGATTGCGATTCCATGTGGGTGGGCTAGGAAGTGACCGTTGTGCCATTGTTCATGACAAGGTGTCCAATTTAAGACAAAAAGGAGTGGGTGGCGGGCAATTAAGACATGAATTAAGAGCTAGATTTGGAACGATCTGCTGCCAAGAATGCATTAATGACTCAAAATTGGGGGGAACGGTCAAATTCAAATTCAAAATATGCTATAAAACCCCTAGCGCTAGCCACGAGACAACACTTGGTTGTTGGAGATTTGAGCGACTACAGAGCATTGAGCACCGAGCACTCTTACCACCTTTGAGTTCGTGGCAGAACATATCCCGTGTAAACACGATGACTGTTACCAAAGCAGGAGTGCAATTCATTGAAGATACCACTGGTGAGGCCACGGAGCCCCATATGGTCCATGAGGAGCCCGGAGATGCAGCGGTTGCGCCAAAAGTTCCAAAATCACCATGGACACCACGACTGAAGAAAGATAAGCAGGCTATGGGACCATTCCACATATCCCCAAGAAACCCATGGTTCAACAAATTGTCAATGGAAGAAAAAGGCAAAGCTGTCACCATTGAATAAAATGAAGAGGAGGAGGACTTACAGGCCCTAATTGATCAAATAGAGGTGCAAGACAATGTGGAGGAGGATGTCCCAACAATGCGTTCCGCAACAAATTTACCCACGTATGTCCCTCCGTGAAAAGGGAAAGTTAGGGTGGCCAAAGACCTAGAGGCCACGAAGAGTGCACTCCAGACCTCGCTCCTCCTTGATGGAATTAATTTTAAAGGCCCACCCCTAGGCTGGGTGCCTACCCTGAAATTTGAAGATTGGGACCACGCAGACAGTGAGAAGTTCACGCACCTGGTGACAGAAATCTTGATGAAGTAGAAGTTGTAGGGGCCAGTTTTCATGTTGGAGCTACGAAAATGGCTATGCGGTGTGAAGAAGGTTGGGTTACTTCATCTACGATGGATACCCCACTTTCGCCACGTGCCCATCACCATTTTCGTCATCAGGCAGCTGCTATGCTTGGTGCATGATGGGTATCTATGGCTGGAGGAGCCTATTACCACCACGGCGGAACGTATTCACAGGATTTCTCGGCTTCCTTGTAAGGGAAGGGACCCCGGGGAGATAGCTGGTAAAAGCAATGAGTTGGCTCTCACAAAATCCATGAAAACTAAATACAAGATGGAAAAGAAGAAGCACGGCTATGTAATTGTGAGTATCAAGGACAAAGGAATGTGTGTATCCACCTAGCTCATGGCTGGCAAATTAATTCGGAAGTGCCATGCCAATGAAGTACCAATGCCTGTGGTTGTGCTAGCTGAACAGTGTGCAGAGGGGGTCCAGTTCAACTGGGTTGAGTTCCTCTGTGAAGAATTTTTTATTAACTGCAAGGAGGCCCAAGAGCAGGGTAAGACCTTCCACTATGCATGGTTTCTCTTATCCATTTTGCTGGTAGTAGGCGAACTACCGGAAGATAGCCAGTTCTTGCTTATTGACCAGGACCTACCCGAGGCCACAAAGTATGCCTCGCTCTGGGCCACTAAGGACACAAAGCGGATTCACACAATCAAGGGTTTTTGGGTGCTGATGGAGGTGAGCATCTGGACGTTGATTAATAGAAGACCATGGTTGTCTCCCACAATTTACGCCACTCTGCAAAGCTTTGTAGATTTTAAAGCAGACATGCACAACATTTATGTCCAGGTGCGGAAGGATCCAACAAAGGAATGGAAAAATCTCCCATTTATTGCTACTGACGATGCCATCTTCACAAGCATTGGAAACATGGCCTCTGGAGTGGCGTGCCCCGGACTTGGCAGGAATGGGGAAGGCCACAACCCAACAAAGGAAGAAGGATACCAAGATGTGCATCACGCAACTGGCCGAAAAGAGGCACCAAGAACAAGCAGCAACAGAAGCAGCCGCACAACAGAAGACGGTGGAAACAACAACGACACCAATAAAAGAGGCAAAGGGGGGCCATGAGATTTCCCCAGGGCAGGGGGCTGAGGACATAGACCTAGACGAAGAGCGCGTAGACCCAGAAACCACCTCGTAATAGTTGAAACGACCATGTGTCCCTAAGAAACCAATCCCTAGAAAGAAGAGTAAGGCATCAAAGATGTCCACTGACCTGATCACAATTACAAAAGGTGATCTTTTTGACATTGGTGAAATAGTTCACGATGTCACTAAGGACGCACTCCAAGAGGTGATGATGGAGTAGAACACTGTGTTGGGGGCGCTGTGAATGCAGTTACAGGAACTACAGGTGTAACCTCCTCAAATAGGAATGATGGCCCCATATGTCGCAATAGGTACATCAGAGGTGGAGCAAATGTTGTGTGCCCAAATGACCAACACTTTCGTGTTCCCGGAAGACGCGTTAGCAGTAGTGAAAAAAGTTAACTGAGCTATGGTAGGTAGGATTGAGGGGTTTGGCTTAAACTTGGTTGCCCTTCTACGAGAAACCCTATACCAGTTACAAGATGGGGTCATAGTCGAGCTCCGCGCCAGAGAAGGCCGTGCACTAAAGGTATTGAGCAAACAAAAGATCAATATGGAACAACTCAACCAACAACGTGATAAACTGGTTGTGTAGACTCAAGGACTAGAGCAAGTAGTAGACGATGCATGTAGAATCATCCCAAAATTGGCCATCCTGACAGATCTACCAGTAGCAGAGCGAATCCACCAATTGATGACTGCATTTTGCAAGGCAAAGGAGGAAGTGACGAGGGTACATCTAGACCTCAACCTTCAGATTTCTAAACTGTGATTAAGGCACAATCATCCATGCCCTCAGAAGTTAGGAAATAGTGCACTAGCGCTACCCAAAAAGGGGTGGAGGAGATCAGATAGGCAGTACAAAACTGCACTAGTATGTTGGAAGAATCCTTCGTGGTCCTCACTTCATTACAGGAGGACCACACCATACATCGTCTGGAAACAAAGGCGTGGGAGCTTCAAGTGCAGTATGATAATGTGCGCGGAACAGTGCAAATAGTTATCCTGACCCAACGGTTGGCGAAGCTACAGCAGGCGAAGGCGTTGAAGGAACAAGTGGGTGACACGCAACAGAAAGAGGTAGTACTTAAAGCGCGCATCCAACCTTGGATTGATGAGGCCTTCCTCATCACTATCGACATCGAAGTAAAGCTCGCATAGATGAAGGTGATGCATGCCTTACGATAGGGATTTACCCCTGACAGTGATACTTCAGCTGAAAGAGTAGAGCAAATCCAATAGACGACAGAACAGTGCACTACAGACCTTCGTACAGCACAAGCACAATTGAAGGGGCTTCGTGCCAAGATTGTCACACCAGCCGAGTGACTCGAGACGAGTCACGATGATTTTGTTGGGGGGCTGTTGGGCATGGGATTCCCCGCAGCATGTTTTTGGGGCTCAAAGCCCAAGTTTTGGTTAAATATATTGTAAGACTCCGCGAATTGCAGGTGTGGAGCGCAAAGTCTAGGATGAGTCATAGGGCTATCCGACCTAAAATATTGTAAGTTAATGTAAAGTTGTGTCAGCCTACCCATGGTCCGTGGACCATGGGATTTTATAAATAGAGCGAGGATCTAAGTGTAAAGGGGGAGAAGGATAGAGAGAATAGCGAAGGCATGGTTCGAGCTTAGAGTTGGATTTGAAGTGTACTGGGTTGTCATAGTACTAGTAAGAGACTCTGCAGTTGAGTGCACAAAGGTCTAGTGGAGTCTGCAGCTGAGTGCATAGACCCTTGTAGTTGAGTGTGCAGGGTGGGATCAAGTTTGTAATTAGAATTGAAAGCTAATAAACAGAAGTTTACTCTGTGCATCTATTCTTGAATCAGTGTTTTGAGGTTATGCATTACTTTTACTCTGTCTATTTACTGCGCACAATTAAATAAATACTTGTATGTGTTATCACAAAATCACTACTGAGGGCTGCAACCAAGCAAGATTTCATGTAACTCTTTCAACCTAACTTTAGATCAAAGATTAGCCTCTTTGATCAGAGAGGGCTCTCTCACAAACTCTTGATAAAAATCCTTCACTACAATAGATGGCTAACTCTTTATTCTTTCATGAAAGCAAAAGCTGGTTGGAAACATATCAAACTGGTTCTCATTGGGCTATGGAGTCTCATACACTAAGTGAACAAGAGAAACAAAGTCATTTCATGGAAGTCAAGGCTCTTTGCATTACATGTCCAAACATATTCCATAAAAACCACAGCTTGCTAAATACACAGGAAGTCAGAGCATAGGATATGAATTCTGAGTGATTGTACTATAACAAGGCTGTAAAATAACATATGATATAAAACACTACCATTACATTTGAACACAATAATCCATCGAGAATCTTGAGAAGAAATCAACACTGTTTTACTATTACTGTCATAAGTCTTACAATGGCCCAAAACAACTCTGTTTTTCTATAAAATGTCCAACCTTTTTTACATAAGAGTCATTTCTATATATAGCAAACCAAAATACTACTACCTGAGACTCCTCAACAAGCATGAAGGGAGCTCGGAATTCTATCATTAATTACCTTATCTATTATCTTAAACAAACTAATTAATTACAAAAGATATTGTGCTACGAAAACAGAGGACTCCATTACATTGAAACTTCAAGTCTATCTCCTCGTGTACATTGCTGTGTTCTTGAAACTTGACACCTGTAGCACTTCAATAATAGCCAAACCAAACTGAAAACACATTCACTGGATGAGCAGCTTCGGATGCCTGATGTGTAGATGATTCATCAACCAATAAGAATCTGTACCCTATGTTCACGGTTTCTGCCTCCCATTAGTGTTCATGCATTTAAGATCATGTTTCAAGCCATTTAATCCTCTGATAGTCCCGTATGATGGAAGAAAACTTATGATCTGGCCATCCCATAACTGAACAGGTGTACCACTCAACACCTCGGCAACCCTACCAGAACCCTAAAAATTCGGACATAAAGTGAAAACTTCAACAAAAGACAAAATTTCACCTTTTCTTCGAATACTTACACCTGGCACCTTTTTAAACATCTGAATGACTTTCTATAGTCTCCATGCTAGCCTCGAGTCATCCCTTTTAAGATTTGCTGACCTCAGCATTCAAACTCAAGTTTTTTACATAAACAGTCATCTACAGCAGTTTCGTAGCGCGCTACGAAACTGCTGTAGGTAATCAAAACTAAGCATATGAACCTTAAAGCAACAATAACTTAACTCTGTGATTTCTTCAGCCATTCTACACAGGTGTAAGGACTTCAAAAAGTTTCAACAAGTTTTAAAATGATGACAGCCAAAATATACCAAAATTTGGAAAGCAAATTTCCCCTTGGATCATTTAGCTAGTTTGCCTAGCTTCCCTTTCAAGCTGCTGACTTCTTCCTTTAACATCTTGTTTTCTGCTCTTAAGCTTGTATTCATTTGTTTCATGATTTTTGCCTGCTTCAGAGCTGGCACTGTCCACACATATGCATCAGATACTGAGTCAGCTTGGCTAATCAAACTTGTTCTGCCTTTCATTACAGCCTTTTTATAACTTGTATATCTTACTGCCTTTTCCTTAAAAACATTTTTAATCTGAGGTATTTCTTCCTTTGTTGCTCCAGCTTGTTTCTTAATAGCAATAACATTTCCACTTTGACTGATGATAACCTTATTATCCTTGTTCTTGCTTTTGGCTGCTTGAACTATTTCAGTGAAAACTTCAAGTACCTCTGTCCTAGGCATTTCTAAAGGTGCTTTCTCTTTCTGAGCTTTCTCCACTTCTTTGATTTGCCTTCTTGTCACTGGTCTGCGTGGCTTAAAGGCATATTCTTCACTTGGCTCTTCAAATTTTAACCTTTTAGAAGCCCTTGATTTTTTAGAACTTTCAGGTGAGGACTGAGTTAGATCAATATGCATTGGTTGCACCGAGTGATCTCGCTCAAATTCTAGTGGTTCAATTTGTATTGGATGATCTTGCTCTAGTTCAATGGCTTCAAGTAAGTCATTTAAACTACCTTTTGAAATAGGACTTTCTTCCACAGGGACTGACTTTCCTTTCTCCTTGCTTAGTTGGCCTCTAGTTCTCACCCTTGAAATCTTTTCAACTTCACTGGATTTAGTTTCATCTTTCCTTTTCTGAGTCTTCTGCTTTGATGACTGAGGTGTTTTCTCCACTGATGCTTCAGGTGTCTCTTTAGCTGCCACAGACCTCTCTGATTTCTTTGATTTAGTTTTAGGCTTCTTATGGTCTGTCACTTCTCTTCTAAGTTCAGCCAAAGTGGGTTCCTCACTCCTCTCTTCTCTTTCTCTCACAGGTAATGGAGTGAGGCCTGTTTTGCTTGGGAAACCGGCCATAAACACAAATGAATCCCAATCTTTACCAATTTTTTGTAAACTATCCAACACCAGCAATTTTACTAGACCATGATGAAAAAGGGATGTTTCACAACCATCTTTCTTTAACTGAATCTTATCACACATTTTGCTAATGCTCCTGAACAAATAGAAAGGTATGTCTATTGAAACCTTACCTGTGAAGTGTAACAGAAGTTTGAAGTGGTAGGAGTAAACTTTATTGTACCTACCCTCACATGTCAGGTACTTCTGGATACATGTCAAGAGCATAGCATAATTCTCTTTTATATAACTCCTTGGGACTGCTTTGGTGAGGTCTTCATCTACATAAGGTGCCTTCAAAAACTCTTTGCAGGGACCCATGTCGAACTTGAAGTTTTTGAACCATTCTTGGCCACCCCTCGGAATTTCAGTGACAGTGGAAATAACTTCAGGAGACACCGGAAACTCCAACATTGCCACCTTCGAATTCAGTCCAGTGAAGTTTAATGCGAAAGCCTTGGTCACTTCTGCATGTCCTCCCTTCAATTTTTCGCAAAACCGCCAGCAGCCAGCACTTCGAAAGGCCTTTGCTACCTCTTCATCCCTGAGAGTAACATCTAACCCCTCCGGCTCTGTCCTCACACACTTACCAGATCGGTGTTCCTTTCTTTCCATGCTGCTTTGAATATTTTTACACAGGAAACTAATGGTAGCTTGTAGCACGAAAACAAACTTCGACTTTGGAGTGCAGGCTCGCTTGCAGTAGTCCGTTTAAATAAGAACTTGGGCTTCTCATACAGCAAACATGTTTACATAATATGAAGAACCCATTATGATATAACCATCTCTTGTAACATCCCCTAAACTAACACTCAAATACATGACTTCGGACCTTATGGCGAAATAATGGTTTATCATGACATGGAGAGGATGTGAACTGACAATCATGAACGGACCTATGACTCACTACTCTCGGATTTGACATTCAGAGGAAAAGCGCTACAAAAAACCCTGAAACCCCGATTTCGTAGCGCGGGCAGTTCAAATTTAACAAGATGCGCTACGAAATCGCTGACAAACAGAGCGCTGCGAAAACACGAAAACATCATTTCGCAGCTAAACTGACCAATCAAACCTGCGCTGCGAAACTGCGTAAGTACCAATGACATCTAACCCGCGCTGCGAAACTGCGCAAAGTACCAATGACATGACATGCTTTAACTAACAATGATGGAGGGTGTCTAATGATTTTTCCTTTACACGAATTCACATCAATACCTCTTGAATTTCAAATTTCAAATTGACATATACTAATAAACCTATTCACAAGACTTCAAGGCTTTATATAAAACTTATGGAAAACCTTATATACATGAACTATAGTTCCAAGTGATAACAGTATGAATGCCTATATATGAAAATAATCTAAGTAATTAGCTAACAGTGCATAATTAAGGAAGACATGGGTAAATAACATGGGTCGCACTGGGGCTAGAACTGCATGAAGACAACATCATAGGGTGCGGGGTGCCCGCTGGTGTGCGTAGCACAGTAAGTGCGAAGGTTGGACTGTGCAAAAAATCCATCATATCAGACATCCCTAGGGTGTGGAAACCTGGTTCTAGCACCCTCCCATACTACTTTGGGTGAGACCTTAGTCCATGCTCCACGGGTTGTTTCTGAAAGGGCCAGTAGTACTGGGATTTGCTTGGTTAAATCATTTCTGAACCTGGGTCAAGCCCCACTAAGCCAACAAAGCAAAATACTCCACTTTTTAATGGTAGGGAGTCACTCTGGAACACGACACTGATGAGACCTAGTATTGTAACAAGGATGTTGCAACTCCTAGGTCGACCAACTTTACTTTATCAACCCTGGGTTTGTACAAATTTGGAGGTGACAATACTATATGCACAATATATGCAATATTCTACTCTTGTCACTTCTCAACTGAGACGATAGACCACTAGGGTTTTTCAAACAAATATTCTATTGAGTAGAAGGAGTTTGACTGCTGACAGTGAATGTAAATCTATCTTTGATGCAGAAAGTAAATGCTTGCCTATTTTAAGGAAATGAAATTGTTGAATATAAAATGCTATGAAATGACATGAAATTACCTAGCTAAGAATTAACACACATTACTTTGCAGAAGATACCTAATTTAACCTTGCATTCTATCATGTAGCTATCTAAACTAAGTAAACATGGAAATTATCCTAACATTGCTATGGCTGATGTATGCATGAACTAGCTAAATATTGCAGAAAAGAGTCTTTTGGTTTTCAATTTAGAAATGTAAATGCTAAGCTAAACAAGCTGATCTTTTGCATGGGAGGAAGGTATGGAAAAACTGGATGAAAATGTCATTGAGGGTTATGGAGGTCAAGTTAGGGGCCTAACCTAGGATTTTATCATCATTTCTTCCCCACAATAGTCTAAAACAAGCTGCTACAGGGTTTCCTATAGTTGCTACACGATTTCATATAGTTACTACAAGATGTCTTGATTTACGACACAAAACATAGTTGAAAGTTGTAGGAAGTAGGGAAGGTGAAAGGAAGTGTTGGGAACATATATGATGGTGGAATAAGGTATGGGGAAGGTGCACACTATTATCCTCTACAATTTCCTAGGTCGAGGAGGAGATCGAAAGAGGTAACCTCGAACCACTTTCAGCTCAGTAGCTAACCCTACTAAACCATAGAAGTATCTCTCAAAGGATTTGTCATTGAATATATGTAAATAAATAGGTTTTAGGCTAGCTATATAAGTTTGTTTTGAGTATTTGTGAATTTAGGTTTTTTAGGTTTGCTGGACTAGGGTTTAGAATAGGTGATTAGGTCAAGGCCTCAAGTATGCAGACACAAGTATAAATAGGAGTTAGATATCAATGTTTTATGGTGAAATTGGATTTTTTTTCAATGTATTATAGATTTGTGAACTTAAAATAAACTAATGAGCATGTGAAAGAATGAATTCATTAGCTTTAGAAGAAAGAAAACACTAGTATGAATTCCACATAAACATAGCTTAAATTCAATGTGATTTATGCTTGTTGTTTGATTTAGCCGTTGGATTCTCTGCTCAGACTATTTAACATGCTAAGCTAGATCTGTTTCTTCAACTTTTCCTGACGATGAACCACACTTGTTGGTTCGAAACGCGTCGACAAAGGTCTTTCTATATGTGATTTACGCCAAAGCTCTTCTTATAACTGTTATGGATCACAGAAGTCTCAATTCAACAATTCTTGTCTATATAATTGCAAGGAAATTCATATGAAGAAGATAAATCATGTAAAGAGAGATGATTTTTCCATTAGAAACTGATAGAAAGAGGAAACAAACATCATAGACTCCCTGAACTAGAGTTCCTGGAATACAGTTGCAACTGCTCCTATATTTGTTGAAGAGAACATAAACATACAAGCCTTCTCCATAAAAGTCCAACCCCTCTCTCTGAATGAGAAATAATATATATAGTCTCAATTGAACCACTTACCCACCTTCAGGAGTTGAATTCCTAGGTGGTGTAATTG
This sequence comes from Pinus tabuliformis, assembly GCA_031772625.1. Lineage (NCBI taxonomy): Eukaryota > Viridiplantae > Streptophyta > Pinopsida > Pinales > Pinaceae > Pinus > Pinus tabuliformis. The sequence goes on along the minus strand of CM062819.1, from coordinate 429,314,557 downwards.
TTTCCAATATTCTCTCAACCAACAGGTGAGAGTGAGAAGGTCAAATACAAACACTACTTGTAGACTTTGTTTTGGACTTTGCTTCCTTAATGAGGCCTATCACACCATAGAAAAAACCTTTCATGTCTATTTATTCATGCTTACATCATATAACCTCGAACTAACTTCAATTACATCAAGATTTTTTACTTTGACCAAGTCAAACTGAAAACTAGGAAATTTATACAATGAAATTTAAACGAAAAACACAGAAATTTGCAGAAGCGTAGCACTGACTTTGAACCCACTTTAAGGTACCTTCCTAAGGTCCAAATAAATATCAAAAGGAATGGTAAACTATATTTTCAAGTCTACTTTACACCTTGAATTTTTGAAAATGACCCATGGGAAGGCCTTCAAAAAGTCATTCCCCCAAGGTGTCTCCAGAAGCGCAGTGCCTGTCAAAAAGAGGGGCAGAATGCTGATTTTTTACCCCTTTTTCTCCTTTTTCTCAAAATTTAGGCTCTCTCTAAGAAGATTGATGAAATGGGTTTTTATAGGATGCCATGATCTTTCCAAAAATGCAAACCATTTTTCATTTGGATGACTGAGGAAAAAGCGCAGCACCTAGACACTTTTCTAAATTAAGCACCAAAATAGCCAAAAAACCAAAAATGCTCAGAATTTCTCCAAAATTGGTTATGAGCTACAAAATGATGTATGTTAAGCCCTCACGGATGATTCAAAAAGAATATCTAAGTTACCCTTCTCATTTTGGTCTTTTAGGGTTTCTTTGAGCTTGTTTACCAACTATTTGACCTTGATGTTACAAATCATATTTTTGGTCTGGTAGTGATGTGCCATGTGCTTTAGTAGTTGGTTATCTCTATTGGCTTTGTCAAGAAGCTTCTCCAAGTGGTAATTGAACTTGTCTAACCAATACTCTCTATCCTCATTAATATCTAAGGAAATTTTGTCCTCCATATCTAGTTCTTCATCTAGCAAGATGTGTTTTTCTCCTCTTTCAATGCCTTCTTGAGTCCTTTGGTCCTTGGCCTCTTTTTCTTGCCTTGTCTTTCAGTTTCTTCAGGTTCATTGGTCTCTAATACTTCTTTTCCTTTGCCTTCTTGCTACAATAATTTAGCTTTCTCTTTCTCCATAATGAGTTGTTTAGCCTTTAGTTGACTGTTTTCTTGTTCTAGGAATGAGATAACAAACCTTGCCCTTGCCATGTTGTCCATGAGTTCTCTGATCTAAGAGTATTTTTCTTTGATAGTCTACTGCATACTTGAAGGCTCATTTCTTGTTTCCAAGTCCACCAACTCAAACTCATGCTCAATCATGTCTTTGTCCTGTACTTGTGAACCCTATTTTGATGATGTAGAAGGCTTGGCACCTTTCTCAACTTGAGAAGAAAACATAAGCCTTTTTCTCTTTGGTACATCCTAGTCACCTCAAGTCTAGGTGCTTTAGGAACCTCCACTGATTGTTGGTGATCTTACCTCCATCAATTGTGTTGGCATGTTTGGATGTTTAACTAAAACAATAGTCTCATGCCATTTGAAAGCTGTCTCCATGAAAGAATCCCATGTCATGTTTTTCTCTGCAAGTTGATGGAGAAATATAGTCTTGATCAAACTATGATGAAAAATACTAGGATAGTGTTCTTTGTTTTTCACCTGTACCTTCTCAGACATTTTGACAAGACTTATACACAGATAATTTCACATGTTAAGAGGCTTTTGAGCTGTGAAGTGCATTAGAAGTCAGATGTGATAGGCATACAATCTAGAAAACCTTACCTCACATATGAGAAAATTCATGAAAACCTTCATTATTGGAGCTGTTAGCCTCCTGCTGCAGCAGGTTAATCATCTTTCATGATCGACATTTTTACATGCCAAATATGTCGTACAATGCATGCTGCAATGCTCCATATTTGCTACAGATGGCCAAAGAACTGTCCTTGAAAGTGTGCTAATCTAAGTGCTACTGCTGTGTTCCAATTTTGATAAGAAATTCATTTTTGGTTTGAGGCATTTTTCAGTTGGAGGACTTCAAGCGAGGCATGTCTAACTCCCCTTCTTCCTCTTTCCCCAAATCACTCACTAACTTCCCCCAAAGAGGTCAAGATCTGCTTGATACCTCTTAGTTTCATCATTCTCCATATCATTTGCCTTGGTGAAGATCTGCTTCACTCAAGGAAGGTCCATACTACTTCTATGAGTCATTTTCCCTCTTAATAGCCTAAGATTCACATACTTAGCGCTTTCTTATCACTTTTCATGTTAACTACTAACTTTACTATGTAGCTCCCTATCTATTTCCCCTTCCCCTACTAAAACTATGTATATTATTCCCCTATATACTTATCCCCTCCCTCTGGTTGAAAGATAACCATATACATCCTCGGGAATTGCTAAGTTTATCTGAAACTTAGCAAGAACCCTCAATACCCCCTCTAACCATCTCCCAAATGCATAAGGACTCATTCCTTTGCATAGTTTCCCTTCATATGTATAAAAATCCATGTTTGGGCCTTGTTTTACCTTTCCCAAGGCATGAAACCCTTTTTTATAGGCCTAAACCCTCCTCCGATCCGAATCCCCTCCCTCCGATGCGATATCGCTATCGGAGGTGCTAACAGTGTTGGCCGCATATATATATATATATATATATATATATATATATATATATATATATATATATATATATATATACACCATTTCCCTCTCCTCTGATGCGATATCGCTATCGGAGGCCCCCCTTATCATATCTCCCCTTTATCGCATTATACATATCGCGGCCATCCGATCAAGCCTCAGAACCGACGGCCCGTATTAAGTCGCAATCCCCATTTCGGCGATCGCAACAAAAATGAAGTCACGCCCCGTGCTCTCCCCCGACGCGAAACACCGAGTTAATCTCAGCCGCCCATTCAGGCCCAGAGATAAACGGCCCATATTTAATCACATCACCCCATGTATATGGCTCCGACCAGTGGAGCCGAAAAGATATAAGGCATGGCTTATAAAGTTTTCGGGTCCGTAAGGGCCCCTAGTGCAATGAAAAGAAGGCTCTCGACGGGCCGGAGCCGAAATGGTATATAAATGCAGTTTGAATGGGTTTCGGGTCCGCTTATCATTTTTATTAAAATCCGCCAAGTTGGGCTTGCTGATGGGCCGGACCCGATCTCCATAAAGAAAGAGCCTATAAGTATTTCGGGTCCGCAAAGATTGGTACTGTGCGCCCCATATCTGGATCCGATAAATTATAAAGAGCAGTTGAAAGGGATTTCGGGTCTGATGACCCATTTTCATTCAAATCCACCGATAAGAGTTCGCCGATGGGCCGGACCCAATATAAATCAAAAGGGAGCCTATAATGCATTTCGGGTCCGCGGGGTTCATCGCTCATCGGAGGCATTATGGTTTGGGATCCGCCGATCCGTCGATCGCCGATTTAGCGCCAGTCGTTGGATCTGCCTTCTCATGATCCAACGGCCATGATTTAATAGAATGCACAGTGTTGCGATAGTGCCAATTTTTAATGAAAATTCATGTTTTTTAAGCATTCGTGCGTTATAAGGAAAGGGGAATTTGTTAAAGTTTTGTTTATACAGTGCTCCCGCCCACCACAACTGCAAAGGAACGATGCTTTCCTTGACTATTTTGAAATCGCTTCATGCCCATAATACATCCAAATGCATGGTGTTGCCTCAACAATCTATTAGCTTGCATTTCTCCTCCGTTTCGCAGCATTTTTTGAAGATTTAAGCATCATTTTGATCGGCCAAGCGCCGATAGCATCCCAAAGGCCACGGAAGCACTTGCAGCAGTTATTCTTGCATTAAATTGGCAGATAAAGGGGCGATTAGACAGTTAAATAGTATTAGAGAGAGAAAGTGGCCTGATTCAGTGTCAAAGTGTATAAGAGGAAGCGACAAAGAGTATAAGATCAAAATATCAGCAGCCCGAAGCAGCAGAACATTAAAGAGGCCCCCATCAAAGTCAATAAAGTAGCTCAGAGCCATCAAAGCCCACCAGATCACAGTTATGAGCATTAAAGCCACTCTACAACAGCAGAACCACCTAGAGGGGCAATTCAAGTGTTTAAAGCCCAGATTTTGCAGAGACAGTGTACAAAGACACATATGAGTAGCGCAGCAAGTCCCAAGGCACAGTTATTGCAGAAGTGCCAACGCATTGCTCAAAAGACCAATAATTTATTCATTCTTATGGCTGCAGTCCCTGTGCAACTGGTAGATAGGCATTCTTTCATTTATTTGCAATAAATGTTAGGTTAGAAGCATTCATTTCTCCAGATCTGCTATCAGATCTGCTGTTGTAGATATTTTGTAGATATTTTCTCTATTTATACCACCCTCTAGATAGTGTAAAGGGTTGGTTGGTTGTATTTCTCATTCCAGACTTGCGCTATAAGCTTAAGAACTTCTGTAATCAAAGATTGTTGGAATATTTGCATCTGAACTGGCTGGTTGTGCTTTCAATGGCTGAAGAGCTTTGATGTGGAATTCATGTGCTTGCTCATGGTTCAATAAGTCTTTCCTCCCTCTGTTTATCAGTTTATATGTATCTGTATCATCTGTATATCATAATCTAAGTTGCAAGAAGAAGGAATAGTTCAGAGCTGGCTTTCATGCCCTCTGTGCTCAATTCTTGTAACTTTTCTATGTTTTCCTCTGAATTAGTGATAAATATGCATACTTAATTGATCATGTTTAAGATATTTCTCATTTCTAAATGCTGTTTAGGAATCCTTCATTGCTCCTATATAGTCTTCATCCACTTTCCCTCTTTGGCTGGATGAGAGATCCTTAATTGCCTCTCATCCCCTAACCTCCATTTCATCCTTGTTCCAACATTTAATCATTGTGCCATGCGTATCTATCCTGCTCCATATTCCCCTCTTCTACCAAGGAAAACACACCCTTCAGTTCACATTCATTGACTCCATGCCTAATGGTTTGAACTTCTTACACTTTGTATGCCAACTCTGCTTGAATAGATCAACCATCCCACCAAACTCAAACAAAACCCACGTGCATCATATCTAGCCTAAAATCATCCCTCAAACAAAGCTAAATCCTAAAGAGAGAGCCCTCTCTGACTGCAGGTAGGCTAGGACCTGCAGTCCAAAGATTGGTTTATGGTTACCTCGGCCGTATCCCTTTGGGAGTCAAAAGGGACAACCTGAGTGATAACATAATGACGACTCCACTGGGGACCTGAAATATTTTGTTTATTACTGTATACCCCCAATTTTGATCAGTTTGCCTTGTTTTCTGGAGAAAGTGTCCCTTTTCTTCAGAGCTTCTCATGTTTAGCTCTGATCTGTGACGATGGGCAGAGATCAGGCACTTCAAGGTTAATTCATCCACCTGGAGACTCCACTCAGAATAAAGACTCCACTGGAGAAATGAACCCAAAAGAGATATATGAGCAGATCAGGCTTTTGACCTGGATTACTATCCAAGAGGTCATGTTTTTTCTCCATAAAGTTTTGTTGTGTATATTGTATTTTAAAGACGATTCTATATCAGATTTTTATGATTTTCCTTTGGAAAATGTTGTTGAAAGGCCTCCTTGCACATTAGAGCAGCAGTCTTCAAATGCTGTTGAAGATCATCATACAGCCAAGGAGGAACCAAAAATAGAGCCCAGTCTTACAGTTCCTGTATATACTCCTGTGTCTCGTAAAGTTCCTGATAGATATAAGCCTCTCATTTTTCCTCCTGTGTTGAATCCTTTGCCTTCAAATCATCCCGAGTATCTCCCTAGATTTGATGGAGAGAATGGTATTACTGCCCATAAACATATCCAAGCTTTTGAAGATTATCTTAATATATTTGAAGTGGAAGATGAAGATGTCAGTCTTAGACTATTTGCCCTTTGTTTGCAAAGCGAAGTTAGGACTTGGTTTAAAGCATTGCCTGAGGCTAGCATCTCTAGTCTTCAGCACTGTGCCAAGCTTTTCCTTGATAGATGGATGATTAAAATCAATTTCCTCTCACTCATCGAAGAATATAATCAGTTAGAAAGGCATCCAAATGAATATGTTTAGCAATTTTCTAATCGATTCAATCAAGTTTATCTTTCTATGACTTTGAATATAAGACCTCCCCTTGATTTAGCTCTATTGCACTATCCTAGAGCTTTTGATCCAGAAATGGAATTTCGTTTGAGAGAAAGATGCCCATCCACTTTGAAACAGATGTAGGACATAGCCGTGGACGTGGAGGCAAATCTAAAGAGGAGGGAGGAATAGCGCAAAGCAGAGCAAGAAGAGAGACTTCATAGTGTGTTACAAAGGACAGAGGAAATGATGCAGCTGATCACAATGAAAGTGGAATGTTTCGAGCACCACAACACATCTGTTGTGCAAGAGGAAAGTAGTGACATTCACGAACAAACCTGCCACAGAACAGATGATGTATTCATACATACATACGTGAAGGAGAAGTCTCCGGATATGCTATATGAATATAATAGCTTCTCCTCTTTTAGCTGCTTGCCAAAATACGACGAGTATGATGATTTTTATGAGCCTAACGACCAAATCAGCCTTGCAGAGGAATCAGATCCTATTTTGGCAGGAAGCGAAGTTCAGGCTCAGCAGCTTGAATGTAATGATCAGTTTGCCCAGTTCAGCTATGAAGTAAAGGAGGAAAGCGCAGAAAATTTTGATATCAGCGAAGGAACTTTACCTTTCTGTTTTGAATCTTTTCAATTTATTAAGGAGAACTATCATGCAATTAATAAGCATTTGTCAGCAAGTCTTATTATTGACCGCCTGGAGGATGATCTAAATATTGTTCCAGATGCATCGCCTCTAGTTGTGCAGCCCCGAAGTGCCATTGAAAGTCAGATTAAAAAGGAGTACTCGGAAGCAGCAGTATGTGATCAAATGATTCAAATTGCTCCACTGCCACTTTGTTTTGAGTCATCTAAATTATTTAAAGAAGAAGAGGAGTAGCCGACGCAGGTCAATAAGGTTCCATTTGAGCCTGTTTTTAATGAGTTACAAGTATCAGTCCTAGTTCTTAATTATTTGTCCACCGACAGGCGGAATGATGAAAGAGATCAACGCTCTTCTCCATTAGTAGGCTGCAAGGCTCAGTATCAAGTTGTCCCTATTTCAAAGCATGATAGCTATCCCAAACTTTTGTATAGTTCTTTGTTTCGGCCTAGCAATTGTATATATATGTTGCAGGATAGTTTTGTACAGTGTTTAAACACAACAAAGGAGGTCAGTAGCTTCCTGATCTTCTCAAAGATTAACAAAGCCACATCAGATTGCAAGATCTCAGTTTTTCTCACCGGCAAGCGCAAGCAGCAAAGCTCACTGATGTCTATTTTGCTTAAATGGCTGCATTGGTTATTTCACTTCACCTAACAACAAAGTAAGTGTTGGTTAGGGTAGGTAGGTAGGTAGGATCAATAAGCCAGCCAACCAAGGGAATTTTGCAGAGCACAACAACAATTGAATACAAGGTAGTCTGACCTGCTGTTCTTGGCTTTTCACAAGGAAACACCATCCCCAAGTGGAGCCACTGTTAGCCTCCTACTGCAGCAGGTTAATCATATTTCATGATCGACATTTTTACATGCCAAATATGTCATACAATGCATGTTGCAATGCTCCATATTTGCTACAGATGGCCAAAGAACTGTCCTTGAAAGTGTGCTAATCTAAGTGCCACTGCTGTGTTCCAATTTTGATAAGCAATTCATTTTTGGTTTGAGGCATTTTTTAGTTGGAGGACTTCAAGCGAGCCATGTCTAACTCCGCTTCTTCCTTTTTCCCCAAATCACTCACTAACTTCCCCCAAAGAGGTCAAGATCTGCTTGATACCTCTTAGTTTCATCATTCTCCATATCATTTGCCTTGGTGAAGATCTACTTCACTCAAGGAAGGTCCATACTGCTTCTATGAGTCTTTTTCCCTCTTAATAGCCTAAGATTCACATACTTAGCGCTTTCTTATCACTTTTCATGTTAACTACTAACTTTACTATGTAGCTCCCTATCTATTTCCCCTTCCCCTACTAAAACTATGTATATTATTCCCCTATATACTTATCCCCTCCCCTTGGTTGAAAGATAACCATATACATCCTCGGGAATTGCTAAGTTTATCAGAAACTTAGCAAGAGCCCTCAATACCCCCTCTAACCATCTCTCAAATGCATAAGGACTCATTCCTTTGCATAGTTTCCCTTCATATTTATAAAAATCCATCTTTGGGCCTTGTTTTACCTTTCCCAAGGCATGAACCCCTTTTTTATAGGCCTAAACCCTCCTCCGATCCGAATCCCCTCCCTCCAACGCGATATCGCTGTCGGAGGTGCTAACAGTGTTGGCCGCATATATATATATATATATATATATATATATATATATATATATATATATATATATATATATAGATATATATATATATATATATATATATATATATATATATATATATATATATATATATATATATATAACACCATTTCCCTCTCCTCCGATGCGATATCGCTATCGGAGGCCCCCCTTATCATATCTCCCCTTTATCGCATTATACATATTGCGACCGTCTGATCAAGCCTTAGATCTGACGGCTCGTATTAAGTCGCAACCCCCATTTTGGCGATCGCAATAAAAATGAAGTCATGCCCCGTGCTCTCCTCCGACGCGAAACGCCGAGTTAATCTCAGCCCCCCATTCAGACCTAGAGATCAACGGCCCATATTTAATCGCATCACCCCATGTATATGGCTCCGACTAGCGGAGCCGAAAAGATATAAGGCACGACTTATAAAGTTTTCGGGTCCGTAAGGGCCCCTAGTGCAGCGAAAAGAAGGCTCCCGACGGGCCGGAGCCGAAATGGTATATAAATGAAGTTTGAATGGGTTTCGGGTCCGCTTATCATTTTTATTAAAATCCGCTGAGTTGGGCTCGCCGATGGGCCGAACCCAATCTCCATAAAGAAAGAGCCTATAAGCATTTCGGGTCCTCAAAGATTGGTACTGTGCGCCCCATATCCGGATCTGATAAATTATAAAGAGCAGTTGAAAGGGATTTCGGGTCTGATGACCCATTTTCATTCAAATCCACCGATAAGAGTTCGCCGATGGGCTGGACCTGATATAAATCAAAAGTGAGCCTATAATGCATTTCGGGTCCGCGGGGTTCATCGCTCATCGGAGGCATTATGGTTTGGGATCCGCCGATCCGCCGATCGCCGATTTAGCACCAGTCGTTGGATCTGCCTTCTTGTGATCCAACGGCCATGATTTAATAAAATGCACAGTGTTGCGGCAGTGCCAATTTTCAATGAAAATTCATGTTTTTTAAGCATTCGTGCGTTATAAGGAAAGGGGCATTTGTTAAAGTTTTGTTTATACAGCGCTCCCGCCCGCCACAACTGCAAAGGAACGATGCTTTCCTTGACTATTTTGAAATCGCTTCATGCCCATAATACATCCAAACGCATGGTTTTGCCTCAACAATCTATTAGCATGCATTTCTCCTCCGTTTCGCAGCATTTTTTGAAGATTTAAGCATCATTTTGATCGGCCAAGCACCGATAGCATCCCAAAGGCCACGGAACCATTTGTAGCAGTTATTCTTGCATTAAATTGGCAAATAAAGGGGCGATTAGACAGTTAAAGAGTATCAGAGAGAGAAAGTGGCCTCATTCAGTGTCAAAGTGTATCATAGGAAGCGGCAAAGAGTATAAGATCAAAATATCAGCAGCCCGAAGCAGCAGAACATTAAAGAGGCCCCCATCAAAGTCAATAAAGTAGCTCAGAGCCATCAAAGCCCACTAGATCACAGTTATGAGCATTAAATCCACTCTACAACAGCAGAACCGCCTAGAGGGGCAATTCAAGTGTTTAAAGCCTGGATTTTGCAGAGACAGTGTACAAAGACACATATGAGCAGCGCAGCAAGTCCCAAGGCACAGTTATTGCAGAAGTGATAGCGCATTGCTCAAAAGAGCAATAATTTATTCATTCTTATGGCTGCAGTCCCTGCATAGCTGGTAGATAGGCATTCTTTCATTTATTTTCAATAAATGTTAGGTTAGAAGCATTCATTTCTCCAGATCTGTTATCAGATATGTTGTTGTAGATATTTTGTAGATATTTTCTCTATTTATACCACCCTCTGGATAGTGTAAAGGGTTGGTTGGTTGTATTTCTCATTCCAGACTTGCGCTAGAAGCTTAAGAACTTCTGTAATCAAAGATTGTTGGAATATTTGCATCTGAACTGGCTGGTTGTGCTTTCAATGGCTGAAGAGCTTTGATGTGGAATTCATGTGTTTTCTCATGGTTCAATAAGTCTTTCCTCCTTCTATTTATCAGTTTATATGTATCTGTATCATATGTATATCATAATCTAAGTTGCAGGAAGAAGGAATAGTTCAGAGCTGGCTTTCATGCCCTCTGTGCTCAATTCTTGTAACTTTTCTATGTTTTCCTCTGAATTAGTGATAAATATGCATACTTATTTGATCATGTTTAAGCTATTTCTCATTTCTGAATGATGCTTAGGAATCCTTCATTGCTCCTATATAGTCTTCATCCACTTTCCCTCTTTGGCTGGATGAGAGATCCTTAATTGCCTCTCATCCCCTAACCTCCATTTCATCCTTGTTCCAACATTTAATCATTGTGCCATGCGTAGCTATCCTGCTCCATATTCCCCTCTTCTGCCCAGGAAAACGCACCCTTCAGTTCACATTCATTGACTCCATGCCCAATGGTTTGAACTTCTTACACTTTGTATGCCAACTCTGCTTGAATAGATCAACCATCCCACCAAACTCAAACAAAACCCACGTGCATCATATCTAGCCTAAAATCATCCCTTAAACAAAGCTAAATCCTAAAGAGAGAGCCCTCTCTGACTGCAGGTAGGCTAGGACCTGCAGTCCAAAGATTGGTTTGTGGTTACCTCGGCCGTATCCCTTTGGGAGTCAAAAGGGACAACCTGAGTGATAACAGGAGCATACTTCTCCAACAGGTACCAAAATGGTATGATGTGTGTATGGGTTTCCCTATATGGTGTTTTCAAGGAGGATCTGTAATGTTCAAGATCCAAATTCATGCCCTTAAACCAATATTCTCCATGATCAGGTATCCCTGTAGCAAGTGAAATAGCAGCCACTAAAAATGTGAACTAAATCCCAGCTATGACAATCATTTCCCCTTTCAAATGAGTGTCAATCCAATCTTTCAATTGTTCATGAAAACCTACTTCACACACCCTTCTGCAAAACTCTAGACAATTCACATCTTCAAAACACTACTTGATGAAGGGTGATGTGTTGGTTTCATTGCCATTGGTAGGTTCATAGCTGAGAATTTTACCTCCTTTACAATGTTTTTTCCTCTCTAGTGAAGAATATCCTTCCATGATGATAGAAACCCTAAAAGCAGGAAAATGAAAAAAATAGTGAGGGATGAGTGAAAAGATGAAATAATGGGTATTTGGAGTGGAAATAAGGGTAAGGGAAATTATAGGAGATGGATAGGGACTATAAGCAACTCTTGAAACTTAAGTGAGGTGAAATGAGGGAAAGGAGTGCTTGTGAAATGAAAAATAGAGCTTCTAGGAAAACTACCCAAATTGCTAGGAATGAGCTAGGGTTTAGTTATAGGTGAGGTAATTTGATGATTTATAGTTGGTTCAGTGGGTCAAAATGTATTTTAAACATGTATATAGGTGTAAGATGAAATATTTACATGTTTAGCATATCAAAACTAGACTAACCATCATTAACCCTAGCTTATAGCATGACAATTTCACCTAAAACCCTAGATGAAGAAATCTTGCATTTGAATTCATATTGCTAAAGGAAAAGGTAAGCAAGGTGTTGTACTTACTTGTATACAAGCTTATATTAGAAAAAAACTAGGTTGCAAGCTTCAATTTTGAGTTTGGGTGATTTTTGGAAGGTTTCGAGCTGCTTTGGCACAAGCACAACATAGTGTCTAGAAGTGCAGCACAGTGTCCAGAAGTGCAGCACCAGCCTTAGAAGCACAACGCAGTCTCTGGAAGCACAACACCTATAATGTTTTTCCAATTTTGCCTAAAAACCCGTGTTTTTCTTGCCAATGGAGGGGAGAGATCGATGAACAAAGGGAAATAGAAGGCAAATGAAGTGAGTTTGGGGCTTTTTGGGTTTTTATAGGCAAGTATGATTCCTTTTTGAAAAGAAATGGGCCCCACATACCTTTTCAAAAACTAATTTTTCACCTTTAAGACTGAGCCACTTTGGAGAGTTGAAACCTGAGTTGCATTTTTACCTTTTGAACATTGAAACTTCTTCTCCTAGAACCTTTGAGACTAAAATCATGAAGAACTTGTGAAAATTCATCAAGCTAATGTCAAAGAGTTGCTTGTCATGATTTATTTAATGCTAGATTTACACATGATTATGATGGACCATGAAACCCTAGTGACTTAATGAAGACATGAGACTGAGTGGAATGGTGATGATGATGACTGATATAATGAAAACATTATTTTTATTATGATACCTTCATTTGAGTGAGGTAGGCGACCAACATGTGTGATTTTCCTAAAAGAATGAAAACATTCCTAGAAAAACTAGCCAGTGACCAAATTTTACTTTGTAAACCTAGTGACATGATAAAATTTGACCTTGAGACTCCTGACAGACTTGGTAAAAGCATATTTTATCACTGGTGATAGGTAGACAAGACTAACACTAACACACACTACACAAGGATCAACCCATTTCTTCAAAATGGTTGGATTTTCTCAAGGTGGTTGTCCACAATGGCTACAAAACAGAAATTTGAATTAGTGGTTAGTAGGATTGGGTGAGGGGTGGAGAAGAATTAGATGAGGCTGGTGGAATGAGATCATCCCTGAAAATCAACAACTACTGCAACAACACATATTCTTTTCTTCATTTATTAACAACTTTATGTAAATGTGGAAAATATGAGTTGATTTTGAGACACAGATTAATTGATGGCTAATGGATTAAATCTATGGAATGGAATGCTTTCTAATCTACAAAAAAATCCAAAAACCAAAATAAAAATTGCAGGTTCTTCTAATAAATCATCAATAATGATTTTCTCAACAAGAAATCCTAAGCTATGTAATAACCAAAAGATAAATCTATTTTTGGGGTTGTGAGAGTGGGGCCCTCAAACCATGATAATCTAGATTTAAACAAGAATGAAATAAATTACAGAGATAACCACAAACACAGAGATGCAACAGAAATAATACTTCATTTCATTAATGTAAAGTACTGAAATATGCTTACAAATAGAAATGGAAATAAACCAGCGAGAGCGATGGTAGCTTATCTCTGAGAAGAGATGTGGTGGCTACATGCCTCTGAACTGTGTTACAATGAGGCTTGAAGACCTATTTATTGTTGAGAAACAATGGAAAACCCTTAACATCCAAAAACCTAACCCTAGAAGATGAAACGCCAAACTGTGGGCCCCGTTTGGGTAAATTGGTACATCAACTTCCCGGGGTAGGAACTTTGGCATATGATCTCCATTTGACGCGCATAATATCTCATTAGAAATATCTATCCAAGAACTAAAACTTTGGGAAGAGAAACATCAATCCATGGACCCATGTTTCTCCCAATTTTCCTAAAAAATGTCATTTAGGGCCTCAAAACAACTCCGAAGTTCAGGACCTGAAAAACTGCTAAAAATAGTAAGTTGTGCTACAATTAAGGAAACTGAAAAAGCTAAGATAAACAATGGTGGGGGTCCAAGTGGACTTGGAAGGTGGCCACCAATATCCACCTGGATCATTCCTCCCCCCTTAGTAAGCAATGCTCCCCATTGTGTTGAGTTCCTCCATGAGATGAGGAAACTTCTATAGAACTTTGTCCCCGGTGAGCCACTTGCCTTGGTGAAGGAGTTGGCCTACTTTGACAACTCGATACGGTTGGATATTATGTTGGTGAGTGTGCTTGATCTATGTGTCCTTGATTCGATTAGTTGCAGCTTGTTCCATGCAGTCTGGATTTAATTCTATGGGTGTGAGTTGTTCTGCAATGTCGGATGTGTCTAGTAATGGTGGAAAGTATGGCCGAAGGCAGTCCACATTGAACACTGGGTGCAGGCCAAGGAATGGGGGAATGCTATGCTTCAAAGAATTATTTCCCATAGCCTTGGTACTGGTGTAAGGACCATGTCAGAGTGGTCTGAGTTTCTAATGGGCTCTTGTAAGGCGTTCTTTCTGCAGATGCAACCAAACTTTGTTGCCCACCTGAAGCTTGTGTGGTACCCCTGTGAGTGAGGAGAAGTTGTTCCTGTGTTCTGTCATGACCATATCCCTTTCCTACTGCTACTGTGTGGAGGAAACCTTCATGGGGATCCTTGATGTGGTGACGATCTTCCCCTTACTTTACGAGTGAACTAGACAAAAAATGAATTTCCTAGTATGGGAGATGAGCTTGATTCCTTTCTTGGCAGTGATCCAAAGAAATAATGATAGCATGAGGCCTTGAATCATAGACAACATGTTGCCTCCACAAGTATGGTTGACCTAATAATACATCACAAACATCTATAGGTGTAACATCAGACAATACCTCATCTGTGAAGGGTTTGATGTTGTAACGAAGGTGGCACTGCTGGTGAACTTTGAGATATCATCCTATATGAAGCCACCCAATGCTGTACGACTATGGGTGTGGTGTAGTCAGTAGGCCCAACCGCTTCACGACCTCTGCTAAAATGAGGTTCTTTTGGCTACCACTGTCGACAATGAATTGCAGCGGCAAACCCTTCACCCACATCTATGAGTGGAAAATACATTCCCCCTCGTCTAAATCTTTAGCCTCATTCTTCTGGATCTTGGTGGTGGCAACAGTGGCGCTAGGCTTCGCATTAATGATCTTCTTTCCTTTCCCTTTCCCTTTATCAAGTTCTGACTCAAGGTTGGAACATGCATCTAATTTTGAAGCCTTCAACTCAGCCACCAACGACTACTTGGTTCGACACTCACTTGTGTTATGAGTGGGACTCTTGTGGAACTCACACCACTTTCCTGTGTCCTTCTTTAACTTCAAGGTGTTGTTATTTTCCTGTAGATTCGACGGGTTATCTTGGGTCACCCTGCCTTGGATTTGTCCTTTGGTCTTTGAATTTGTAGATCCAAAGTCTCGCTCCTTCTGTTTGAACTTTTTCTCGATTTTGATAGCGTACCGATATGCCGTGTTGAGCGAGGAGATGTTCAGGAACTCCATCTCTTCCTGGATGTATCTATGTACTGGAAGTCGTGGTATTTGAGTACCAAATGAAGCTCAAAGTCCTTGATAGCCAACTTTGTGCAAAGGGTATGAAAAATGTTTGTGAACTCTTTCACATCTTGGTCCCTTCCCTGCCACATATGGTCCATTTGATGTATTTGTCCTCATAGATTTTGACAAGGTAGTACTACTCTTTGATGACATCTCGGAATGAATCCCAAGTGGGTGCAGTTGAAAACAGTGATCCCGTACTTTCATTCTTCTGCTCGCAGTAGGCTTCCCACCAGTCCTTGATGTGGGGAGCTGCTTTGAGAAGAGCGAAAACAATCTTTTCCCGAATTGAAAATTCATGAACAGAAAAATACCCAACTAGCCGATTTAACCATTTAACTACGGCATTTGCATCTATCTAACCCTCGAATATGGGGATTTAAAAATTAACTCATACCTTAAAGGGCGTGGCGTTTCTAGAGTAGTTGTTGGAAGCCGATGTGTCACCTCTGGTTAGCCAAAGGATCTGCGCAAAGCTATCCATCATCACGTTCCTTTGCCACTCGAGGGCTTCTTCAAGCAAGATTTTGATAGGATCTCCTACCCCCTCGTCTTTCTATTCATCTGCCATGGGAGGCCGTCAGGATTTGTGAGGCTGGTCTTGCAAAGGTTTGACCAGTTCAAGCCCTAACTCCTTATCCCAACCTCATTGGGGACATGCAAAGAAAAACAGAGAAAAAGAAGACTGCTCTAATACCACTAATCCAGATTTAAACAGGAACACAATAAATTACAGATATAACAATAAACACAGAGATGCAGAAGAAATAATACTTCATTTAATTAATGTAAAATATTGAAATATGCTTACAAACAAAAATGGAAATAAACCAGCGAGGGCGATGATAGCTTATCTCTGAGAAGAGATATGGCGGATACATGCCCCTGAACTATGTTACAATGAGACTCGAAGGCCTATTTATTATTGAAAAAAAATGGAAAAATCTAAGCATCCAAAAACCTAACCCTAGAAGATGAAACGCCAAACTGTGGACCTCGTTTGGGTAAATTGGTACATCAACTTCCCGGGGTCGTAACTTTACCATATGATCTCCATTTTACACGCACGATATGTCATTAGAAAGATTTATCCAATAACTACAACTTTGGGAAGAGAAACATGGTCCATGGACCGATTTTACTCCTATTTTTCCCAAAAGAACGTCGTTTAGGGCCCCAAAACGGCTCTGGAAGTTCAGGACCCGAAAAACTGCTAAAAATAGTAAGTTGTGCTATAATTAAGGAAACTAAAAAATATGAGAGAAACAATGGTGGGGTTCCAAGTGGACTTGGCAGGTGGCCACCAATATCCACCTAGATCACATGATCCCATGAGGGAGATGAGGTTGAGGTCATCGTCACAAGATTTTATGAAGTATTTTCTTTCACTATTGTAACATTGATCTACTTCTCCAACTAATGGAAGCAAAACAAGCCAATCATTCCAAGACTTGTAAATTAAACAAAGCAGTGATAACTTCAACAACTAATCTATGATTCGAATCTAAGGATACATGTACAAAAAGAGGAACCTATATTTCTAGGGTTGGGCCCTAACCTAATATCTTCCACCCTTTGAGTCAACTTAGTTCAGGATCAAAGAAACTCTCTTCCTTATCACCAAAATTAAAAAAATAACATGAGAATAATAGTCACAATATCTTGGCTTGAAATTGCCTCAAAAATTCAAATCCTAATGAGGCACTAGGCCTTATTATTAATACAACTGAAACTACCAGAAACTTCCCTAAAATTAGGGAGGCTTGGCTCCCAAAGTCGAGATTGACTTGTCTTCAACTATCACTATCTTGGTTACCAATGAACTCGGTGGGCTTGGCTACTTGTAACTCCGAGATGATGAGATCTGGTGGAGGAATATTTGAGTGATTGAGAAGTTAAGGAGGGAGACCCAATCTCCTAAAATCCCTCTTTCTTGTCTACTTCGAGTTCATGCACTTAAATTAGCCCAAAACTTCTCCAAATCCTACAATTAATGCACATTAGGCCACATGACATAACATCTCACCTTTACCCTTCTCACTAAGCAAAATATAATAAAAATATGTAAAGAAATGTGAGAAAAATTGATTTTAATACATTGGAGAGTGGCATTAAGGCCCATATAATTTACCTATTAATGATCCTCATCATCACCCCCTACTAAAAGTGTTGCTCATCCTTTGAGCACCTTAGTCTATGTACATATATTTCATAGCTCTTGTGCCTCTCTAACATCCTAGGCCTCTATTGATGGATTTTCCTCTTGTGGATAAAACCTTTCATGTTTCTGTATTTCCTCCCATTGGTTTCTTTCCTCTTCCTCCTTTGTACCTTATAGCATGCCCAATAGCAAGGGTGGACTGAGTTTCAAACCAATCCAATTGATTTTGCGTCTCTGTAGTGCATTCTTATAGAGTGGGATCCTTTCTAGTTCATCTCTCATCCTCTCAGGGGAATGACACTACCTGATCCTTATGTTGTATGGTAGGGTGCTCCATATCCTTTGGCATGATTGCTGGCTTTAATTCCCTAGCATTCTCAAGGTGTTCTCAAAAATTTTCACTGCTTTCTCTTATGTAGCTAGGTATCTTGGTGCAAGTTGGGGATCATTGGCGATGATGTTGTGGGTGCTAATGAAAACCATTGAATTTTATTCTCTTTCCAACACACTCTTCACCTCCTTAGCCTTGGCCTCCTCATGACTCATCCAATATGCAAGGGCCATCAGTTGTAAGTCCCCCAACTTTTCATTGGGTCCCCCACATTCAAGTCTGTTAAGGCCAAGTTGTGCAAGTAGAATTCAGATATCTTGGCCTTATCCTCTAGGGTGCTCTTGTCACATAGTCTAATGAACTTCCTATAGTCTTGGAAAGGAATAGCCCCCTATTGTGCTACAGCCTTGATATGAAATTGCAGCCATTGATATTTGTGGTACAAGGCATATGATTTTGGTGGCATCCTACATTGGAGTGCCTCTATGGAGAGGCTTTACGTGGTGGCCAGTTAGCTCTCTTTTTCTTGTAACTTCCTCCTTAGCCATGTGTTTTCTGCCTCTAGTTGAGATCTCATAATTCGTTCCCTATCTCTTACCTTACTAAACTCTTTTCCCATCTCTGTAGATTTTCTTCCATATGGCCCACATACTCTACTTTTTCTGATTTGGAAATTTTCATCCAACTTCCTCTCTCTTTCTCAAGATCAAAGAGGAGAGGGACGACAAATTTATGTGGTATTACTTTATCTCTCTCAATGAATCTGTAATAATATCTCAAATTGGGTTGTGGGCTAGGCTCCTACAGCTCTTGGAACTCTCCCTTAGATGTTTTTGGAGAATCTTCCCCCTCCTGCACTTGTGTTATTGATTCCTTGCCTTTCCTCTATCCCTACTATCCTTCCTGTTACATTTTATTTGTTTCATGTAGTGTCGATAGAGTTTCCTGTAGGACTGTCTGAGGATCTTGTAGAAGGATTTTTCCTTTTTGAAATGGGGCCTAAGGTGACTTGTCTTGCTTTGTTGATCCTAACCTGGTGACAGTATTCCTAACATAGGTGATTGGAGACTTTGGGGAAGAGTTTTTTGATGTGCCCTCTTCACCCTTTATTTCCAGGGAAACGAGCTTTTCTTGCTCTTTTGGTGACTCTTAAATTATGATTGAAGTGCTGGTGGGTGTTTGTGGTTTCCCTTGTTTGATCCTGGTGCTCCTCCTTATTTTGAAATAGAGGGGAGTCTGCATCTTTCTTTCCCTTTTAACTTAACAGGTGTGCTTAGGGCAGTCAAGGCAACAATTGCCTCATTTTTAGTGGGTTCAAGATACAACCTTGGAGATTATTCCCTTTCCTTGGTATGTTCCTTAGGGATTTCTTTTTCTTTCCGTTCTTCCTTTTCAATTTTCTCCTCTTATCCTTCTTCTTCCTGTATTTTCTCTATTTTTTCTCCTCTTCCTCCTCTGGTTCTTCTTCTTCCTCTTCAGGTTCTTCTTCATCTTCTTCTGCCTCCTCTTCACCACTAGAGGTATTATCCCTATCATATTCAAGGGCTTGTATTTCAATCACAATCTCTCTATCCATGTCTCTAAATGTGGACCATTGAATAGGGATTCTTAGCTGGCTCAAGAGTCCTATGGTATTAGCTTAATAAGTCCATGGTGTGCCAATTGCTGATGTTTTCCCTCTTGGACCTTTAGGCTCATGTCTATTATTGATTGCAACAAGAAGTAGGGTACACTAAGTCTTTTTTCAATGGGTATCTCCTCTCAAAATATCAACTCATGGGGAAGTCTAAATTGGTATTCATAGATTATACTGAGCCTCCCCTCACAAGAGATATAATTGAGAATATGATATCTCACCTCATTCCAATAATAGGGGAGGCTTTCCCTTCTTATCCCATGTTTTTCCTCAATTGGCTCTTCATCCCTTAAGAAGAAGTTTTTCTTTGTAAAATTGCTTTCAAACTTTATCCTCCTTTCTCCATGGCATCCCTTGAGGAAGTGTAGTGATTCTGCTAATTATCTCAGGAGTAATTGTAATTGACAGTCCTCTTACCACAATAGTAGCACTGGTTCTAGCTTGAGGGTTAAGTGCCATGGAAAATTATTGAGCTACATCATCATCATACCCTCTGAGCAGCTCAAAGAATCCCAACCAGTTATGCCTTCTAAATATTTCTACCACAGGGGGATGGAGGTGTATCATGGATGTCTCTATGGGTTCCCTTCTGTTAAATCCTCTTGTCATGTCTCTTCTCTAGTTGGATGGCTATAGGGAGTTTGGTAGGATAACCTTAGTGTTTCTAGGGTGACTGAGAGTTTAGAATATTGGTGGATGGTTGCAATTTCTTTCTATCTCCACACAACTTTTAAATTTCACACAATTTTGTCTAAAACCCCAGGCCCACTGTAATCACTTAGAAAACTCATATTTTTTCTTTTCCTAGCTATCAATTCAAAGCATAGGAGATATGGGCCACCTACCTTTCACTATGATGATTTGGTTGAGGAGAATTGTTGAACAAAGGGACCCTAGGAAACCCCTTGTAGAGTTCTCTATGAATTTCCAATGCTTCCTATAGCTCCGTGCATTTCCTGTAGTTTTTTGTGTAGCTTTGTTTCTTGTAGGGTGGCTGGAACATGTTTCCTTTATCGATGGCTCTCCAAAGTGATCCTAGTCTTCTTTGATCTCGAAATGAAAAAATGGTTCATGAGAGTTTGAAATGTTTTCTATTTATGATCAATTCCTTGGAGCGTTGTATTGGTTGGCAGTGTACGGTATTTACTCTTTGGGACAGTTGGCCCATCGTTGGTTATCATGTCGCCTCCCCTTGTAATTATCACCCTATCTCACACAACTTAACTTGACCACCTTTTCAAATCATTCTCCTTGATGTGACATTGCAACGTGTCATGTTGACTAGGAGTTCACTTTTTGTTTTTTAGCTCAGGGTGGCCAAGTTAATTGGCCAACTCCATCTTATAGAATCGAACTTTTTCATATTCCTACACTTTTATGATATCGTACCCTACGGAAGAATTCAAATGAGGTTCCATACCTGTGCCTTCCTTCACTTTCTTGATGCATGCTAGAGGGTGACTCTGTTGTGCTTCTTTTTTTTCAAGTAAGTGCTTTTCCTTGGTCACTTTTTTGTATATTTCTTCATGTTTATGTGGTTGTCTTATTTTTTATTGTGAGCAAGTGCTTGTTCTCTGCTGGTGTTGTTGAGCTCTGGATAGGATTCATAGTGTTTGAATGGGTGATGGAGCTCTTTACTTGCATGGATGTTGAAGGAGAATGCATGGATAAACTACTGTTGTGAGAGCACAAGCTGTTACAGGGTTTCCTGTAATTACTACAGGAAATCCTGTAGCTGCCTTTTTTCATCATTTTTTTCTTTTTATCACTTGGAGGAGGAATGGGTGGTGAAGTAGGAGTGGAAGGATGACAATGGAGGAGATGGAGTGGTAGGTGAGTGAGTGATCCAGATTTAAACAAGAACACAAAAAATTATAGATATAACCATAAATACAAAGATGAAACAAAAATAACACCTCATTTCATTAATATCAAATACTGAAGTATGCTTTCAAATAGAATGGAAAGAAGACTAGCTCGAGCGATGATAGCTTATCTCTGAGAAGAGATATGGTGGCCACATGCCTCTGAACTAAGTTACAATGAGTCTCAAGGGCCTTTTTATTATTGAACAATAAGAGAAAAACCTAAACAACCAAAACCCTAACCCAAGGAGATGTAACACCGAGAATTTATGGGCCCCGTTGGGGTTAGTTGGGCTGCCAAATTCCTGGGGTCGTAACTTGGTCATGTTATCTCCATTTGATGTGTATGATACCTCGTTGGAAATATATCTTTGAGGACTACAATTTTTTATGTGATTTCCGTAGTAATCATTGAAGTCATTTTGCCAAAAAAACCATCATTTAGGACCTCAAAATGGCTCCGAAAGTTCAAGACTTGAAAAACTGCCAAAAATAGTAAATTGTGCTACAACTAAGGAAACTTAAAAATTGAAAGAGAAAGTGGTGGGGGTCCAAGTGGGATAGGCGGGTGACCATCAACATCCACCTGGATCATTCCTCCCCCATTAGGAAGAAATGGTCCCCATTGTGTTGGGTTCCTCCATGAGATGGGGAAACTTTTGTTGAACTTGGTCCCTGGTGAGATGTTTTGCAATCTATGATGTGTTATGTAATGGTCGGAAGCATGGTCGAGGGTGGTCCACATTGAACAATCGATGAAAGCCAAGGAACAAGGGAATTATGTGCTCCAAATAATTGTTTCCCACAACCTTGGTAATGGTGTAAGGACCATATTGGAGTCGTCTGAGCTTCCAATGGGTTCTTGTAAGGCATTCTTTCTGCAAATGCAACCATAATTTGTCACCCACCTGAAACTTGTGTGGAACCCGATGTTGATCATGTCTCTTATTTTACTTGGCATTTTCCATAATGGAGCAGCTATATATCGTCTCGTTGGATAAAGGTGCTCCGAGAGTCAAATCGAACGAATGATTGTGCTAACAGTGCCATGGTACCCCTGTGGGTGAGAAAAAGATGTCCCTGTATTATTTCTTGACTGTATCCACTTTCTTCTACTGCAAGGAGGAACCCTTCTCGGGGGCCATGTATGTGGCTACGATCTTCCCCTTACTTTGAGAGTGAACCAGAAAGAAAATAAATTTCCTAGTCTGGGAGATGACCTTACACCATTTCTTAGTAGAGATCAAAGAGGTAGTGGTAGGTGGGGCTACCTGTGGTATCCTGTATAACGTATTACCCAAAGAAGTAATCATAGAGAGAGGTCTACACTCATATACAACATGTCACTTCCACAAGTATAGTTGTCTTAATAATACATAACAAACATTGAGAGGAGAAACATCACACAATACCTCATCTGTGAAGGGCTTGATGCTCTAGGGAAGGCGAAACTACTCTCAGAGATCTCATCCTTGGTAAAGCCACCCAATGTTATATGACTGTAGGTGTGGTATGGTCAATAGACCGAGCCACTTCAGGACCTCTACTGAAATGAGATTATTTTGGCTACCACTGTCGACAATCAATTGTAGTGACGAACCCTTCACCCACATTTGTGAGTAGAAAAGATGCTCCCCCTCCTCTGGATCTTCAAGCTCATTATTCTAAATCTTGGTGGTGGAAATGGTGACGCTAGGATCTGCATCAATAATCTACTTCCCTTTATCATTCCTCCTATCGGGTTCTGACTCAGGGTCAAAACATGCATCTGATTCTAAAGCCTTCAACTCAACCACCAATGATTGCTTGGTCAAACACTCATGATGTGATAATACTGATTCACCCCCCCCCCTCTCAGTATTATTTCCAACAATTGGTATCAGAGCAGGTCCTTTGGTAGAAGCTTGATCGCTTGAAGGAGATCCGTGGAACAATGGGAAAAAATCTTAAGAAGAAAGCGCCTAAGAAGAAGAAGACATCTCAGAAGAACTATGACAGTGGAAGAATCGATTGGGGATTATGTGGAAGAAGCACTTCAGATTCAGAATCATTTCAGAATGAAGATGAACTATCAGGTATGAATTTGTTATCCTCTGATGTTCCAGCTATCTATCCATTTGGAAAAGATGAAAGTGATAGTGAAACAACTGAATTTGATTTTATGGGTGAGCAAGAAAGACATCAAATAGAGGCAGAAATTAAAAGGCTTACAGACAAAATTAGAGATCAACAAAATCTATTTAACAAAAGGGAATGTGTCTTCAAAGAAGAAGCTGCCAAACTAAAAGCTCAACTAGAGGAAGGAAACAAGGTAAGGAAGTTATTCAAGGACAAATATCAAATGTTGCAGGATGAAGTAACATCACTAAGAGATGAAGTCAATGAAAGAAGCACAACCATCAAGAAACTCAGAGATAGATCCAGTTATTATGAAAGTCTTGAAGCCACGATCCGCTCGCTAAAGGAAGATCTTGAAGAATCAAAGAAACAGAGTTTGATTGCCTTTTCATTTTTTAGTTTGGCAGCTTCTTCTTTGAAGACACATTCCCTTTTGTTCAATAGATTTTGTTGATCTTTAATTTTGTCTGTAAGCCTTTTAATTTCTGCCTCTATTTGATATCTTTCTTGCTCACCCATAAAAGCAAATTCAGTTGTTTCGCTATCACTTTCATCTTTTCCAAATGGATAGATAGCTGGAACATTAGAGGATAACAAATTCATACCTGATAGTTCATCTTCATTCTGAAATGATTCTGAATCTGAAGTGCTTCTTCCACATAATCCCCAATTGATTCTTCCACTCTCATAGTTCTTCTGAGATGTCTTCTTCTGCTTAGGCGCTTTCTTCCTGAAATGATTCTGAATCTGAAGTGCTTCTTCCACATAATCCCCAATCGATTCTTCCACTGTCATAGTTCTTCTGAGATGTCTTCTTCTGCTTAGGCGCTTTCTTCTTAAGCTTCTTTCCCATTGTTCCACGGATCTCCTTCAAGCGATCAAGCTTCTACCAAAGGACCTGCTCTGATACCAATTGTTGGAAATAATACTGAGAGGGGGGGGGGGTGAATCAGTATTATCACATCATGAGTGTCTGACCAAGCAATCATTGGTGGTTGAGTTGAAGGCTTTAGAATCATATGCATGTTCTGACCCTGAGTCAGAACCCGATAGGAGGAATGATAAAGGGAAGTAGATTATTGATGCAGATCCTAGCGTCACCATTTCCACCACCAAGATTTAGAATAATGAGCCTGAAGATCCAGAGGAGGGGGAGCATCTTTTCTACTCACAAATGTGGGTGAAGGGTTCGTCACTACAATTGATTGTCGACAGTGGATCTCACACACTTTTGGATGCAATACCACAGACCAAAACCATAGGATCAAAAACTGTCAGACTAATACCATGAACCAACCATGAAAGTGCGTGAGATCAACACTTTTGGATGCAATACCACGGACCAAAACCATAGGATCAAAAACTGTCGGACTAATACCATGAACCAACCATGAAAGTGTGTGAACTTTTCTCTTGCATGAAGGGAACTTTTCTCTGCATGAAAGTGCGTAAACTTTTCTCTACATGAAATAAACTTTTCTCTACATAAAAGTGCGTGAACATTTCTCTACATGAAATAAACTCTTCTCTGCATAAAAGTGCATGAAATTTTCTCTACATGAAATAAACTTTTCTTTGCATAAAAGTGCGTGAACTTTTCTCTACATGGAATAAACTTTTTTCTGCATAAAAGTGCGTGAACTTTTCTCTACATGGAATAAACTTTTCTCTGCATAAAAGTGCGTGAACTTTTCTCTACATGGAATATACTTTTCTCTGCATAAAAGTGCGTGAACTTTTCTCTACATGAAGGAAACTTTGTTGCACTATAATTTATCAAATAAATTTGCTGCACTATAATTTATCATTTGTGTGATTTTCCATCAAGGACAACACTTGTCTCATAATGCCAACAACTCACTTGTTTTGTGAGTGAGGCTCATATGGAACTCACGCCAATTTCCTATGCCCTTCTTTGACTTCAAGGTGGTGTTATTTTCTTGTCGCTTCAACGAGTTCTCTTGGGTCACCCTGCCTTGGCTTTGTCCTTTGTTCATCAAATTCGCAGATCCAAAGTATCACTTCTTTTGTTTAAACTTCTGCTCGATCTTGATAGCATATTGGTATGTCGTGCCAAGCAAGGAGATGTCCAGGAACTCCATCTCGCCCTAGATGTACCGATGTAGGAAACCATGGTATTTGAGCACAAAATGATGCTCAGAATCCTTGATACCCAACTTTGTGTGAAGGGTATGAAAAATATTGGTAAACTCTGGCACGTCTTGGTCCCTTCCATGTCGCAGCGTGGTCCACTTATGTATTTATCCTCATAGGTTCTAATAGGGTAGTAATGCTCCTTAATGGCATCCTAGAATGAATTCCAAGTGGGTGTGCATGAAAAAAGTGAAGCCATATTTTCATCCTTTTACTCACAGTAAGTTTCCCACGAGTCCTTGACGTGGGGGGAAACTTTGAGAAGTGCAAACGTGATCTTTTCCCTACTGGAAAAATAATGAACATAAAAATATCCTTCTAGCATATTTAACCATTTATCTACGACATATGCATCTATCTGACCCTCAAATATGGGAATTTCAAAGTTAGCTTGTACCTTAAAGGGTGTGGCACTTTCATAGTAACCATTGGAAGTAGCTGCATTTCCCCTGGGTAGCCGCAAAAGGATCTGGGAAAAGTTGTCCATCACCATGTTCCTTCACCACTCAAGGGATTCTTCAAGCAATATTTTGATAGGATCTCCTACCCCCTCACCTTTCTTTTCATCCTCCATGAGAGGTCGTCAGGATTTGTGAGGCCGGCCTTGCAAAGGTTTGATTAGATTAAGCCTTAACTCCTTATATCCCAACCTCGTTGGGGACATGCAAAAGAAAATAGAGAAAGAGCCGATCATTATGATACCATTGATCCAAATTTAAACATGATTGTAAAAAATTAAAGATATAACCATAAATACAAATATGCAACAAAAATAACACTTCATTTCATTAATATCAAATACTTAAGTATGCTTACAAACAGAATGGAAATAAGACTAGCTTGGGCAATGATAACTTATCTCTGAGAAGAGATGTGGAGGCTACATTCCTCTAAACTAAGTTATAATGAGGCTCAAGGACCTTTTTATTATTTAACAATAAGAGAAAACCCTAAACAACCCAAACCCTAACCCAGGGAGATGTAACACCAAGCGTTTATGGGCCTCCTTGGGGTTAGTTGGGAAGCCAACTTCCTGTGGTTGTAAATTTGTCATATTATCTCAATTTGATGCATATGATACCTCATTGGAAAGATCTCTACGAAGGCTACAGTCATTGATGTGATTTCTATAGCAATCATGTTATAGACATTTTTGTGCCTTACAGCATGAAGCATGAAATGTCGATAATCTAAGGGATCCAAAGTCCCTAAACATGTTGTTCCTACCCCTAGAGGAACAAGGTCAGCAAACCACAGCACTGAAAATCAGTTCTCCACCTGAAAAAACTAAAAAACAAGCTAATTCTGGATCATGTCAACTGCTCCACTGAGCATCTGCGCTGAATGTCAACTGCTCCACTCTGTACCTGCACTGAATGTCAAGTCTAATGAAGGCTACCTGCGCTGGGCGAGATTGGCCAAGTGGCACAGTCATTCTGCAAGGTGTCAAATGCCCAGGAAGCTTCCAAAATGACACTTGGATCAGGGAATTCGCCTTGTGATGAGTAAGAGGATCTAGATCTCCAAGTGGAAGCAAGAAACTCCAAGTGGACTCAAGAACTGAAGTATAACTAAAGTGGGAGAGGACACTAGTCAGCTTCATGCCAAGCTCAAGCTTACTCATCCTTTCTCCAAAACTCCTATATATAGAGCTCTCTCATGAGGTCTAAAGGGGCTGGAATCTTGTGAATGTAAGGAAGTGTTGTTGGTTTGTGCATAGAACTATTGGGTGATTTGCTTGAAGGAGGTGAAGAGGAGATTTCTTTCTGCTGGGAGGTGTTGCTGGATTGGGCCTATTATGGTTGTAACACTCTCAGAACTTTACTTCTTCCATTAATAAAGTATTTGAGGTTCTTCTATATGCATGTGTCTCTGTGGCGTATTGATACTTGTATATTTGATTTATTCTAATCCTTGAATCAATTATGGATGTATGCTTCTGGTAGTTTCCCTTTCTTGTGCTTTTGCAGGATCTTTGTGTAGCTGGGCCAGTGAAAGAGCAAGGAGCTGGGAGCAAGCAGCAAAGAGGGAAGATTGGATCAACCATTAGCGGAAGATAACGGTTAGTGGATCCCTTTCTCCTCTCTCTTACATCTCATAAAGAAGTAATCTTGAATAGCTTTGCATTCAGTTGTTGCTGAGGTACTATCACCCTTAGAGTGGGATAGGGTCATTCCATATTGGATACTTTTCCCAACAACAAATTGGTGACTCCACTGGGGATCGTATCTTGTTGGTTGTTTGTGTTTTTGCTATTCATTTCATAAACAAAGGGAGTACCAAATCGAACTGCATTTGGATCTTTCAAATGCAAAGTAGAGGGCAGCTACTCTAGCTCAGTTTCTGGGCAAGTTTATGAGTTGAAGAGCTGATCCAAAAGGACTCTAATAAGCTCTTAGTGATAGCTTTTCATCCTCCTTGTCATCCCTTAGTGTGTCCTCGACTGATAGGTTCTGATTTTGCCAAAAACTATGAATTTTTTAGCAATCTGTGACCCGGAAACCAAGAGAAACGAAAGTTTCGTTCTTCAGTGCAGGCTGTGTGAAGGTTGTCTGCATTTCAGCGCAGTTCCCAAAGGGGCTACCTGCGTTGAAGGTCAAACTGCCTGTGTTCCACCTGCGCTGGACCAGTCTTGCTTTGTGCTACTGGGGTTTCCTGCTGTTTCTTGCCATGTTTTCACTCTTGTTTTTGTTGCCTGTTACCAGTCAATGTGCCTATCTGAAACCAACTTTCCTTGCCACTATTCCGCCTCGGTTGTATAAAGAAACTTTGTTTGTTCTTTGTGTATTTCTTGTATCATTTACAGTTTCCCATAACGAAAGTGAACTAGTCTTGTTGTGACCTCTTAGATCTAGACCTGTGATAAAGTGTCATTTTGATCTTAAGAGTTAGTTTGTTTGCTGTTCATAGCTGATTGAGCTTGTGCTTTCGTCATTTGGTTTGAATTTATATATTTCTAGTGTCTAAACAAGTAAATCTTAAGGTGTCTTTTGATTTTGGACAAGCTTGTTTGCTTTCACTTGAAATTGAATTCAAAATTATACAACAGCTTTCTTTTTTGCATTGCGCCAACATTAAGAAAGAGAAAAGAAATACTTGCATTGTGCATGTGCATTATGACAGCTTGCATGTTGATTTAGGAAAAAATGCATTAGTGTGTGCTCTATGATCTGTGTGAAAAGATGTTATCTTTCTTTTCCCTCAGTAGTTAAGATTTTCAAAGTTGAAAATTGAAAAGCTTGCTTATCATCTTAGATTGCATTTAGGAGTGTTATCATACATCTCGTGGTGATCCATAAAGGCAAACTGCTAAACAAGATCAACCTTAAAATAAATTGAATTTACATAACAACGCATTGAAACATAACGCAAACACATAGAGGTCTAAGCTAGAGACGTGTTCCGGCGTCGTTAAACGTGATATCTTAGCGTTGAGTGGTTGGGTGATTCCTCCACGGTGAAGCGATAAGTATCAATACGGACTTGTGCTCCCACGTACCGTCGCGTATATATTGGGAGACCCCTATAGGAATAAATCCTTTATCCAATAGGAAACCGTGTCGGCCGCCCTACTGATCGCAATGCAGTGAACACAGCATTCACGAAGATCGACCACTCGTACCGTAAAACGTATTCTGTGGTTTTGCGAAAAGTTTGGCACACCCTCTGCCTAGAACTCCAGAGCAGTTTCTTTTGGCCTTTTTCAAACTCTATAACTAAAAAAGTCCATCCGAGCATTTGTCACTTCGGGCTCGTTAAAACATCGAAGGATACTAGAGTCATCTTTAGCTTTTTCTCGACTCTTAAAAAGTGAAAAAGCAAGTTGTGTCTAAAGCGTCGTTATAAAATTTATTTTAAACGGAACATAATCACCTCCTATTCCCGCGTTGATCTTAGGTTGAGAACATGGAACGCCCCAACCAAGGAATTCCACATGATGGAAATCCTAGTCCTTTCTCCTCTTGGGGAGAAGTTGGTGCGCCCCACATGGCCACATTGTCGCTTCCAGGGCTGACAATTTGCCTGCCTATTTGGCTATTCTCAACCAATGTAGTTCAGAACACCATGGTTCCTGAACAGTTGAGTCAACAGTTAGATGAGTCTAGAGCTGCCCACCAGCCTTCAAATTCCTATAACTCTTCCTCCAATCCTTCATCTTCGCAAGGTAGAGCCGGCAAAAGCCAAGCTCCCATGGAGAAGAAGGAGAGGAAGAAGAAGGAGCCTAAGGCGACTGGGGGCAAGCAAAAGACATCTAACAAAAATCCACACACAGCACAGACCGGGCCTAAATCGCCATGTGTCATATGTAGAGGAGACCACTTACATAGAGATTGTCCCTGTATTCCCCGGATACTAAGGGACTGGTCCCCTCGGTTGCACAATTCGGGAGCATCAACCTCTGATAGCCATGTTGAATGCTTACCGTCAACCAGCGAAAGTGAAGGTTCAAGACAAAGAGAGGGAGCAAGATCCCCCTGCAAACTGTGTAAAGGTGATCACGCCATCCACTGTTGTCCCTTCTTAGACAAAGCGAAGAGAGTTTTGGAAGATCGTCCGGTTTCACCGTTGAGACTTCCTCCTGGATACAAAAAACTCGTGCCAAGTCCTTCGTTGGTTGAAAATACAGCTGGCCCGCTCAAGTGGTCAGCTGAAGCGTCAGTCATTGAAAATGAACCTATTGAATCCAGACCAGACGAAAGTCTAAAGGTCGATACGGCAGTTGACCCGGTTCTTCTTCAGAGGTTTCATCCTCAAATGACACCGTCACTGAAGATTCATCTTCAAATGACACCCTCACTGAAGAGAATAAGGATGACACCATCCAGATTCTTTTCATCAACACAGACTCTGATGAGCATCAGGGAAATGCGCCCATTCCTTTATCGCAGGAAGGAACATCGTCAGGGTCATATCCGACCGTATATTCGGTCCCACCACCGAGCAACCTGGTTGTGTCCTTTGATTGGAACCAACTAGGCAGACCCCGGTTACCAGCCAGTATACCATTCAGAATCATAGTCCAAATCTACAGAATGGTAATGGCTGGAACTATCATTGATGAAGGGGCATCTGCGAGTATCCTTTCCTCTATTGCTTGGAAAGCACTGGGTTCCCCGGCGCTTTTTCCTGAGATGAGAAATCTCTTGGGTTTTGATAAAGGAACCAGTCGACTGTTAGGGATCCTCCCCAATGTGCCTGTTACATTGAAAGGGAAGACCGTTCAAATGAACGTGATGGTCATTCAAGGACCCTTGGATTATAACCTACTCCTCGGACGAGACTATATATATTGCATGGGAGCTATAGTCTCCTCACTCTTTAGAGTAATGTGTTTTCCACACGAAGGAAGAATGGTCAAGCTCGTAGACCAACTTTCATTTCCAGGATCACGCATCGCAAATAGTCAAATACCAACCCTGAATGGTCTATTCACCCAAGAAATGTCTCCCCCCCCAGTGCTCCTTCCCGATGAGTGCGAGTGATTCGGAAAGATGGGACTGGAACCCAGGGGGCATGCATCCTGGTCTGCTTCGGGCAGAGGAAACCTTGGGTATAAAGTAGAATTTCCGTGAAGGAATATGACTAGTCCGTACCCCGTCCGTGGAAGGAAGAGGGGTTGTTCTAGAACAGGATTCTTTTGATAAGGTTACTTGTCTGACAAAGTTCATTCACCATTGTCTACTTCGGTAGACAATGCCGAGGAAGTGTTTTCGTTTGATGGTGTTAACAAAACAATCTTTGGGTAACCAGGAAGAGGCAAGCCTCACCCTTTAAAACAAATGTTTTATCGGATAAGTAGGGGCAGCCTTGAAATTGTACTTTATACCTGGGGGCATGCAAACCTTTTGGAGTGCAAGCTAGGAGCGGTTATTTATCTGTTTTTGGGATTAGCCGTTTCCGAACTTGCATAAAGAAAGGATGAGAGGGAGCATAGCTTATGTGAGGTGCAAGCTCTATAAAAATTGGAATCTTGCAGGAGACATTTCTTATCTTATGACTGGTATATCGAGCAGTTTTACCACGGAATCTATGCTCGTTAAAAAACAGAAAAGCGAGATCCGAGCAGTTTTAGCACATAGTTCATGCTCGTTAAAAGATAAACATAAGATCGAGCAGTTTTACCGCGGAATTTATGCTCGTTAAAAAATAGAAAAGCGTGAGCAAGAGTTTCCCCCAGAGTTTAAGCTCATTAAAAAATGAACCTATTCCGGTAAATAACCATTGTGATCGTAAATTTATTAGCCATAAAAGCCTTGGTCGTGTTTGCACTTGCCACCTCCATTCCATTTGGCCGATCGCTCACCCCCATATGATTGTTTACCCATTTTGAGGAACAGCTGCGAAGAGTGATTTCACTTAGCCATCCTTGTGACACTGCCGTGATTGGAAAATTCCAACCTGTACCTGGAATCTGCTGCTATCCCTGTTTATCTCTCATTCCTAAAAAGACGAGTCTTCTTTGAGCTCTTTTCTTCTGACTCGGAAAATATGAAAATTTTTCCGAGTTTTGGCCTTCCAGCTCGTTAAAAGTGACCGGAAGAGCTATCCCTCCTCTAGATTTTAATCTTTTTGGACCTGAGGGATTATTACACAAAAAGGTCGAGCGCTTGTTTTATTCGGCTCGTTAAAGTTATCGAAAACTCATCCCTGCTGTATTGTTTTATACTTTTTCGGACTTAAGGGATTAGATGACAAAAAAGGAATTTTGGAGTTAACTTTCTGTACCTTTTCAGACTCTCTAAAAATGAAAAGGACCGAGTTTTCCTTGTCGTTAAACTCGTTAAAATGATTAAATAGTGACAAACTTGTATTTAGACGAGAACGAGTTTCCCTATCGCTAAGCTCGTTAAAACATAGCGATGGGCTTGCCTGAAGGGCAGGTTATAGAACAAGCATATGTTATCATCCTCAAGCTTGACAAAAAATAAAGAGGTACTGGTCAGAAATGACTGGGGAAAAATTGGGAGAACCTCAAAGCTTTAATGGTAGCAAGTTGCTCTTGAACATGACACTTTTTCCTCCGTATCACATCGGGTTGGGTTGTTTCATTCACCGGTCTCATCACCATGGTCCTCGCCAAACCATCCACATTTGGGGTAATGCTACCGATCCATCACATCAGTGTCGTTATATGTTCAAGAGATGTTGTTCAGAAAGAGTCAACCGTGTCCCATCCACTGCCATACATTATCCTTCATCCACCCATGATCGCCACCCTGAATCATATTTCACAGATTGTTTTCACCTCCACTAAAATCATTAGCTCCGTTCCGTGTCACTGATGTGGGATTCATTAAGGCCCTCCTTTGACGGATCGCTTCTTGTCGACTTCAGCTCATTATCCAAGAAGTTGATCTAGGAACAACCCCCCAGTACTTTGAAGCTTGCATGCCTTAATGGAAAGTTTCTCACTTCCGGCGACAGGTATACATTAATGACCTTCGACCATAAGATTTTGCGTGGTGTTCGACGCCAAGTCCTTTATTCACACCACGTGAATTGTACTGCAGTACCTTGAGGGTCATTGTCATTATTGATGATTCATCTCGCGCTTGTTAATGGTTTACATTATTGACCGGTAATCAAGTGATGTCTTTCCATGTTCGACTTCAGCGCAATTCTCACATGGATCGACTTGTACTTAGAGTGAAGATCGAACGAGTTTTGAAGACCCCGGATCTAGTTTCATCCATCCGGGCTGCGATATATATTCAGGAAATATAAAGACATTTGATATGTACATCATTACAGCAGATGATCATCCTACTCAAAGGATGATAATTTCAGCAGAGAATTATCAGTCTACCATCAGACGATCGTCTGTTCTATGTACCAAAATGAATTTATAAAGCTGAGCATGGGAATGCCCGCCTCAGCTAGATCATGAAAGCAGAATGAAAAATAATGTATTGTATTGTATTTTATTATAGGGCACCTCTCAGCGATTGAATGAACTTCGGATCCTCCTGATAAAGCATTTCACCCGATAAACGACCTCATACTTTAAGGGGCAACTGTTATAGAAATTTTTGTGCCTTACAGCATGAAGCATGAAATGTCGATAATCTAAGGGATCCAAAGTCCCTAAACATGTTGTTCCTACCCCTAGAGGAACAAGGTCAGCAAACCACAGCACTGAAAATCAGTTCTCCACCTGAAAACACTCAAAAACAAGCTAATTCTGGATCATGTCAACTGCTCCACTGAGCATCTGCGCTGAATGTCAACTGCTCCACTCTGTACCTACGCTGAATGTCAAGTCTAATGAAGGCTACCTGCGCTAGGCGAGATTGGCCAAGTGGCACAGTCATTCTGCAAGGTGTCAAATGCCCAGGAAGCTTCCAAAATGACACTTGGATCAGGGAATTCGCCTTGTGATGAGTAAGAGGATCTAGATCTCCAAGTGGAAGCAAGAAACTCCAAGTGGACTCAAGAACTGAAGTATAACTAAAGTGGGAGAGGACACTAGTCAGCTTCATGCCAAGCTCAAGCTGACTCATCCTTTCTCCAAAACTCCTATATATAGAGCTCTCTCATGAGGTCTAAAGGGGCTGGAATCTTGTGAATGTAAGGAAGTGCTATTGGTTTGTGCATAGAACTATTGGGTGATTTGCTTGAAGGAGGTGAAGAGGAGATTTCTTTCTGCTAGGAGGTGTTGCTGGATTGGGCCTATTATGGTTGTAACACTCTCAGAACTTTACTTCTTCCATTAATAAAGTATTTGAGGTTCTTCTATATGCATGTGTCTCTGTGGCGTATTGATACTTGTGTATTTGATTTATTCTAATCCTTGAATCAATAATGGATGTATGCTTCTGGTAGTTTCCCTTTCTTGTGCTTTTGCAGGATCTTTGTGTAGCTGGACCAGTGAAAGAGCAAGGAGCTGGGAGCAAGCAGCAAAGAGGGAAGATTGGATCAACCATTAGCGGAAGATAACGGTTAGTGGATCCCTTTCTCCTCTCTCTTACATCTCATAAAGAAGTAATCTTGAATAGCTTTGCATTCAGTTGTTGCTGAGGTACTATCACCCTTAGAGTGGGATAGGGTCATTCTGTATTGGATACTTTTCCCAACAACAAATTACTAAAGCCATTTTCCCAAAAAAAAGTTGTTTAGGGCCTCAAAATGAATCTGAAAGTTCAGGACCCAAAAACTGCCAAAAGTAGTAAACTGTGCTACAATGAAGGAAATTAAAAAATTGAAAGAGACAGTGGTGGGGGTCCAAGTGGGATAGGTGGGTGGCCACCAACATCCCTCTGGATCAGTGAGGCTAATGATGGCATGACCCTTCGACTCTCTCTTTCTATTTTTTTATGTATTTTATTTTTTATTTTTCTGAGTGGTTTTTGATGGACATAGAGGTTGGTATGATCATGAGTTGGTGTTGGGTGAGAGGTGGTGAGGTTTATGATCCCCTCTTTCAACCTAGAATAGGCCTACATCATCATTTCCAATCGGATCTTCATTCCTGTAGTGTTTCAGGACATCTGTAGTACTATAGGAAACTCTTGTAGTAACTACATGAAACCCTGTACAAGTAAAAAAAACTACATAAAAACTGCATAAAAACTAGTTTTTTATACCTGGAAGTGAGGATGGATGATGGAGACATAGTAGGCATGGGAGATATGAAGTGAATGGAGGAGGAATGGGGTGATGCTTGGATTTCTATCCCTTGAACTCTGAGTCCTTTGTTTCCCTTAAAAACCTGCAAAAATCACTGAATTTTATTAGTGTACAGGTTTGAGGTCCCTGCCATGGCATTTTGTTTTTTATTTTCCCTTTTTTTTTAAAGAAACACAGGTTGCCTCAAAGGAGGTTTTCAACCTGTTTTCTTTCCCTAGGCACCTCAAGGGAGATTTTCACGCAAGAATCATTTTCCTTTTTTTCACTCTTGGACTACCTCAAGGACTTTTTCAACCCAAAAGTTGGCTACAGGTGCCTCATAGAGGTTTTCACTGTGGTCCCTTATTGTTTTTTTTCTTTTTTCATTTTTTTCACAAATAAAAACAGTCTTCAAGAATTTGGTGAGCTAGAAGCTGAGACACTTCCAAGCACATTCACTTCCTTATTTATGGTACTGATGAAATCTTCCCTTAACAGAGGTCATTTATATGCTTTAAATCTATATCCATTGACAAGCAAGGAGATACCTTCTTCATCAATGGTATTTATTTGCACATCCCCATTATCATGGCACTTTTATATTAGATATGGGCCCAACCACATGGTCATGATCTTTCCTTTGAAGTCTTTGAACCTAGAGCCATATAACAGAGCTCAATCACCTTCTTGAAAAAGTTTGTCTTTGATGTTTTTTCATGCCAAACCTTTCTTTGTACTTGAATGACTACTATGTGTAGGAGGGCCCGCATCCTGATTTCATCTAAACCATTGAGTTTTAGAAGCCTCTCTTGCTATGACTTTGTAACATCCATATCCAAATGTGTTGCCATTCTCAAAGTGTTGCACTCAAACTCAATGGAGAGCAGAGCCTTCTTCCCATAGACCAAGTCATAAGGGGTGAAGCTAGTGGTTGTCTTCCAGGTTGTATTATAGGCCCAAGTCACCTCCACTAGTTTGTTAGCCCAATATTTTCTACTATTACTCACAACTTTGGTGAGAATGCCTTTCAATGCTCTGTTAGTAACCTCTACTTGGCCATTGGCATAAGGATGATAAGCAACTGACTTCCTATTTGATCTTACACTACCTCAACAAATTTTCAATCAAGTGTGAGGCAAATTGAGCTCCCTGATCAGTCACTAGCTCTTTAGGGTACCCAAACTTGTAAAATACATTCTCCCTTAAGAACTCAACCACTTTTTCTTCTATTTCTACCTTGAGAGCCTTGGTTTTAGCCCACTTTGTCAAATAATCAATGCATACAATTATGTACTTTTTTTGACCTGATTGTGGATCAACGGGCCTAATGAAATCCATGCCCCACTTGTGAAATGGATTAAGAGCCACTTGAGGTTGCAAAGACATTTCATCCCCAGGAGTAGGTTTCCCCATTCTTTGGCACTAGTCACATCGACTAGTGTATCTTCTTGCATCTTAGTTGAGAGTGGGCCAGTAGTAGCCAACTTGTTGTAACTTGAAGGTTTTCCTCTTAGTTGCAAAGTGACCTCCATAGTGTTATCTCAAAACCAGATCCTGACAGGCTGTTGATCAAGTAGACTTTAAGTAAATGTTTCAAACCTACTTTAGGTTGAGGCTTAGCCTCCTCAACCTGAGAGGGCTCTCTCACAAGATTAAAGATTTGGATACTGAATAAGATGGTTAACTCTATGAAACAAAATGAACAAGTATAAGAGGTTGAAACACAATTAGAAAGTATCCATTGGGCTTATGGAGTTAGATATGCTTCAGTAGTGATAGTAAGGTTAGATTCGCATAGAAGTCGGGGCATTCAGAATCCAACATATGTAGAACACACCAAACACATAGAAGGTTAGCACAGTTTACAAATATATGAAGGAAATTAGAGCACTATTAGTGATTTCTAAGTAATCATACATTCATAACATTGTAGATAATAGGAAAAGACAACACAAGACATTCATCACATCGAATTCCTTTTGATTCTTGAGAAGCAAAGCTAATACTGTATTACTAAGAAACAAAGTCTTTTACAAAATCCAAATATCAGAGCTTTTCCCAATAAATTTCCAACCCTAAGTACAATGCTCTTTCTCCTATATATAGAATTTTTTACATAGCTAAGATTCCTCCTCTAGCATGAGGGAAACTCGAATTCTGCTTGCTATGACACCTATTCAAACTTTAACTAACTATTAAATACAACAACTGTTAACTGGAAGCTTTAGAAACCTAAGACAATTAGGAGTCTAACTCCACATCACGCTGATAATAGCATTTATTACAATAAAAAATCATTCTCTGAAAAGTGGTTCCCTTCAGTTTAACTCTGATGGATGTTTAAAATTCCTTGTTGGCCCTTAATGTCTCATCTCCTTTACTGCTCCTGCAAAGTAGGACACTGCCCCTGTTTTTCTGCTTTTGGTTTCCTTAAGGATATTTGAAACCAATTAACCATGTTGTTCTTCTTTGATTACACAAAAGTGTATTGGAGTGCCACGTTCTTGATGTGTTGTAGACCCTTCCCATATACTCGTATGAAGACAAAACTTCTTCAAAGTCGTTTGAAATGCGGTGGACAATACTAGTGGTGATCATTTGTATGACAAAAAATTATAGTTCATATATCTTTTTCTCCGCTTGTTTTACCCTTGCTGGTTGCTTGCACATTGTAAATGATCCTTTTTTGAACTCTCCTTTTCAAAAAATTTCCCCTTGATTACTCAAAATTGGTCGACTAAGTTTAATTATGCAGCTACAGCGCTACGAAACTGCTGTGCATTATGCGTCATTTTCAGCAGTTTCGTAGCATTCTACAAAACTGTTGTGTAATCACAAAACACAGTTGTAATACCAAAATCTAATTGTCTTGAGCCTCTTTTAATTTGAAATGTCCCTTTCAACAGTCCTGAAGCTATTTAAACTGAACGGGGATGCATCATTCTTCAAGAAAAATTGTAACAAGGTAAATCATAAAAAATTTGGGATATAACCTTACTTGTTGTGTGATTTCCTTAAGGAGATCTTTTCCGTTGGCTTAGCTACATCTTCAAATCCTCAATTTGTCTCTTCATAACCCTGATCCCAGCTCTCAGTTTCATATTAACTCTTCTGATGAATTTTTCTTATTTTATTGTGGGAACTGACCATGTGTAGTATTGAGCATGACAGTCGACCACCTCAGGTATTTGAATTGTTTTGTCTTCCCACAGAGCCTCCATTTTTTTGAAATGAGCTTCCTTGAT
The DNA here is from genome assembly GCA_031772625.1 of Pinus tabuliformis. Lineage (NCBI taxonomy): Eukaryota > Viridiplantae > Streptophyta > Pinopsida > Pinales > Pinaceae > Pinus > Pinus tabuliformis. The sequence continues at coordinate 429,276,130 of CM062819.1, read as the reverse complement.
TGCATGTTTCCTTGAGGCTTTCTTCAATTTAGAAATTTCCAGGTTTGCTAATTTCAACTTCTTTTTTAACTCTTCAACACTATATTCTTCTTGAGGGATAACTGCCTTACCTTTATCCTTTCCTTCATGAGACTGTGCTATCTCCTTTGTTTCACTTGCTTCGAGTAGTGTCTCTTGTACCTGTTTTGAATGCCTCGTCACTGGTCTTCTTGGCTTAAAGACAAATTTAGTAACTGGATCATCGAACTTGACCTTTTTCGAGGCTTTAATTTTTTTGGTCTTGTCCTTTCCTGATTTTATCAAATCTGCTTGAACCAAGGGAGATTCTTCAATATCAATAGCTTGCAGTAAGTCATTAAGACTTCCCTTTGAAACCGGGCTTTCCTCAGTAACCACTGTCTTGCCTTTTTCCTTAGCTAACTGGCTCCTTGTCATTCTTCTCTAGACTACTTCACCTGTAGATGATTCATGTACACCCTCTCTGATCTGAGTTTTCTCTTTCTGGGACTTGTTAGTGTCGGTCTTGAAGCCCTCCATCAGCGATCAAAGCTCTTTGCATTTTCATAAGTAGGTGTCTCATCAGTATCTGCATCCCGTTAGGCATGCGAATAACCCTGATGGAGGAGCTGGTGTGTTGTACCCCTCTTGGCATTGCTGGTTCAGGTCATTTCAGTCATTTAGGTCTTTCAAGCTTGTCTTGTCTTGTCTTGAGGTCAATTTCCTAAGTCTAGGGATTTGGTCAAATATGTTTACAGGGTCATGTGTCTGAAAAATCAATGAGTATTCAGCAAGCCAGAGGGATGATTGTAAAAGTGTTTCTTCAAGATTTCTTATCTGGTACAGCTAATCTTCACCTTGGATTTAAAAACTCTGTTTTTAAAGCCAAGGTCATTTTCCAAGTTTTTGTAAATAAGTGATGAAATTTCAAAAGTCTTCAGCGGACAAAATGCAACCCTGGTCCCCTTGCCAAGATCCCTCAGATGATCTACCTGCAAAAAGAATCAAGTCAAAGCACTCAATGAGTCAAATTCAGGATAAAAGAAACCAAAAAATCAGTGTTATAAAGTGTCAAAAAGAAAACATTAGAAAGTGGGTTTGTGAATGAAATTTTTTCAAATGAAACTTATAAAACCCAAATTCCCTCCTATCACTCTCATTGTGCATCCTAGACGCTTGCAAGAGAGGTTTGAGAGAGTAATTGAGAGAAAGGAGAAAAAACAGAGTGATTTCGTGCATTAGACTGGTGCGCGACCCGTCAAGCCAGGTGCGCGCAACCCGTCAGAGGGTTGTTTCCAGTGCAGAAAAACAACGGGCGTGACCCGTCAGAGGGGCGCGACCCGTTGGGCGTGGTGCACGACCCGTTGAACTATATCTCTGCAAACTCCAAACAAATTCGCTCAAACGCCCTCCAAGCCATCAAATCGTTTGAGGTAGGTGTTCTAAACATGGAACGGTTGCTGGTTATGAATGGTGGATATCATGAACATGTTTAATGATCAAAATTTTGCAAGTGAAACCTCTTCACATGACTGCAACGTTAATGGGCAGAATGTGCTAGGGTTTGTGTTGTTTCAAGGTGTTTTGTTTTCCTTTGTATTTGTTTCCCTCCTTCCCCTTTCACTCACACTTATATGTATATCTCTTTTTCCCCATACTATTTTATAAATGAACTACAAATCCTCCCCTCTCCTTAATCACAAAAATGCAAACCCTACCCCTCTCCCATAGCATCACAAATTCAAACCCTAATTTCCCTCCACCATATGCATGTGTAAACAATAAAAATGTTGGTGAATATGTCAGCAGTTTTGTGCATATGTTTCCCTATCTCCCCTATTAATACATGTATGCATATTCCCATGTTCACTTTCATACATGTTTTTTCCCATATGCAGTGATCTTTGCAAATGATTTCCCAATATCCCTGAAATATGTATTCCTATATGCATAATGGTTTGCAACATTTTCCTTAAAAATTCCCTGTTATATTTATATATTCCCAATTCCTTGTTAAAAGGTCCCTCCCCTAACATTTACCTCATGTCTTTTTCCCCTTGAAACAACATAGAATTCAACACTTTTTACAGGCAGAGACAGCAGTACAGTTTGTCCACTTTGCTCCTAAACTATGTCAGAAACCGAAACTTATGAGCAAAGTGATGACCATTCATCATCAGCAGAGGTTGAGGTACAGAGGAGGCCTCGTAAAGGTGGTAAGGGTGGACATCATAAGCGAGAGGAGCTCACTTCTTTAGCAGAGTTACAGGCCTGTCCTATGGCAGTCACTTGCTTTCAGTACATGTCTTGTTATGAGTTCTGTGAGAGGATTTCTCGGATTCAGCACCATAGAGAGTTGGCCCGCCTTTTTGTTTTACACCTCCATGATGGACATGTCAATCTTGCAGGGGTGAACTTTACTTTGACACCCGAGGTGATCTCACATGCTACAGGGATACCTAATGTTGGTGAGGTGTGGACTAAGCGCAAGATGCTAGATATTGTTCACTTTGAGCCTTATGTCCAGCCACCATTCATAAGACATTTGGCGGGTGTTTTCCCATTCAGGTTTCTCCGGAGCGAGTATGCTCCCATCATGAGACTTATTATGCACTATTTTACCTGTGAGGGCAGATTTTCACAGGTGTACTCATATCACATTCACCTTTTGATGCACTTCACCCGAGTGAGGATGATGAACATCCCTGTTTTCTTTTGTCAGAACATTCAGAGGATGGTGCCCATGTTGCAGAGGAAGACCCCGGAACAGCAATACAGGAGCCTTCATCATTATGGTTTGATTCAGCTAGTAGTATTGCATCAGTTGACTCAGCAGGCATCTCATGGGAGGAGTTCATCTCTCGTGAGTTTTTCACAGCGCCACCACAGCCACATCCTGAGGTTGTTCATGAGGAGGGAGGACCATCACACCGGCATCACATCCCTGTCACTAGACATGTTAGTTCCTCATCTTAGCTCACTTATCAGAGAGGCCAGAGGGCCTTGTTTGCAGCAGCTCAGCGAGTACTATCTCCACAGCAGGTGGAAGGTGTCTCACCTTCATCTTCAGCTTAGCGAGTATTATCTCCACATCAGGTGGAAGGGGCCTCGCTTTCTTCACCAGCACAGGTACCAGAGAGAGGCAAACAACCCATGATTGATGAGGGTCCATCAGGAGTTCCCGATGTTGAGTTTGTTGATCTTGAGACCAGTTCTCCTAGCCAGGAGGCAAATGAGATCATTCAACATCTCAGAGCTGAAAATGATGCTTTGCAGAGGAGATTTGAGGGTGCCCAATGGACCATCACCTACCTGGAGCAGCGCAACAAACAATTGGAGGAGGAGAAAGCACTTGATGAGCTATGGAGGATTCGTAGTGACCGAACCTTGAACCGTAGGAGACCCGGTGACCCATTGCCTGCAGACCGAGAGTCTATGCTCATCCAGGAGAATGCACACTTGGAGAGGCTGTTGGCTAAGGCCAACCAAGATAAAAAGTTGCTGAGGAACATGAAAAACCATTACTGGGCGAGGATGCATGTGTGCAAGGCCAAAATGAAGATGTTTCAAAGGCGGTTGTCCGAGGCCCTAAAAGGGAAGAAGAAGACCAATCCACTCCGTATCTTGGCTGAGGCTTCACTCAAAGATCATGGCACCCAATAGCCTAGCCACAGCTCAAATCCCAAAAAATTTTGAGAATTTTGGGTAATTTTGGCATTTTTTGGTAATTTACAGGTTTTGGCTCTTTAACGAGTCTCACCCCCGGTGAGACCCTTTGTCATGGCAACTCCTTTTCACAAAAACTCAGCATTTCCTGATTTGTTATGCAAAGTTACATATGCCCATGGATGGACTTGAGTTTTTATGGAGTTTTGGGCCTCCAGAAGGTCAAAATACATGAAAAATTTGACTTTCTGCCACTTTTTTGAACTGCAGAAAGCTGTCTTGGGAGAATTGGTTTTTGACAGGGCAAATGAACTCCAAATTCAAAAATTCCAGTTGGGCCACCTGCAAGTGCCTCAAACAGAGCTCCAAAGGGGTGCGACCCATCAGGCAGGGGGGCGCGACCTGTCAGGCATTTTTTTGCCAGATTGCACTGTACAGCCTAGAAAACGCAGATTTGACTCAGTTTGACTTTTTGGGGTTGAAGATGATTATCTTTGATGTAATTTTTGTAACTCTAAGACACTTTTACTCTTGTTTAACACTTCTAGAAGATTCATTCATGTAATGGGTAAATATGTAATGTATGAATTGGTTTCCAAGTTTATAGAGGCAAGTTGTTTTGATTGCCTAGTTTGTAGTGCTTAGTTTAGAAGTGGTTGAAACAGCTCCTAGGATAGTGAGCTCGACCCATGGAGGCAGGGAAAGAGGTTAGATAATCTATATTATGTACTTTCTTGCTAATTTTCATGGTTGGACTCTTGAGGGAGAAGCTATCATTGTATTATTTCACTGTATCTCTGCAATTTTTGGCTAAGGAAGACCAGGGTTTTGCAGTCCTCTTTGGGATTCTTGTGGACTCATGTGTTGATGGTGTGTATCTCAATGTTCTTGTAAGTGTGTTTATGTGAAACATTTCCTTTCCTTTACTGCTGCACATTAAACAAATGAAGTGTTAAAGTATGAATTCATGCTAGCCATGCTCTGCTTTTAAATTTGTTTAATTTCAATGTTTTCTACTGTCTAAAGAGAATTCAAAGTCATTGTTTGCTCTCTTTAGCTCCTCATCTTTCATTCCTGATAATCCATCTCAATTTAAAACATCAATACTGTCTCCTACCTCGCCCCAAAGAACCCACTGCAGAAACTGTGTCAAATCCCCGCACCCAAAATTGCAATTCCTCAAACTGCCACCAAAAACCCAAAAAACCCCAAATCAACCTTTTTAATCAGTTTACTAGCCTAATATCAGTGTTACCTTGTTGGTCATCTCATCCCATTGAAGATCTGCCGAGATTGACCGGAGAGAGCCTTCTCCTGCCCCGTAGGGCTAGCTACGAGTCTAAATGGTTTGATGTAGCCTTGAGGTTTACCTTTCTCAGCCTGAGGTGAAATTTCAAGCGCTAATAGTATCAATCTGCTCTTCTTGGCTTAAAGACAAATTTAGCAACCGGATCATCGAACTTGACCTTTTTCGAGGCTTTAATTTTTTTGGTCTTGTCCTTTCCCGATTTTATCAAATCTGCTTGAACCAAGGGAGATTCTTCAATATCAATAGCTTGCAGTAAGTCATTAAGACTTCCCTTTGAAACCGGGCTTTCCTCAGTAACCACTGTCTTGCCTTTTTCCTTAGCTAACTGGCTCCTTGTCATTCTTCTCTAGACTACTTCACCTGTAGATGATTCATGTACACCCTCTCTAATCTGAGTTTTCTCTTTCTGGGACTGTTGGGGTGTGTCTTGGATTATCAGTGGTTTGGTAGGTTCCTTTACCTGCTTCCTAGCCTTCAATTTTACAAATCTCCTGGATCTTGTTTCTGCATGATGGCCAGTTGCCTTTGGAGAATCTTCTACAGCTTGAGGACTGAGACTAATCTTGTTCTTGAAACTAGACATAAACATGAATGTGGGCCAGTCCCTACCTATTTTCTGGAGCTCATGCAACACGATTAATTTAACTAAGCCGTGATGAAATAGTGAGGTCTCACAGGCTTCCTTCTTTAGCTGAACCTTGTCACACATTTTTCCTAGGCTACGAAACAAGTAGAAAGGTAAATCAAGAGATATATTTCCTGTGAAATGCAACAGAATCTTGAAGTGATATGAATACACCTTATGATACCTCCCATCACAAGTAAAGTACCTCTGTATGCAGGTAAGTAAATTGGCATATGCATCCTTGACAAAATTCCTGGGCACAGACTTATTTAAATCTGAATCAATAAACTCCAGCTTCAGAAATTCTTTGCATGGGGTCATATCAAATTTGAAATTTTTAAACCATATTTCTTCTCCCCTCGAGATTTCAGTAATTGTAGATATGGCCTCTGGAGTGACTGGAAATTCAAGCACCCCAACTTTTGAATTCATTCCTGTGAAATTCACAGCAAACTCCTCGGTGATTTGCATATGGCCTCCTTGAAGCTTTTCACAGAAATTCCAACATCCAACCTACTTGAATGCACGTTCAACTTCTCTGTTCTTTAAGATAATGTCTAAACCTTTAGGTTCGCTCCTCAAGCACCTGCCTGGCCTGTGCTCTTTTCTTTTTGTATCCCTCTCCATGGGATTCCAACATGGTGATAATTTGAAAGACTGGCACTGTTTCAATTTCCGATCGCTGCCTCTCTTGAGAGTTGCCTCACTTGAAAACTGGCTCGCCTGATTTCCAAAAAATTCAAATTGAATGCTTGACAATTTATTCCTTACTCATGAATCCAACCACAAATTATGACTGTGATTGCTTGGCTTTTCTTGAAACTTGAAATCTCAGCGTACCAAGGTACCTAACGACTCTAATGATGAAGATAAGCGGTTGGACGTGATAGGCGAAGTGTATAAACTAAAAATTGATGATGTAAACATAACAGATCTTGTTAGATATGGCAGTTGAGCAAGATTTTCTACGGATCCGCATGAATCCCCGATTTCATAGCACAACCAGTGCAAAAGCTGGGTTTTGCGCTACAAAAACACCTAGACTTGTTTCCGCGCTACGAAAACACCTAAACTGCTTTGTAACACATAAGAACCTTAAAACAAGCTTGATACAAGGAATCTATGCAAGTTGTGGGACCAGTGATGAATGAGAACGGATTATTGACCTTTATTTAACCATACCACCAAGATTCTAAAGACCTAGACACTACATTGAACATGGAAAAACTAAACTTGGACTAACACCTAACCTTCACAATCAAACTGGTGTGAACAATTTAGTAATCACTTCTTAAGTGATAACACATAGGGCCAATCATGATAGGTCAGAAGGATTTCAAAGACTTCCTTCTCCCTGACACATCTCCTCAAAATCTAATTTGGGACTAGCTTGAAGATATTTCCCCCAATCCAAGTGAATGGGGCGCTCTTTCTTACAATTCTGTTTTTTCCTTGGAGGAAAAATTTGGAGGGAATTGTGCAACCACTAAGTAGTTGGCTATGTCAGAAAACCATGGAGAGAGAACTGAAATAGAAAATAAATGCTCATATGGTAGCCAATCATCAACCATTTCCTCCTCACTTGTAGGCAAAACAAGTCTAGACAAAAAATATACAACTACATTTTATCTTCCAGGCTTATCAATGATAGTTAGATTAAACTGTTGTAATAAAGGAAACCATCTAATAATTCTGGCATTCACATCAGGCTTTTTCATCAAATATTTAATAGTATCATGGTCAATATGTACAAAGGTATGGTAACTAGTGATGTAGTGTCTGAACTTATTCAAGGAATGGACAATAGCTAGGAGCTCCTTTTCAGTCACAGTATAGTTCAATTCAACCTTCGACAAATTTTTGTTGATGAAATAAATGGCATAAGGCAACTTGTTATCTATTTGGTCTAGAGCTGCTCCTATAACTTCGCCAGAGGCATAAACATGGATTTGGAAAGGAAGAGCCCAATTTAGGCCTCAAAGTATGGGTGCAGTAGTCAACTTGTCCTTTAAGGTTTCTAGGACCTCTTGGTAGCTTTTTGACTAGAAAGATTCATAGTCCTTGGCAAAAAATCCAAACAAAGGTGAGGCTACCTTGCTTAAGTCCTTTATGAATCTCATATATTATCCAGCTATGCCCAAGAAACTTTTGACATCCCTTTGCTTCTGAGGAGTAGGGACCTTCTTTATGATAGCAATTTTATTTGGGTCCACTTGCAGTCCTTCCTGGACATTGAGTGACCTAGAACATTCCCCGCATTCATCAAGAACTCACACTTATCAGGACTAATGGATAGTTTCATTTAAATGCACTTATTTAATATGTTCCACAAGTTAAAGAGAACCTCTAGGAAATCACACCCATAGGGAGTGAAATCATCCATATAGATTTCTACAGTCATGGACTAGCTCTACAAAGATGCTCAAAACCGCCCTCTAAAAAGTGGCAGGGGCATTACATAATCCAAAAGAAAGGACCCTATAAGCAAAGGTACCCCAAGGAAAAGTGAAGGTGGTTTTATCTTGGTCCTCTGGGCTGATTTGGATCTGATTGTAACCACTAAATCCATCCAGGAAAGATAAGAACTTCTTTCCTGCAAGACCATACAAGACTTGATCAATGAAAGGTAGAGGGAAATCATTTTTTTTGGTGGCTTTGTTTAACTCTCTGTAGTCCACATATATCCTCCATTTTCCATTCTTCTTTGGGACCAAAACTAAAGGAGACACCCACTCACTATCTGAGATGGGGTAAATGAACCTTGCATCCAAACTTATGTAGTTCTTCTTTAACTATGTCTTTGAGGGTTGGATTCATTCTCCTCTGAGGTTGGCACACTGACTTGCAACCTTCCTTGATGTAAATGTGGTGAGTACACACTGAAGGGTGCACTCCCTTCATTTCCTTATAAATCTAGGCAAAGGCATCCAGATGCTCTCTTAGCATGTCACATAACTACTTTTTCTGATGTGAAGAGAGGGAGGGGTTGATTTTCAATGTTTTAGATGGACCAAATTCTATCATCTTGGCATGAGTAGTACTTAAGTTAGCTAGGCACAAATCAGTCCAAGGGTTATCTTCAGCTTTCTTAACTAACTCATCAAGAGACATGGTGTTGGGGGGCTGATTCTGGAGGATTTGATCAATCATGTTGTCTTCATCAGCTTGACCCCTCCTACTTTAGCATTTAGGGTATAGATTGGGTAAGATGTGGCATGGTATACTTCACCTTCCTCCTCCTCTTCCAACCATAAGGGTAAGTCATGCTCTAGAGATGGTTGAGCGGGAGGGTACAAGACCAATTGCTTGGAAAAATGCCCATTTTCGATGGTCATATTCATGGTATTAGTGTCAATACTTGCAACCTTCCACCATTGATCAAACATGCTCTTACAAAGTGGTATTAGGGTGTCAAAGTCATTTTTTTTCATTTCAGTGAGTCTTCAAGTAAAAATTTGGTCACTAGGTATTAGGTCTAGGACTGTTTTCTCTCCTTCCAAAGTTTTCCAAGTACTGGTCCATGTCACCCCTTAGCTGAGTGTACCATGATTAAAAGAGATGGCATCATTATTACAGGTTCCAAACTATCATTTGTAAGTGAGTGGGTCATCTTATACCTTGTTGCCTCAGTTGTACTTTTAAGGCTCATTTCCCTCTCCTAGGGTTTTAAGGGCATTTTTCTTGGTTTCATGAATCCCATGATAAAAAAATCAACAAAACTTATATCCTAATGCTCATATACCTTCCACTACCCTTCATAGAACTTCTTAAACACTTCCCATCACTTATATCCATAAAATTTACCATTTCCTCACAAACCCTACCCTATTGTTACAATTTGACACTTTTTTTAGGCTAGGCCTGTGTTTTTCCCTTTTGGACCACTTACCCTCACTCAATACTTTAAATTCTACTTTCCCCTATTTCATAACATCCCTCCCTACCTCACAAAAGTTTTTCTAATAATCTAGAATCCCCCATCCCCTTCATTTCCCTTCATTTCTACAAATCCCCTATTTTCCCTTCACTAAACCCTAATTTCCTCTCCCACTGAGCTAGGGTTTGCTATGGAATCAGATATATCTGAGTAGAGGAGGCATAAGGGATATCAGTAGGTATGAGGCCATTTCATATCATCAACATCATGTCTCCATCATTTGTCAAGAAGTCATTCCAAGGGACAAGTCATTCACCACACATAAGGGCCAATTTTTCTTCAAACTGTGTTTCTGACCAAGAAAAGATGAATTGGACAAAAGTGAGAGAGGTTTTTATCCATCATAGAACAAGGAAGAAAAAAATCCTTAATTTTTTACACAGGTGTCATGGTTTTGGATAAATGTCAAAAATACAGGTGCCACAGGAGAGTTGCTGCACTTCTGGAGTGACCTTGGGAAAATCAAGTTTTCTCCTAGTTGGAGTGTCCAAATGACTTGCTTGATAAGTCAAATGACAACTAGACTGGAATATATTTCCAATGAACTATCATGAGCTCAATTTGGAGTTTAGGAAGACCTCCAAACGTTTCCTGCAACAACACTCTGCATTTTTTCACCCTCATTCTGCATTTTTTGACCAGTTTTGGGAGATTGAGTTTTTGACAGGTCAAATCAACTCCAAATGGGAAACTAAAGGTAGATTTGGAAATTAGACTCAAAAATATTTCCAACGAGCTATCCCAAGCCTAATTTGGACACCAGAAAGCCTCCAAAAGTGGCCTGAAAAAAGGTTTTTCACACCTATTAAGAGTGTTGCGCGTTTGCCCAGTGAGGTCTAGGGCCACTCAAAGCTCAACAAAACACCTCCAAAGTTCAGAATTTTGTCACCTAAAGGCTTTCATCACATGAAAAAAGTAGGTTTCTCTCTATTTTATTTGCTCATACATTGTTTACTTGATGTATCATTGTGTTTAATTTTTCCTAAATTAAACTAAAAACCCTAACCTTGAGGCACCTATTTTCCTAGGCTCCCTATACCCTACTCCCAATTCACATCTCCTATCCCTAAAAACCCCTATCACTACTACCTCCCTATCATTCCTTTCACATTCCAAATATCCTTCCCATCCCCTCAAAATTCCCTCTCATTACCACATACTCCCTTCATCTATATACCCCTCCATCACCTCCCTAGGGTTTTGTTTTTCACTCTAAATTACACAATGGCAGAGGTGGACATGTAAGAAGAGAAAGGCCTCCATGAGAAAGAAACATATTTTGAACTTATAGACTTGGACACAATGGAGGATGAACAAAAACTTCAAATGGTCATTAAAGGTTAATATGCTAAGATCAATGAGCTCCAAACCAATCTTGATAGGGCAAGATACGTTATTGACTTCCTAGAGCAGGAAAACAAGCAATTGAAAACCAAACACTTCATTGATGAAGTGAAATGCATCAAAGCACAAAGAGAAGTAGAGAAGGCTAAAGTATTGCTTGAAGAGACATTATAAAAGTATGGTGAACCTGATGATGAGGAGGACCAACCTCCAAGATAGAGACCTAGGACTAGAGGGCTACAAAGAGCTCTAGAACTAGAAAGGAAAAGACAAGCTGAGCTTGCTGAACAACTCACTGTTGATGAACAATGGGAAAACATGATCAATCAAGACCAGGAATATTGGCTTGATAGAGTCAATGAGCATTTAGAGAAGCTCTTGGCCAAGACTAAGAAGGACAATGACATTCAGAGGAGGATGGCAAAGCATTATGCCATGAGAAACCAAATTGCTAGAGCCAAGCTCAAAAGATCTCAAGCAAAAATTGAAAAACTTACCAAGCAAGAGGAGAAGAGGAGACTTGACATACTTGTTGAGGCATCCCTACATGCCTCTAACCTTTGATCAGTCATAAAAACGAATTTTTGGCATGTTGAACCATTTTTGAGCTTGAAGCAAGTTATTGTGTTTTTTCAGTCCAGTTTTTACATAGTCATGGAAGGCAAACACGCAATGCCTTGGGAACTGCGCTCTTTTTTGAGGCATCTAATCAGAAAAAGGTTAGTATTTTTGGGTTTCTAGTGATGAGTACATACACCTTGTACTTTTTCTAAGGATTTGGAGGAGAACTAGTTGGTCAAAAGGTCAAAAAACACCCAAAAAATGACCTTTCTATTGTCTTTTTGCCGTAGGTGTTGTGCACTGAGAAGTGTTGGGAGATTTGGTTTTTTACTAGACAAATGAAATCCAAATTAATAAATTCAAGTTGTTCTAGAAAGTAGATACGTATATCTTTCCAACAAGATATTGTGGGCCCAATTTGGAAATCGAGAAGGCCTCTCAAAGTGCAGCTAAAGTTGAAGGGCACGGCTAGCATTGGCGCTGTGCATTTGATACTTTGTCCAGATTTTCACTATTTCGTCCCAGTTTTCACTTTCACCTTGGAAAATAATGAATTTATCTATGTAAATGATGAGTTAAATGTAATTATCATGTTTCTAGTACTTACTAGGGTAAATACATTAGGTAAATCAAGTTCATGAGGTGTAATGAATCAGTTTTCTTGGATTAGGGATGAGTCACTTTGACCACCCTATTCTCTTGTTATCAGTTCAACCTTTCTTGGATCTTTCCCTCTTCTCATGGATTTGACCCCCTGAGGTTAGGATGGGTGGTTTGAAGCCTATATTATGTATTTCCCTAGTCATTTTTAGAGGTTGGACTCAGTGGGATGCTTAGGCTTTGATAGACATCATTTTGTACCAGTTACAACAGGAGATTAATGAAAAATTGCAGCTATTTCTTTGGGATCCATGTGGTATGATGCTCAGTTCAGTTTTTCTTATGTTTTCATATGTTAAAATGTATTGTTGACTCCATTTCATCATTTCATACTCTTTATGTGAATGTATACATGTCTGAAAGGGAGAATCCTTAACTTGTATGCTCTGTTTTGGGTAAACATTTCACAGTCTGTGTTTTCTTCAGTTTAGGAAGAATCCATGAGGTTTACACACTCTTCCTAGCTCCTCACCTATTGTTGGAGAGGTAAATCCCCTCTACGGATAGAGGCGATCCCTACTAGCCCAACAGGGGTCTAGCAACAATCACACAATGCTGCTACGCATGTTCCCAATTACAATTAAACAAGAGGTAAAGAGCACCTACTTGGATTCCTGCGCTGTCATTTGACGAAGAGATGTTGCCTTCGCTCCTTCGCTTCGGCTGGTCACAACCTTCCGCGATCTCCGCGAATAGATACCTGCACACACGAAGAGAAAACAAATGCAAGCGTGAAATCTAGTAAAAGTAACCATACATCAGTCAGAAAAGATGTAATCCACATTTAACCATTGCATAGACAAATGAGAATGGAACAATAATAGCAGTCATCTATTATTAATCAGAATAGAGAAGAGTACAACCAAATGTTCTGACGTCGGTAACCTTCTCAGGAGGGGCCAGTCAGCATGTGTCTCAAGCATTCACCTTTGAGGATGATTCTCCCAAGACAAACAACTCTCTCTCTCACACAAGTAGCATAAAACAACCTTCCCTAAGCAATCAATCACTTCCACACCTAGCACACCAAACCTATAGCAGCAATCTGAGCACTACAAGCTCTGTACAATCCGAGCTATTCCAAGCTATGTCTAACTAGCTGCTCATGGTAATGGTGAGAGTTTATATAGGAGAAGGAGTCTCCTAAAAAGGTGGAAGGATGAGCTTATCTTCAAGGGAAGTTGTTGGAAAGGGTCGAACAGACATGCCATAGAAGGGAGTCGACATTCACAAAGCTAACAACCAAGCCTGGAGTGATCTGGAAGGCTGGTTGTTTGAACAAATTCGCCCAAACTGGATCAGCGCGGATTATAAGGAAACTGTCGCGCTGTCGCCGCGTCTCAATAACTGGGACAATCATATCAGCGCGGGAGAACACGGGAAAGGCGCGCTGTCGACCATCGCGGAAAAGTGATGTTCTTCCGCGCTGGCAGCGCACGGAATACACTACAGGGCGCCCGTCATCGCGGTTATTTTAGGAACAGACGCGCTGATGATCAAAACTTTGGAAAAATGGGTTTTTGGGCCAGTTCAGAAAGCAGGAGCTTAGTGATTATGAATTCTCTGCACAGCAGGGTGACTGACAGGAAGGCAGTGACAAATTACTGTGTAACAGATGCCCCCTAAAGCATGAAGACCGAGAGAGTGGGAGGGGTGAAATGCTTTACAACACACGCCGAACTGGAACACCACCAGGAAGGACCGAAGATCTCTGACAATCAAGTACATGCAGTCTAGGCATGGGCACAGCCATCCAAAGGACATGCGAAAACTGGTCTGTGGAATGGACGCAGCCACCCAGCTAAAGAGACCAAAAGACTGATAAGGTATGGTCGCAGCCATCCATGAAGACTCAGGTATGGGCGCAGCCATCCATCAACGAGTCATGTAATGATCATCCACAAAATCGCAGCCTGGACCATAACAGACAAGGATCCAGGGTCTTGCGCTCCATCTCGACCCGAACAAAGTACAAGTCCAGGCATGTGAATACAGGAGTTGAAGTCGAACATGCGTGAACATCGTCTGATTACCAGTCAATGATGGAAACTGTTAACAGACGCGAGAGGTACCACCAATAATGACAATGGTCCTCAAGGTACTATAGGTACAATCCGTGGCGTGTGAATCAATGAGCTGGCGTCGAACACCCACGGAATCATTCGATCGAAGGCCAATGATGTAAGCCTTGCGTCGAATACGAAGAACCTGCCATTGAGGCATGCAGGCTCCAAGGCACCTGAAAGGAGTCTCTAAGTCACTTTCCCGGATAATGAGTTGGAGTCGACGGGGAAGGACCTTGATCGAAGGTGGGCCATGATGTTTCCCACATCATCGACGCGAGACAGAGGTAAAATAGTTTGTGTGAGATAGCAGATGAGGTTGTATGGTTGCAGAGGTCAACTTCTCTTGAACATATGGCGGCACTATAACGAGTTTGGCAGTACTTGACATCAAATGAGCAGAGGATATGGTGATGATAACAATGAGCAAATGAGAGGCCAAATAGGATAACCCAAACCCACGGAGGCTAGTGAAAACAAGATGAGATGACCCCACCCAGACACGAAGCAGCGGAGTGCCATGTTCAAGAGCGACGTACTGCCGACACGACTGTAATCATAGTTCCATTTTCCCCACCATTTCTGGCAGGTACCCCGATTATTTTTGGATGACAAGTTTGACGGGGATAGCATATGCTTGATGCGCGTCATTTCGACAATACCCGATGTCATTGAGTGTTTAACGAGCCTGACAAAGGAAAAACTCGGCCTCTTTTCTTGTTTCGAGAGTCTGAAAAGAATGCGGAAAAGGAGACTCCAGGGGGTCCTTTTTCGTACAGTTGTGTCTCTCGAGCCCGAAAAAGTATAAAACTATGCTCGAAAGAACCGCCCGGCCATTACGACCGAGGAGTACTTTTCGTGAATAGTGCCTTCGACCCGAAAAAGTAAAAAAGCGGTCGAAAACACGTCGTTTTAGAGCCGATATCGAGCGCGAAACGACAAACACCCGGCAATCTTTTTAATTCAACGATCGAAAAAAGAGCTTAAAACGACCGCCTTTCATTCCTTTTAACGAGCTGAAAGGAGGCTCGGCTATCTTCTCTTGTTTAATGTCGGAAAAGAGCTTAGAGACGACATATTTGGGGACCATATGCACGGAGGACCGTCATGACCAAGTTGCTTTATCTGAACCTGCACAAGAGCACTACCCGCATAAATCCATTCGATATGTGTAAAAAACATATTAAAACATACATTTAACAAATTTAGGGCTAAAGTCATGGCTAAAAATGGCAAAAACCCAAAAAATATGGCAATTTATGAGTTTTTACTATAAATAGGGGGAGTAAGAAATCATTTTTACCATTTTACTATTTTGGGACGTGAAGGACGTGGAGAAGCCAGAAAGTTGACGGAGTGATTTCCAGCCCGTACGGACACTATTTCTCGAACCGCTTCTTCCAGGTAGGTTCTCGTTCCCTTGCCCTGCATTTTGATTGTATTTGGTAGGATTTTAACGGTTAAATTTGCCCAATTGGGTGAATTTTTGGTGCATGGATGCGCCCTCGGTCAGCGCGGATATCCCACGCGGGTCCGCGCTGACCGAATTAGAACAAAACGTGGCCAACTTCGGGTCAGCGCGGAAAACCCGTGTTCTTCCGCGCTGACCTCGAAAATTAACGAAGGGCTGCCATGGCCAGCGCGGCTGTTTTTAAAACAGCCGCGCTGGCGCGGAAAAATTATTTTGTTTTAAATTGAACGTAAAATTTCCAATGTCAGCACTTCTAATTGGTTTTTATGGCTTGTGCAGGACACAATGGCTTTCCAATGGCAGGAAAGAGTGCACGATGTGGAAGATATAGCTGCTTGGGGGGATGTGAATTGCTGCAATGCCATGCGGGCTTGCGGTTTCATGAAATTCTTCCTCACGCCGCGCCTAAGAGCTCAGCATGATCTCCTTGAGCTAGTGATCAGGGCATGGAACCCGGTGGATGGGAAATTCACCATCCGGGGTCATGATATCGAATTTGACCACATGGATATCTTCTTTTTGACTGGACTGTCACGCCGAGGTGCGAGGCCCATCATAGAGGGACAGCGACCTGGCGGCGGTACTCTGGATGCTCTCATGACTCGGGTATGTCCGGAGGCTGAGAAGACGCGAAGTGGGAAAGTTTCGATCCCCACGGTGGGAAACATAGTGCTCCGCACCATTCTGTTCATGGTGACCCGGGCAGCAGGTAGTATGGCCAACCACGAGGCTTCAAAGACCCATCTCATGCTAGCTCTCGATTGCCTTGAGCCTACAGTGTTTGATTGGTGCACAGCAGTGACCAATAACATGAAGAGGCAGCTGAGCAACTGTCGTCGCGGGGAGACGAAGCAGTTTGGCTACGGGTCTATCCTGATCCCGCTCATTCTGGAGCGAGTGCCAGCTATGCGGTTACAGGTGATGGCCGTGGATGCTCCTAGGGATCCTCGGGAGACGAGGGCCTCACGATGGGCTCGTATCATGCCACGCGGAGGTGGCGGCCGGCCACATAGCTGGGGAGCATTTTTCCGAGACTGGCTGGATCAGCAGGAGATCTTCGTGGAGGACTGGCCATATGCGGGCATGGATTTCCGCAATGACCCTGATCTGGTACTGCCCCCAGGTGAACAGTGGGATGATGCAGGTATAACACTTTGACTTTTGAATTTTTTAATGTTTTTGAATTTTTTATGTACATGTCTTAACAAATGTCATGGTATGCAGATGTGGGGCCTACTAGACCGATCGGCCTGGCTGCCACGGCACGAAGAGAAGGACAGGGAGCTGGGGTCTTGGCCTTAGTCCCTCCAGGGGTTGACACGTCAGAGACTGTGGCTCGCAACCTTGAGGGGTTGCTGGAGGGAGTGCCCGACTACCAGGGGGTCGAGGAGGTCCCCATAGAGCATCAGATCCATACAGTGGGGGTGCAACCCAGGGTGCACCGCCTTCTGAGGCGGGTGGCACGAGCAGCTGTATATTACAGAGAGCATCATCCGGCTCCTTAGTTGTCTAGGTTTTATTTCCACTGTTATTTTGAGACACATGACTCAGATGTACTGAGATTTTGGACATGCACATCTATTTTTGAGCGCCTTAGTGCGCCACACGATATATATATACATACCGGCTTTTTGGATGGGTCATTGTTACATGTGATGATGTGTTGTTTATGTTATGCATTTATTCAGTACAATTGTGATCTTATGTATGAATTTGCATGACACATGACCCATGGATTTTATATTTTTTAATGCAAGCTTAAAAGCACACACATGCAAACTATGCTTGAAATGATTTATTTACATATGCTCATGGTCTTACTATGCTATCTATGTTTTCCTGTATGATGTTTATCTGTTACGCAAATGTCTATCTAACACATGATTTGCCAATGCATCAGTCAACGTATTTAATCGTCTCGGAATGTGTTGATAAGTAATGTAATCAAAATTTCGTTCCAACAATCTTACACGTAGGTACAACCTTAATATGCGTTGGTCTCTGACGGAATATCGCCCGTTGAGTTGCTGGACAACCAGCTGGGAGTCCAGGTTCACCACTAGTTCTCGGATGCCGAGATCAACCGCTTCGGCAAGTAATTCAATTACAGCACTGTACTCGGCAACGTTGTTAGTGGTACGACCTAGGCAGACACCCTGAAGGTCTAGCAACTCTCCGTGAGGATCGTAGATCACCCATGCTGCCGAAGACAAATTACAAGTGCTACGGCAGGCACCATCAGCGAAACCAACATAAGGTGCACTAGACATCTGCACAGGAAAAAGAAAGCATAATAAGAGGCAAACACGCCTTTATACCAAAGCCAAAACGAAACTCATGCATGAAAAACACAAAACACACGTATATACAAAGTGAGTGTGCGAAGTTATGCATAGTATTTCTTCAGATACAGCCCGTTGCGGGGCTTGTCAAGAGGATTTCCTTCATAGTCAATCAACTCATATGCGCCCTTTTGTAAAACTCTTTTCACGATGTAGGGACCTAACCACATGGATTCGAGTTTTCCTGCCCCCAGCTTATCCTTAGCTTGATCGTAGAGCAGTACTAAATCTCCCTCAACAAAGGAACGGGGATGAATATTCTGGTCGAAGTGAGCCTTGACCCTCTTCTTCTGTGCTTCGATAGCCAGAGAAGCCAAACGACGAGTCTCGTCTAACCGTTCTAGGTAAAGAAGCCGTTCCTCCACCGGAGTGGTGTTGGGAAGCAACTCGACAGCTAATTTTAATGAAGGAATCTCGCATTCGACGGGAAGGGTAGCCTCCAGTCCATAGACCAGTTGAAACGGGGTGAAACCGGTGGCATCCTTCACAGAAGTTCGGTAGGCCCACAAGGCTGGGAAAAGCATAAGATGCCAGTTCGACTTGTGTGTATTGACGGTGCGTTGAAGCATGGTGATCAAAACTTTGTTCACGGCTTCGACTTGACCGTTAGATTGAGGATAGTACGGTGACGAACTATCTTGGCGCAAGCCTAGCTGGGTTGTTAATTCCGTCATCATATGATTTCGGAAATGCTTTCCGTGATCTGTAACAATAGCCTGAGGGACTCCGAAACGAGTGATAATATGATTGAATAAAAACTGCGCCGCTGTGTGACCGTCTTCGTTTAATGTAGGCATCGCTTCGGCCCACTTGGTGAAATAATCCACAGCAACGATAATGTACCCATGCCCCCCGGCCGAACAAGGGTTACAGGACGTATAATCGATGCCCCATTTGGCAAATGGACCTACGGTTACGACAGGGTGCAGTGGTGCAACAGGTGCACGCATCTTCCGGTGGTAAACCTGGCACTCGTGACATGCACGTACAACAAGGATGCAATCCTTGAAGATAGAAGGCCAGAAATAACCAGCCC
This sequence comes from Pinus tabuliformis, assembly GCA_031772625.1. Taxonomy (NCBI): domain Eukaryota; kingdom Viridiplantae; phylum Streptophyta; class Pinopsida; order Pinales; family Pinaceae; genus Pinus; species Pinus tabuliformis. The sequence continues at coordinate 429,257,119 of CM062819.1, read as the reverse complement.
GGAGGATCTTCTGAGCGGTAGCGTATCCGGACATATGGCCGCCACAAGCGCCGGAGTGGCAGTCATTCAAGACTCGCTCAGCCTCCTCGAGGGTTAAGCATCGACGAAGAATAGAATCGACGCCGAGGCGGTACAGGGTATCGCCCAAAATGCGGTATGGTTGAGCTTGGTGACGAATTCGTCGTCGAGCATCTTTCGATGTGTTGGGACGAAACGAAGACGTTTGTAAATATACGATAATGTCCCCGTACCACGGGTCGAGAGTGCTGATGAGAAATAACGTTTCATCCGGAATATGCTCCTCTGAACGAGATGGTGCAGACTGAGATGGTAAGGAACAGAGCAGTTCGGCGAAGACCAGCGATTTCTTAGACTTGGCTGCAGTGAATTCCAAGTCGAACTCTTGGAGGATTACGATCCACTTCGAGTATTTGCCCCCCAGCAACTGACGTGACAAAATGTAGGTCATGGGGTTGCAATCAGAGATCACGGTCGTCGTGCGCAACAAGATGTAATGACGGAAACGTTGGACGGCACAGACAGCTGCCAATGCCAACTTCTCGACATATGCATAGCGAGTTTCCGTATCCAGAAGGTTGCGGCTAAGATAGTATACAACATGCTCGGTGCCATCATCGTCGTCTTGCACTAAAACCATGCCGATGGTGGTATCGGCGGCGGCCAAATAAAGGGTGTAGTCACGGTGGTAATTTGGAGGTCTTAGGAGCGGAGCTGAGACCAGAAGGTCTTTAAGACGCTCAAAAGATTGTTGAGCGATAGCGTCCCAGCGAAAGGGCGTGTCTCGCTTTAATAATCGTGTGAAACCCTTAGCCACCTCGGCATAATTTGGGATGAATCGTCTGAGAAAATTAGCTTTCCCCTGCAAGCTCTGTAACTGCTGTAGAGAGGCAGGGGGAGGAAGATTCAAAATGGCCTCGACCTTAAGGGGATCCAGACGGATACCTTCCCGGGAGACGATAAACCCGAGCAGTCGGCCAGATTCTACGCAGAAGACACACTTATGCGGATTGAGTCGAATACGGTAGTGTCGACAGCGGAGAAAGATTTCGCGTAAATGAGATGGATGGTCTTGACGTTTAGCTGAATGAGCTGGTAGGTCATCCAGGTAAGGCTGTACGATGTGTCGGATATCATGAAAAGCATACGACATCGCACGCTGGAAAGTGGCACCGGCATTTTTCAGACCGAAAGGTAGCTTCTTGTAAGCGAAGGTGCCCCAAGGACAAATGAAAGCAGTCTTGTGCTGGTCTGCGGGGGCTATGTTGATCTGGTTGTAACCAGAGAAGCCGTCCATAAATGAATAAATTTCGCTTCCTGCGCAGTCATCAATAAGCTGATCAATAAAAGGCGTAGGAAAGTTATCTTTTGGACAGGCGCGATTGATGTCGTGATAGTCAACACAGACCCGAATAGTACCCTGCTTTTTATTCACAGGGACTATATTAGATACCCACTCCGTGAGAGGAATGGCATAGATGAAACCAGCTCGAAGGAGTTTTTCAACTTCGGCCTTGATGGCTGCAGCCTTTCGAGGGTGCACTGGGCGTAAACGCTGACGAACAGGCTTGGCGCCAGGATAGGTAGGGATTTCGTGCTCCACAATACTGGGGTCAATGCCGGGCATTTCCTCGTAAGACCATGCGAAAACATCACGAAATTCACGAAATAAAGCGGTATAAAGTTGAATTTCCTCAGGAGTGCATGTGACTCCAATGTAAATATTCTCGACAACCCCTGTTTTGACAGAGATGTCGATAGCCAGAGTTTGCGTAATGTTACCCATGTTTCCTTCCGAAGACACTTGATATAACTGAACAGGCGTTTGGAGAGGGATAGATGGGACACATGAAGCAAACCGCTCGAGACATGTGGCCATTTCCGAATGAGGAGGGAGAAACGAAGAGCGATGGTGGTAATCTAACCAAGGGAGCTCCTCGGGAGACATAGTCTCAATGATAGCCTCGTCGGAGGGAAATGATTCCTTCAGGGGATCCGAAGTGGCCTCTTCTCCCAACCAAGGGACGCGGTCATATGAATCGGGAACACTGCTTGGAAAAGCAGGTTCAGGAGGTGGAGCCAATGCAGCGACTATCTCGATGTAGTTGAGCTCGGTAGGACTCAACGGCATCATCTCGCCCCAAGAGTCTTCCTGATTCAAGGGAGGGAGAACCCATGGATCAGAATGTACTGTAATCATGTTAACGGAGGCAAGATTCGGAGGCGGGAGGGGAAAGACTCCCATCAAGGAGGGATCTTTAAATAATCCAGCCCCCACACTCACTAGCGATTTGGAGGTATGCTCTACGAATGGCACATTCCCTTCAGAAGAGGAAGCAAAAAAGGACAGCTGGTCCACCGTGACGATTTTCCCTTGATGGGGGAAGCGAACGACACGGAACAAAGAGGAAGCCACGGCTTGCATGGCATATGTCCAGCTTTGTCCAAGGAGGAGGTTGTAAGTGAGATTAGCGTCAACGACTTCAACCTCGACTTCTACCGTTTTCCCTTCTAAAGAGATAGGAAATCGCGGGAGGATACCATATGGACGAGATTCTCTTCCATCGAAAGCCTCTAGGGTGGTAGGAGACTGGCTCAGAGCAGGAGAACCAATAGCTTTCCAACAAGCAACCGGCATGATGCAGGTTGAGGCACCTTCATCAATGACCGTACGATGGATCGTTTTGCCATTGATGAGAACCTGTATAAGGAAGGCCACCTGGTGAGGCAATCTCTGCGTGAAACCCTCGAGATCAAAAGAGATTAAATCCGAATCTGCCGGGTCTATGCCACCAATCGCTGATAGCAGGGACTTCCTCTGGGAGGGGCAGCTCTGGAGGACTTCTAATGCGGACATAGCAGACGGAGCCTGAGCTAAGTCCTCGACAATGCTATAATGCTGGGCAGCATGAGCATTGGGGTTATAAGATGACTTCCTGAGTACACCTTTGGGAGGGGGTCGGGGGATCGTCTCGGTGCTGGGCCGTTCAATGTGAAGGGGACCAGAACTGGATGGAGGAGCGCTGGAGGGAACCTTCGGCTCTTTCCCGGCTGAAGATGGATAATCTTTCGCTCGAGTTGTAACATGGATGGGGATGGTCCCAGCCATGAACACCTGAGAACCGAACGAGGAAGAAGATTGGGAAGGATCTGCCACCTGATGCGTCTGCTGGGACGGGAAAGGCTCTTTAAGCACGGCAGGGGACCCTGGAGCACCTTTCAAAAGCCGACTAACCTCGGACCGCCTGGGGCAATCCTTGGTGTAGTGATCCTCCTCGCAAATGAGACAAGGATACTTAGGCTTCCGTTTGGCTCCTTCCTCGGAGGGAGGTTTAGGAGGGTTCTGCTTAGGCTGTCCAGATTTATCTTTGGCCTTTCCTTTCTTTTTGCCTTTCAAGGATTTGTCTGCCGCGGTGGACTGAACGGAATTTACCTCGGAGGTATTCCCAGGAATAGATTGGCTCTGAGAAGCATTCTCGTTAGAGGCGTTCTGTTTCTGCTTCCCAGGGTTCGCGGCCGATTTCTTAGATGATGAATTTACGAAGCCAATGACTCCATCAACAGAAGGCTTTGGTGGAGCTTTGGGTTGTCCGGGCCTCGGGGCATATAGCAAATAGTCATACAAAGTACCTGACTGAGAGTACACTAAGTCGAGGTACTGAGCTCACGCGATTGCTTGTTCTTCAGTTACACACGCCCCCATTGCGATATCTTTGGCAATTTTAGGAACAAAGGACGTCGTAAACCAGTCGGTCAGGAGTTGATCAGGAATCCAAAATTTAATCAAGCGACGGCGCCTTCTCCATTCATGTATATGATCGGAGATGTGCGTCGCCGTATCCTGCTTTAGAGACGTGAGCAGATGGGTCCCAGTCTCGTACCGAATGGGTAACTGAAAATGAGTTAAAAAGGCCATAGCCAACGAGTTAAAATCTGAAAACATGCCGCGATTGAGTTCGATGTACCATTTAGCAGCTGAACCAGTGAGAGTCCTCTGGAAGAGGCGAAGTCGGATAGAGTCATCAAGCCATGAGTTAGATGAGCACCATAGGTGATAAGTCATTACATGGGCCTGAGGATCCTCTCCGGCTTTGCCGTCGAACTTTGGACAGTCACCTGGTATTTTGGTTGGAACCGGTGGCCAATATGGATTATGCAAAATAGGGTCGTTTGTTAATTTGGACACATCAGGTAGTTCCAACGTCGCTAAAAATGGTAGCTGCGGGTTAAAGGACATCTGTGGCTGCGGATTCGAGGCGACATTAGGGTTCCACCCAGATTGGGGTTGCCCCCACGAACTTTGTCCGGACGGGCCCGGCCCAAAAGGACCCGGCGCGTAAGAATTTTGTCCCGATGGACCTGGTCCAAAAGGACCTGGTGCATAGGGAGTTTGTCCGTAGGAGTTTTGTCCGTATGGATTTTGGCCATATGCGGACGGCTGTCCCTGTGTCTGCCCCCCGGCTCCCCATGTATTAGCAGCTTGCCCGGCAGGTTGACCATATTGATAATTTTGATAAGGAGTGACCTGTGGTTGCTGATAATTTTGATAAGGAGCATACTGATTTTGCCCCTGGGGTTGCTGGTAGCCAGATGACTGCTGGGTCCCATACGGAGCCTGATAGGCAGGCTGCGTTTGGTATGAGGGTTGATAACCTGTTTGAGTTTGAGGCCCAGAGTAATGTCCTTGAACCGGCTGGGGTTGATTCATGTGTCCCGAAGGTTGACTTGGTCGGATTTGAGATGGACCTAGTTGGCCAGCAGGATAGCCTTGCTGGGCACCATGTTGTCCATGCGCCACCAAGGGTCGTCCTTGCGGAACGGATGGCCGAATTGGCTGGATAGCTGGTTGACGCCGAGGTTGGCCAGCTTGTCCAGGTTGACGATAAGGGCGGACAACGGGTTGATTTGGCTGTATAGACGGTTGGCCCGTTTGCCCCCCAGCATGAACAGATTGAGAAGAGGGCTGGGCTTGCTGCATGGCAGGCTACCCTCCTTGGTGTATGGGCTGAGCAGAGGGTTGGCCTTGCTGTATAGCAGGTTGCCCCCCTTGCCCAGAAGGATTCGTGAATTGAGGGGTAGGTTGGTCCTGTTGAATGTAGGGTTGTCCACCCTGCCCAGGGAATTGACCAGACTGGGCGGTAGGTTGGCCCTGTTGTACATAGGGTTGTCCACCCTGCCCAAGAGGATACCCTTGTTGGACCACTGGTTGATTTGGAGGATTGTAAACTGACCCAGTTTGTCCAGATGGGTACCCTTGCTGGAAACCGAGTTGGTCTTGCTGGAAAGAAGGTTGCTCTGGTTGTCCAGTAGGTTGATTTTGATGTGGATATGGCGGACCTCCAATGCCCATGGGTTGTCCCTGGTAAGGTTGACCCTGTGGGCCCCCAGATTGTCCTGGGTCAGGAGGGCCATAAAGTGGTTGCCCCTGGGGGGTTTGCACGTAGAGTGGCTGGCCTTGATTGGGTGGTCCTATGGGCTGTCTGGGAGGATCCCGGTTCCCTTTGAGAATATGAGTAGCGGGATCGTACGTGACATTCAAGGGTTCCTCGTTTTCTTCGAAAGGACGATGAGGAAGACCTGAGATGCTCTCGAGGTACTCACCGTTTTCATCATAGTAGAAGAAGGGACCTTCGTAATCTGGGTCCGTTATGGGTTCCCCAAAAGCATCATATGGTCCCGATCCTGGAATGCCACCAATAAAGGGTCCAGCTTGAGGGTTTTCAGACGAGGAAACCGGTACAGCACTGACGACCGGAGTCGAACGTGCTACGCAGACAGTAGGTTGAGTGGGAACTGAGGTAACGGGCGTGTTAAGCCCTGTCGTAAGGGGTGTACTAAGGGGCTGTGAAACAAAAGGCCCGGTGGAGGCAACAAGACTAGGATTCCATATAGTTGTAGAAGTCGTTCTAGCGGCATACCTATCCCTCACTGATTGATATCGTGGAGGGAGGGGAGAGGAAGCCGGGATCGGGGTCTCGATGTTTGTGACCACGGGTGTCTCACCGGTGCTGGAAGCTGTCTCATCCATGTGGGAAGAAGACATTGGAGACGACATACCGAGAGGGGTACAAGGGGTACGGGGGGTATAATCGGGCTCCCAGATGGGATTCCAATCCTCTATGTAATCTTCGTCGCCTGGGGCACGTACGTTGATAGGCTGGATACTCGGAACAATGGGAAGAGTACCGCTTACAACTGGTACCTCTGGAGCAACAGAGGATGGAGAACCTTGATCACTTAGACCGGGAGTTGATGGGTCAGCCAGGATGACCAGACCCCTTAGAAAACCTAAAGGAAACTAACGATAAAACCCTACTCAAAACTATCGCACACAAGATCTAAAATAGGTGATGTTATCGTGGCCAAATTAATTTTAAGACACAAGAACCAAACTTGACCTTTTCATGTTTCAGGAGTCGAGAAAAGGACGAAAAGATGACTCCAGTCTCCTTCGAATGTTTAATGAGCACGAAGTGACAAGACGCTCACAGGCACCTTTTCGTTTAGGGAGTCCGAAAAGGATCAAAAGTGACTGCTCTGGAATTCTAGGTAGAGGGTGTGCCAAACTTTTCGCAAAACCACAGAATACTTTTTAGGGTACGGGTGGTCAATCTTCGTGAATGCTGTGTTCACTGCATTGCGAATCGTAGGGCGGCCGACTCGGCTTCCTATGGATAAAGGATAAAAGCCTAGCGGGGTCTCCCTATATACGCGACGGTACGTGGGAGCGCAGTCCGTGTTAGACCACTATCGAGTCACAGAAGGAGGAATCACCCAACCTAATGTGAAACAACAATGACTATGTTTAAAGACGCCGGAACACGTCTCTAACCTAGACCTTTAGATATTTGCGTTTAGTTCCAATGCGTTTTTAGATTCATTTGGTTCATTTTACAGTTGATCTTGAGATTAAGTTTCGATTTCAAGCTCTATCGTATGTTCGCTCACAATTACCTAGATGCAAACTACATGCCAAAGAATTTCGTTTTGTTCGATGAATTCTAGCTACGAAAGGGCAAGGAGTTTTTAATCAAACAAAACAAATACAAGCAAACAAGCAACTTAATGCAACTAAAGCGAGGAAAGGAAACTTTTTCTTTTGAAGATGCAAATCAACGAAATGTTCTTTTCCTTTTCAATTTTTTAAAGCAAAGCTACCAGTTTGATTTCCTTTCAATGACACAAAGCATCTAAATGAATTTGGAGGAACTGGAACACCAAGTAAACTACTTAATGAAAGCACACAAAGTTCCCGAAACACTCAACCAAAGCTTCCAAATCAAAGGAAAACAAAATTCTGCACGAGCTATGTGATCTAAGCCCGGCAAGACAAGCAAGGATTGCAAGCAAGGGGGAAGCGAAAAACCATCCGGAAACGCAAACCAAAACACTCCAACAATCACTGAACAAGTGCATAAACAAGTCTGAAATCAGCTGGTCAAACAAGCAAACAAGATTCCTACGGTAGGCTTGACACACACACGGCCACTAGATGCCCTAGGGCTAGAGCGCGAAATCAATGGAGAAAAGCGAACACCCGAAGGACAAGAGTCACAACCAGTCAATTAGGGACCCAACATGATCCAGCAATTGTAAAAGTAATGATGGAAACACGAACCAAACAACGAAAGCAAAAAAGGGAAGGTATTTGCAAACTTAAGAACTGAGCAAAAACGAAACCCTATGGAACCAAGCTCCGCAATCAAGCAGTTCAGAGTTCAGACAGTGAAAAACAAGTCATCAGACAGGTGGAGAGAAGAAGGGAAAGTCACAGCAAGAGGTTCAGGAAGCCAATTTGGTCAAAAATGAATTTTACAGGATCAGCGCGGGTAGCCTTCAGCAACTCGGCGCTGACAGGAGGAGGTCTGTAGCAACTTTGTGACGTCAGCGTGGAAGAACAGGGATAAAACGCGCTGTCTCAGAAAAACGAGGTCAGCGCGGAAAGAAAACACACAGACGTGATGACAAAAAACACAAAGAAGCGGGGGTGCGATGCCAACGCGGAAGGACACGAATAAAGCGCGCTGTCTCTGAAAACTAGGTCAGCGCGACTGTTAGACGTACAGGCGCGATGGAAAGAAAACCAAAGAACAGGGTCGCGATGTCAGCGCGACTGTTCTGAATTAAAACGCGCTGAGAGCAAAAAACAAGCAAGGCCAAAATAAAAACTCCCCAAACCAAAGGCAAGAGCCTTTTAACAATGAAAATGCTTCCCAGAAATACCCAGAAAGTTCATAAGCAAAGAGACAATCCCAAAAACTAGAAAAGAGATCAATCAAAGTCAAACACAAAAGTGGACTCAAGAGACAAAAAGGCTGATCCCCAGCGGAGTCGCCAAATTGTTGGAGAGGTAAATCCCCTCTACGGATAGAGGTGATCCCTACTAGCCCAACAGGGGTCTAGCAACAATCACACAATGCTGCTACGCATGTTCCCAATTACAATTAAACAAGAGGTAAAGAGCACCTACTTGGATTCCTGCGCTGTCGTTTGACGAAGAGATGTTGCCTTCGCTCCTTCGCTTCGGCTGGTCACAACCTTCCGCGATCTCCGCGAATAGATACCTGCACACACGAAGAGAAAACAAACGCAAGCGTGAAATCTAGTAAAAGTAACCATACATCAGTCAGAAAGGATGTAATCCACATTTAACCATTGCATAGATAAATGAGAATGGAACAATAATAGCAGTCATCTATTATTAATCAGAATAGAGAAGAGTACAACCAAATGTTCTGATGTCGGTAACCTTCTCAGGAGGGGCCAGTCAGCATGTGTCTCAAGCATTCACCTTTGAGGATGATTCTCCCAAGACAAACAACTCTCTCTCTCTCACAAGTAGCATAAAACAACCTTCCCTAAGCAATCAATCACTTCCACACCTAGCACACCAAACCTATAGCAGCAATCTGAGCACTACAAGCTCTGTACAATCCGAGCTATTCCAAGCTATGTCTAACTAGCTGCTCATGGTAATGGTGAGAGTTTATGTAGGAGAAGGAGTCTCCTAGAAAGGTGGAAGGATGAGCTTATCTTCAAGGGAAGTTGTTGGAAAGGGTCGAACAGACATGCCTTAGAAGGGAGTCGACATTCACAAAGCTAACAACCAAGCCTGGAGTGATCTGGAAGGCTGGTTGTTTGAACAAATTCGCCCAAACTGGATCAGCGTGGATTATAAGGAAACTGTCGCGCTGTCGCCGCGTCTCAATAAATGGGACAGTCATATCAGCGCGGGAGAACACGGGAAAGGCACGCTGTTGACCATCGCGGAAAAGTGATGTCCTTCCGCGCTGGCAGCGCACGAAATACACTACAGGGCGCTCGTCATCACGGTTATTTTAGGAACAGACGCACTGATGATCAAAACTTTGGAAAAATGGGTTTTTGGGCCAGTTCAGAAAGCAGGAGCTTAGTGATTATGAATTCTCTGCACAGCAGGGTGACTGACAGGAAGGCAGTGACAAATTACTGTGTAACACCTATATTTTCACCTCATCCATCAAACCCTAAGGTTCTGATCATTGTGCCTACCTCGCCCCATCGAACACCCTACAATTTTGACCTAATTTCCTTACCCTAATTGTTTGTCTCCTTCTGATCCAGCAAAACCCTTCAAAATCAAATCAAACCTTGTGCTACTATACCTAGCCTAATATCAGTTTATAGATCTAGTAAATTTGGCAGATCCTTATGAAGAGATCCCTCTCCTGGCCTAGTAGGGCTAGCTACTTGGCTAAGCGTGGTTTGTGGTTACCCTGGCATTACCTTCCTTTAGCCTGAGGTTCAATCCAAGTGCTAACACCCAGCCCTACAACTTATGTAAGCATCAGTAGTGGCTAACCATGGCCTTCCAAGATGAGAGGATAACCATTGAACTTGGTCTTAGGTTGGAGAACTAAGAAGTTAGCAGGGTATTCCTAGAATTCAATGGAGACCATCACATCCTCAACAACTCCTTCAGGAGCTACTATGGATCTATCTACAAGCTGCAAGACTGTTGTGGTATTTCTTAATGATCCTTGGAGTTCAATTTTAAGCATAGTCTCCTTAGTCATCATAATGATGGAAGCCCCAATATCAATCAAGGTATGGGGGACAATGATACCATCAATGTGTACATCTACCACAAGACTTCCAAGGTCTAGATACTTCGGGAAAATCACTCTCCCCAATATTAAGCTAGAAAACTATCCAATGACATTAATGGTAGGGGTGTCTTTCTTTCTCCTCCCTGGATGTTTGAAGAATTTCTCCTTGATTAACTTGTTGTATACGGGGACATCCTTGATAGCTTGGAGGAGTGGGACTTTAACATAAAAGTTTTCAATTCACCTAGAAGTTCAATCTCTTCTATGGTGTGTTGGATAGGATGGATTAGTCACTTGGGAAAAGGAGGTGGATTGGCTTGGGGAACACTCTCTTCATTTTCCTCTTAAAGCTCCTTAGGTTGAGATGGAGGTTGATTATCTAGAAGCACTCTTCCATAACTGAGGTTGATTTCTTGAATTTCCACAACATAGGTAGGGTAAGATGTCTCTCCACTATAGATCTGTTGTGCTTGCTTGTTATTCAGGTTTGGATTTGGCTGAGTAGGCATCTGAGGTTGCTTAGGTAGAGCAAGGTGAAGAAGTTGTGGTTGATATGGAGGTAGAGGCATAAGGTTGGAGATTGGTTGTATGGGGGCCTCCACCCCTGTGATGGTGTATTCCATTGAGGTTTTGGGGGAGCATATGGCTAAAATGATTGATTGGTAGGTTGGGAATGGTATTGAAATGCAAAAGATTAGGGAAAAGGCGTGGATCATGAAGGATGAGCAAGAGGACACCAAGGTGGAATGGATGCATTCTAGTTGGGGTTATAATATGAATAGGATGCCCCTTGCATGCCCTACTGGTATGGTTGAGGTCCTTAACGCCTCGTTTGGTTGATATATCAAAGTTATTAAGTCACACCTTCAGTTCCTTGATACACAAATTTCAATCCAGGAAGAGAAGGGAACTTATCTGTGGAGTGGTTTTCCTATAGACTGAGCAGATCTCAATAAGATTCAATGGAAATTCATTTATAGGGTGCCTCCTAGTACATCTAGGGCAAAATACGTCTAAGGCTCTTTCTACTTCCTCTTGCTTCCTCTTGACATGCATGGTGTCCATTTGCAGAGAAAGGGTATGCAAATTTTCACTCTTAAAGTCTTCCAACATGTTCCCAATTTCAATTTTGATGGATGTGTTGGAGGAGGATGAACTAGCCAAAGCTTGACTAGCCCTACCCTTCTTTTTGGCTACCCTAGAATGATTTTTTAAAACTGTCTTGATATCATCATAAGGAAACTAGTAGATGCCCCCTCCCGACAACATGTTTAGGGTTTCTAGGACATCTTACCTAATCCATATAAGAAGGACTAACTTGAGTGGTTCAAGATCGAGGGTACATATGGCCCTTTTGTAGCTGAGTTGGAACCTTTCATCATAATATTCCAAAGTTTCATCATGTTCCAATTTCATTATAAATATTTCCTCTTTGGTGTCTTTGGACCTATAATAGTCCTTGTACTTGTTGTTGAAGTATTGTTGCATTTGAGTCCAGGTAGTGATGTTGTCCCCAGGTAAACCCATGAACGAGCACAAGGATGCATCCTTGAGGGTGGATAGGAAAAATTTCAGCTTCTGGTCATCACAGGTATAATCATAAGTTCTATAGATGGAATCAAACTCAAACAAAAAGGTGTCAGGGTACTCTAAGGTTAATCCATGGAAGTGAGGAAGGGAAGAGGGGCTTATGTTTTTCATCCTAGAATCTCCACTATTTTATTTAATGGGAAAACACCCTCAATTATGTTTTCAGCTCCATTTCTATTTTCAATCCCATTTCTATTTGCAGCCATGATGTAGGTTGGTGGAATGGTTTCTTCTTCTTCTTCCCCAATAGGCTCTTCAAAGATCTCTAGTTGTTTGCCTAATGGGTCCTCGAGCTCACAGCTACTGAAGAAGAGGGAAGATTGGATGTTTGATGGTGTGGTGGTATTTGGAATTTTTTTTCCTAAGTTTTCTCCATTCCTACGAGGCATGATTTATTTATTTTATTTTATTTTTTATTATTTTTTTTAAGAACTAATTGCGGAATGGAAAGAAAGAAGAAATTGCATTTATTTTTTGAATGGAACTACTTGTATAATGGAAAGAAATCATAAATTGCAACTATTTTTTGAATGGAACTACTTGTAGAATGGAAAGAAAGCAAAAATATCAACTATCTATTGAATGGAAAACAAAAGGAAAGCATGAATTACATCTATTTATAGAATGTCAAACAGAAAGGAAAGCATAAATTAGATCTACCTAGACACCTCCTGTTAGGATATTCCGACACATAGGATATAGTTAAGTTCAAATTGGTCTAGCATAGAGTTAGGTTAGAGTTAGGTAAAGTGTGTTTCTTTACCGTTGTACATTTTGTAACTTACAATCCGACGGTCACGATATGTAGTGATCCGACGGTTCACTCTCACCTCGGTATTACCGACACTTGATCCGTGGCTTGACACCCGATTGGTCCATGAGTTCTATTTAAAGCGCATGGAGGGTCATTGTTCGGGTAATCCGTGCATGAGAGAAGCTTATGTAAATTTTCATTCTTTGATTAATAAATTGTCTGTACCCACGTTGGGACAGGCCGTGGACTGTTTCCCTCCTTGCACTCTGAGGGTTTTAACCACGTCAAAAATACTGGTGTATTGATTTGAGATCTGGTTGTGAGCGGTGTCCTTTTGGTATTCTTTCTGAGGAACTTACCCTGTAAATTCCTACATGGTATCAGAGCTATTTGAGGCCGCGTCCGTTGGTGATCCAAATCTGAAGCCGGTAGAACTGCATGCGGCTGTCGTTTCCTAGATCTGCTGTTTCTGACTGCTTTCGGGCCGAGAGGACTGCTCTGTTGCGTTCGGAGCATCTGTTTCAGTGAGGAACCCCTTTCGTTTCACGCGAAAAGGTTTCCGGTAGCCCTAGCTGCGTCATTTTTCAGATCGGGAGGTATACAGTGTTTTTTTTTGCAGTTTACTGTCATTTTCTCTCTGCTTATTTCGGTTTCGGTTTATTTAGCCTTTTTTTTTCCCGGATCTATACCTTTCATTTCTGCGTATGCTCTTTGCCCTGCGACTCTGTGCGATCTGGGCAAATCAGAAACAGAAAGAAAGGATTTTTCTCATGCGTATGCTCTTTTCCCTGCACCTTAGTGTGATCTTGGAAAATCAGAAACATTGAGAAAAATATTTAGTTTTTCGGTTAAAAGCTAACTTTGAGATTTTTTTTTTTTAAAAAAAAATAGTTTTTTGGCTAAAGCTAACTTTGAGCCGTAAGGTTCGTTTTTCTTTGCATATTCGTGTTGGGTTTTGTGTTTTGTGTTTTGTAGGGGAAAAGAGCCTTCCCAAGGCAAGCACGCAAATCGAGGCCCCCCCCCCCTCTCTCTCTCTCAAATATTTTGTATAGATCAATTGGTTCAAAGACTTTTTAAGAGAGTAGAGGTCTTGGGTTCAAGTCTCCATTTTGTGGGGGCGGATTTTTTCATTCCCGCACATTCGCGCACTTTGCCGGCAACGTCAACAATTTTTTTTCAAAAAGCCATATCTTCTTCATCCGGAAGCCTTTTTCAGAGCCTTTTTTTTTAAAACCGTCTATTTTTTCGAGATCTATCCATTAGACCACTTACTTTCAGCATCTTCAGCTTCAGTTTTTTTTCAAAAAATGGAAAGTCCATGCCAAGTCATTCTTGACAGCACTAACTACTTCCAATGGGTAGCCTACATGGGAGATTTACTTAGAAGTAAAGGTCTCTTCAGAATAGCCACAGACCAAGAGAAGAAACCCAAAGATGAAGACAAGGCCGAAAAATGGGAAAATAGACAAGATCAAGCACGTGGTTTGATAGGAATGTCTGTTTCTCCTGATCTTAGATTCCACATTGCAGAAATTGAAACTCCTCATGAAGCATTAGAAAAACTTGCTAAAGTTTTTGGGATTAAAAATGAAATTAGAGCCCATCAACTTGAGAATGAGTTGCTTACTTTGGATCCTAATAATTTTTCTTGCATTGAAGATTTCTTGTCCAAATTCAAGACCCTTAGATATCTCTTGGAAGGTGTTAAAGTTAAGAAAGAAGATGGTAACCTTATTTATTCCATCCTTACTAAGTTGGGACCAGCCTACTCTGTATTTGTTTCCACTTTCCATTCTACAAGGGAAGCTTTCATTTGTCAAGGCAAAGACTACAAACCCCCTTCCTTTGACTCCTTTTGTGATTCCTTAATAAGAGAACAAGAAAAACTCTTACACCTTGGTCTTCTTAATCTTGGAAACTCTTCCTCGAAAGTGTTAGCCGCCCAGCAGCAACCAAATTCAAAGAATCCTAAGAAGTCTTATCCTCAAAGGAATGGTCCTAAACCAACTCAGCCTCAAGATGAAAGATCATTTCAGCAAAATGACAAGACCAATAAAAACAAATGGAAGAGGACTGACAGACATTGTAACTTTTGTAATCGAGATGGCCACTTAGAATCTAAATGCTTTAAGAAGATGGAAGCCTTGGAAGCCGCAATGAAGAAACATAACATCCATCTGGAGCCTACTTCAACTTCAACTTCCGGAACGGCACTTTCTGCATGTCATCGTCAATCATCTCAGTCTGGTTATGCATTAAATGTATCTTCTTCTTCTTCTCATTCTCATGAGTGGCTCATTGATTCTGGAGCCTCTTGTCACATGGCCAAAAACCAAGCCATGTTTTCTTCTTTAAATGATTGTAACACCAAAAATATATATGTTGGTGATGATAGATCTCTTAATGTTGTAGGGACTGGAACTGTTCATCTAGACAATGGTCAGTTCAATGATGTATTATGTGTTCCAAACTTATCCTGCAACCTTCTATCTGTCTATCAGATAACTCATTCAGGTGAAGGTAAAATTGTTGAATTTTCACCTCATGATGTTGTAATCAAGGATCTAAAAGATCCTAAACAGATTCTAGCTACTGGTCTTGCTGATGATTCCAAAAGGTTGTATAAGTTTCACAACTTTGGGTCATCCCATCTTCCCTCAGTGTTTGTTGCTCATAATGATGAAGTGAGCAAACTTTGGCATGAGCGGTTTGGTCACTTAAACTATCGCTCCCTTCAGCATCTATGTAAAGAAAATATGGTGACAGGTCTTCCTATGGTATCTTGCAAATATGGTGTTTGTTCCGGATGTGTACTCGGAAAACATCATCGGGACAGTTTTGACAAACGTGCCTCTTGGCACGCCTCAGCCCCTTTACAGCTTGTGCACAGTGATTTATGTGGTCCTCTTCCTGTTGCTTCATTCTCTGGCTGCAAGTACTTCTTAACTTTCATTGATGATTTCTCTAGACGCACTTGGGTATACTTCTTAAAACTCAAGAGCGAAGTATTTAGCACTTTTTTGGCCTTCAAAGCATTTGTTGAAAAACAATCTGGACATCAAATTCTTAAGCTAAGAACTGATAATGGTGGAGAATATGTTAAAAACGCATTCATCAACTTTTGCACCGAAAATGGAATTCAAATGCAACATACTGTTCCATACACTCCACAACAAAATGGTGTAGCTGAAAGGAAAAATCGCACCTTAAAGGAAATGGCTAATTGTATGCTGCAATCTAAAGGACTCAGTCTTAGTTTTTGGGCCGAAGCAATTAATTGTGCAAATTATATAATCAATCGCACTCCTACTAAGGTTCTAGAGAATATCACTCCAGAAGAAGCTTGGAGTTCCATTAAACCAGATGTAAGTCACTTTCGTGTGTTTGGAAGTGAAGCATGGGCCCATATTCCAGATGAAAAGCATAAAGCTTTAGAACCTAAGAGTGAGAAATGTACTTTTGTTGGATATTCTGAAGATGTAAAAGGTTATAGACTTATTCCATTTAAGTCCAAAAATGTTATCATTAGAAGAGATGTAAAATTTGATGAAAATAAATCGGCCTGCGAGCCTAGTCCGGCGGATGTGCCACCTCTTCCTATCTCTTCTATCTTTGAAAACATTTCTTCTTCTGATGATGAAAGCGAGGATGATAATCCTCCCCCACCTTCTCAGGATCCTCAACTTCCAAGATGGGTCCGTGCTACTCGGGATGCAGCAGGTGATCTTGCCGGTGATCCTACAGATCAGCGACGTACACGTTCTCATTTTGAAAGAGCCTCTTCTTTACTGGCTCAAGCTCCAGTAAATCATGATCCTGACACTTTTGCAGAAGCTTCAGGCCATCCACATTGGGAAGCAGCTATGAATGAAGAATATCATTCATTGATGACAAATGATACATGGGATCTTGTTCCTCTACCAAAGGGACGCAAACTTGTTAGATGCAAATGGGTTTACAAAACCAAGTATGGACCAGATGGGAAAGTTGATAAACATAAGGCTCGTCTAGTTGCTAAGGGATTTTCACAGGTTGAAGGCATTGACTACACTGAAACCTTCTCTCCAGTTGCCAAAATGAACTCTATCCGCCTTGTTCTTTCCCTTGCTGCCTCTTTAAAATGGGAAGTCCATCAAATGGATGTTAAATCTGCCTTCTTGCATGGGGACTTGCAAGAAGAAATCTATATGGAACAACCCATTGGCTTCATACAAACAGACTCCAGCCTCGTTTGTCGACTTAAGAAATCCCTTTATGGCCTCAAGCAAGCTCCTCGGGCTTGGTATGCCAAAATGGATAGCTTTCTTTTAGAATCTGGCTTTTCTAGGTGTCATTCTGACAATACTGTCTACACCAAGAAAGTGGGCAACTCTCTTATCATCCTTGTTCTTTATGTTGATGATCTTATTCTTACTGGTAGTGATCCCAACCTTATAAACCATGTGAAGTCCAGCCTTAAAAAGAAATTTGAAATGACAGACTTAGGACACTTACACTATTTTCTCGGTCTTCAAGTCTTGCAATCCCAAGAAGGTATTTTCCTTTCCCAGTCCAAGTATGCTTGTGATATTCTTCGTCATTTTCACATGGAAGACTGTAAGCCAGCCCCTTCTCCCTTTCAGTCTGGAGTCAAACTTTCAGTCTCTTGTACTTCTCCTGAAGTTGATGCTACCTTATACCGTCAACTTGTCGGAAAACTCTTGTATTTAACCCATACTCGTCCTGATCTTTCCTTTGCTGTTGGCCTTGTTGCTCGTTTTATGCAAAACCCCCGTGAAAGTCATTGGAAAGCAGCTAAAAGAATACTTCGTTATGTTCGAGGTACAGTACAGTTTGGGATTCATTACAGTGCCAAAGCAGCTCCTCTGTTAGTTGGTTTCACTGATTCTGATTGGGCTGGTGACCTTGATGATCGGAAGTCTACTGCCGGTTATGTCTTCACTCTTGGTTCAGGACCTATTACATGGGCTTGTAAGAAATAGGCTGCCATTTCTCTTTCGTCAGCAGAAGCAGAGTATCGTGGTGCCGTGGAAGCTAGTAAGGAAGCCTTGTGGCTTCGTCAGATCCTATCCGAATTTGGCTTTGAGCAGCAGCATCCAACCACACTTTGGTGTGATAATCAAAGTGCCATTCAGCTATGCAAAGATCCAGTCCAGCATCAGCGCAGCAAACACATTGAACTACACATGCACTTCATCAGAAAGCTCATTCATGACCATGTTCTTGAAGTGCAATATTGTCCAATGGATGATCAGGTTGCAGACATCTTCACAAAGGCTCTCACAGAGGCGAAGTTCACTAAACTTCGATATATGCTTGGAGTTCAGGAAGTTGTCACTAAGGGGGGATAGGCTCTAGTGCCTCCTTCCTTCTCCTATTGTGTCATATTTGTAAATCCTTCAATCCTATCCCAAGTTGTTCTTAAGGGGGGATGTTAGGATATTCCGACACATAGGATATAGTTAAGTTCAACTTGGTCTAGCATAGAGTTAGGTTAGAGTTAGGTAAAGTGTGTTTCTTTACCGTTGTACATTTTGTAACTTACAATCCGACGGTCACGATATGTAGTGATCCGACGGTTCACTCTCACCTCGGTATTACCGACACTTGATCCGTGGCTTGACACCCGATTGGTCCATGAGTTCTATTTAAAGCGCATGGAGGGTCATTGTTCGGGTAATCCGTGCATGAGAGAAGCTTATGTAAATTTTCATTCTTTGATTAATAAATTGTCTGTACCCACGTTGGGACAGGCCGTGGACTGTTTCCCTCCTTGCACTCTGAGGGTTTTAACCACGTCAAAAATACTGGTGTATTGATTTGAGATCTGGTTGTGAGCGGTGTCCTTTTGGTATTCTTTCTGAGGAACTTACCCTGTAAATTCCTACACCTCCCCGGCAATGATGCCAAAAAGTGATGAACCCCAATATTGCATCCTAAGGCGACCAAATTTACTTTATCAACCTGGGGTTCATACAAACTTGGAGGTGATAGTGATATATGCATTGCAGATGCAAGAAGATGCAATAGTCTACTCTTGACACTTCTCAACTGGGGTGATAGACCACTAGGGTTTTTTAAACCAATGTTATATTAACTAGAAGGAGGTTGACTAATGATAGTGAATGTAAATCTATATTTGAGGCAGAAAGTAAATGCTTGCCTATTTTAAGGAACTGAAAGTGCTAAATAGAAAATGCTATGAAATGACATGAAATTACCTAGGTAATAATTAACACACATTACTTTGCAAAAGAGACCTAATTTAACCTTGCATTTTATCATCTAGCTATCTAGACTAAGTACAAATGGAAATTATCCCAACATTGCTATGACTGATGTATGCATGCACTAGCTAAATATTGCAGAAAAGAGTCTTTTAGTTTTAAATTTATAAATCTAAATGCTAAGCTAAACAAGTTGATTTTTTGTGGGGGAGGACGGTATGGGGAAATCGGTCCAAAATGGCATTGAGGATTATGTAGGTCAAGTTGGGGGCCTACCCTGGGCTCTTATCATAATTTATGCCCCAAAATAGTCTAAAACAAGCTGCTATAGGGTTTCTTGTAGTTCCTATGGGATTTCCTGTAGTGACTACAAGATGTCATACTTTACTACAGGAAACTTAGCTGAAAGTTGTAGGAAGGTAGGGAAGGTGAAAGGAAGTGTTGGGAAGATGTATGATGGTGGAATAAGGTATGGGGAAGGTGCACACTACCCAAGGATCAACCCAACTCTTCAGGATGGTTGGATTTGCTCAAGGTGGTTGTCCACGGTGGCTACAAAACAGAAATCTGAATTAGTGGTTGGTAGGATTGGACGATAGGTGGAGAATAATTAGATGAGGCTGGTGGAATGAGTTCCTCCTTGTAGATCAGAAACTCCTACAACAACACATATTATTTTCTTTATTCATGCACAACTTTATGTAAATGTGGAAAAGATGAGTTGATTTTTAGAAACCAAATTATCGATGGCTAATGTCTTAAATCTATGGAATGGAATGCTTTCTAATATACAACAAAATCCATAAACCAAAATAACAATTATAGGTGCTTCTAAGAAATCATCAACAATGATATGCCCAACAAGAAATCCTAACCTGTATACTAACCAAAAGATAAATTTGTTTTCGAGGCTGTCAGAGTGGGGCCCTCAAACCATGATCCCATGAGGGAGATGAGGATGAGGCCACTGTCACAAGATTTTCTGAAGTCTTATCTTTCACTACTGTAACACTGATCTACTTCTGCAACTAATGGAAGAAAAACTCACCAATCATTCCAAGACTTTTAAATTAAACAAAGCAGAGATAACCTCAGCAACTAATCTATGATTCTAATCTAAGGATACATGTACAAAGAGAGGAACCTATGCTGCTAGGGTAGGGCTCTAACCCAAGAGCCTCATCCCTCTGAGTCAACTCAGTGCTGGATCAAAGAAACTCTCTTCATTATCACAAAAATGTCAAAAATAACATGAGAAAAGAAATCACAATATGTTTGCTTGAAATTTCCTCTTTGATACAATAAAAAGTTGAATCCTAATGAGGTCGTAGGCCTTCTTATTTATACAATTAAAGCTACCAACAAATTCCTTAAAATTAGGGAGGCTTGACTCTGAAACTCAAGATTGAATTTTCTTCCACTATCGTTGGCTTGGTTTCCAATGAACTCAGTGGGCTTGGATGCTTGTAACTCCGAGCTGATGAGATCTGGTGGAGGAATATTCGAGTGGTTGAGGAGTTAAGTAGGGAGACCCAATCTCCTAAAATCGCTATTTTTTGTCTACTTCGAGTTCTTGCACTTAAATTAGCTGAAAACTACTATGAATCCTACAATTAATGCAGATTAGGCCACATGACATAACATCTCACCTTTACCCTTGTCACTAAGAAAAATATAATAAAATATGTAAAGAAATGTGATAATAGTTGATTTTAATAAGCTGGAGAGTGGCATTAAATCCCATATAATTTACCTATTGATGAGCCTCATCAGACACTCTTCCACTTCATCTTCGTGGATGTTGGGTTGGGAAATATTCTTGTATTTAGTTTATCATACATTTTAAAAGCCTCCGATTTGGTTTTGGGCCAATGCTGCAAAACTTCATTTCACTGTCACTTTTGTGTTCAAAAGAAGTTATTCAACCAATATCTGCTACAATACTCCTAAGCCTTCATTCGATGTTTTCCTTTCTTGATCCAATTCCAAATTAGCATCATTCTAATCATTATATCTCAAATCATCATACCCATTTTGTGTCTTTGATGGGGATACATTAAGGCCCTCCTGCGATAAGCTACTTCCTATCAACATCAGCTCATTATCTAGGAATTTGACTTAGAAACACCCCTTTGGTACCTTGGTGCTTGCATACATCAATGTCAAGTTTTCGTGCTCTCGACAATAGGTTTACATCATTGGCCTTCAACTGAAAGATTTTTTGTGATGTTCAACATCAACTCATCCATTCAAACCATACAGATTGTACTAGAGTACCTTGATATCCATTACAATCATTGGTGGTTTCTCTCACATTTGATAACTAACATATTTGGCTAGTAATCTGATGGTGTCTACCATTTTTGACTTCAACTCATTAATTTGCATGGTTAGACTCATACATTGGTTGGTCATGTAAATAAGATAGAAGACCCCGTATCTAGTTGCATCCATCCGGACTGTGATTTAAGGATAATACAAGATCACAATATATTATGGCTATGATCATACAAATAGTCATCCAGTCATGGTTCCACCATCAGTCATCCATGGACATGTATTTTTTTCATTTTACATGTAATGTTAGCTTATGTGTTGAGCATGGGTATGCCTCCCTCAACAAATATATCGTGTTTTAAATGTATTGTAATAGGTGATGCTCTTGTCGGTTGTTCTTGATCCTAACTTGTCACAAGGTAAAACTCTTTAGTCATCAATTTTCATTTCTGACTTTGCGCATCTAGTCAATAGGCCTTCAAATAGGATCAATTCACATCCTTCAACATATTTTCATCATCCCTACACAAATCCCAAAGAATGAATCTACTAAATCCCTAAGTTTCTACTCCCGACTGTTGAGTTGCCAATATTTTAAGGCCCATCACACCCTATCCCTTTAGGGACCACCATTGACTACTAGGTTCACCCTTTCTACACCTGCGCTGATCACAAGGAGGTTGCTTAGTCTTGGGGGTGTGTTTATTCTATAAATTTATGAAAAATAAAAAGAATATTGAAGCTCACTCTTCCAAAATATTCCTGAGGCTGTTTCAACCATTTACTATGAAAACAAATTTTTGAGTTCATATCACATTCATTATTTTATAATCAATGTTTCGAACCAACAATTGTGGTTCATCTTCAAGATGATTTAGTAGATTCAACCATTTATCTTGGATAAGAGTCTCGAATCCTATCCTACCCTACCTTGAATTTTTCACCTCTTATCCCTTGAGCTCATCCTCCCATCTCAAGTGGATCTCAAGCCTAGATTGGTAAATGGATAAGCATTCATGAACTACCTCCCTCATCTATATATTTATGACCATCCATGGGAAAAGAGTTGGATTTTGGATATTGATTCTACCCTCATGTTTTTTCTTTGAGATTCATTATTCCATGCATTAGAGTGACATGGCGACATACATTGTTGCAAGTAAAGGACAAGTAAACTTAGGAAGCTCTTCTACAAGATCAACTCCTATTTTTGGGTGTAACTCTCTCTATTTGTATTAATACAAAGAGTAGAATTTTTTCCTATAGGTGATGTTATTTCATGTATTTCAATACCATGTTGATCTATTGAATGAAGTGCTTGGATTATGTTACATATATGTCATAGATATTTGGTGTGCCTTTTTTTATTGTGCAAGTTCTAATTATAACGATCAGAGTTAGGATTGGAGCATACAAGTTGAGGAAGGAGTGAAGCTTGAAACATATTCTAGGTAGGCTTCATCCCACAATTCAATTACTTCTAGGTAGGCCCTTTACTTTATGTTGCTCTAGGTTAGTCCACCAGGCCTAGGGAAGACACTTTTTCCCGCAGCCATAGATTCTTTATAACAACCCCTAATTGATTTTCCATGTAAATAAAATAAGGCCAAGGTCATGAGACACATATTCCAAACTGAATGATGTGAAAATATTATAGTGGGAATCACTTTTAGTTTATTAATGGTTATGGAAATTGAAAAAGGCATTGGCCAATGAAAAGAGGAAATAAATGACATTTAGTTAAAGGAATAAAGTAAAATAGGAGAAAAATAAGGTGAAGATACGCAAATATGCATGTAAGGGAAATTAGAGAGAAAATGAAGGAAAATGAAGAAAAAAGGAGACATCAATTACAAAAAGGAATTACAGAAGCAATTCACAACTTTTTTAAGTTTTGGCTTGGATCAGTTTCAGAGAGAGAGAGAGAGAGAGCTCCAAGAGAAGATAACGAGCAAGCAAAGGAAAGCAAAGGGAAAGAAAAGGAAAGCAAGGGAGTGCAAAGAGATAGTATGATCAACAACTTAAACAGGAAGGATTTGCAAGTAATAGGTTCCATGTGTGATTTCCTTGCTGAGATATGAATGCATGGTACATTCATTTGATTACTTGGTTTTTTTTTTCATGGCCATGGATCTTTCCTAGTTTGATAGTGGTTTCAGCCTCACCTTGTCATTTCTTGGATATCCATGGTGTGATGGGATTAATTCTTGGTTGAGCTTTGGATTGCCTAAATATTTCGGATCTAGGTGAGGTGGTCTCAAGAATATCCCTAGGGTTGGGGGGGAGATGTTTTTCTCTAGGAAGCCCTCTATAGGTGGGTGGAGACAGGAAAATTACATCGAGTATGGTGAAGGAATTTAGAGCCATCAAAGCTTGGCTTGGTTTTTAGATCTCGGAACCAGTTTAGGTAAGATCATGCTAACTTGAGGGTGGAGGTGGTTTAAACTATGGAGTCCTTATTTGGTTATGTTTTTTTTTATCCCACGATATCCCACATTCATGCTTGGAATACGACACGGGGGTGATTGGCTAAAAGAGATATTTGGTTTATCTCAATTTATGGTGAGGTGGTACGTGGAATTCCCTGACTTGGTTGGCATTTTTATAAGTTATTATGATCTATTTTCTCTATTGTGACCAATGAGCACATGTATTGGTTATTGTGTTGATTTTGTGGCTGATTTGTCATGGTTTCTATTCTGCTTATATACATGGTTCGATGATGTGCTCTAGCTATGGCTCTTGTTCATGATTTGATAAATTATTGAATGGTTGAGTAATGCATGGGCTAAAAACTATTGTTGTAGCTACTTGAGAGGACATTGGACCTTCTTGATGATTCTCTGATGAAGTTCATAAGTTTATAATCAGATATGAATTCATGACCTATAGCAAGTTCTATGTTTACTATCAGTTTGATGGAATTTCTATCATGCATTAGGATTGTCTTGGTCAAGATATTTCTCAAGTTTGAATGGTTGGCATTGTTATCATATTAGTTAAGTTTCTAGAAATCTATATATAGTTATGGGAAGTGGTTTGGAGGCTAGCCTATAAAAGTGGCACAAATATCGCAACCACTAGCACATAACTAATAAATTTTGGTCACAACCACATGGAGGCATGCTTATGGGTGTGGTTGGCGCCTCATAACTGCATGCATAGTGTGTCAAGGGTGTAGTTTTGGAGTCAAGTTGGTGAAAAATAGTTGTAGCTCAGGGATTGATCGGTTGGGGTGGTTTTCAAGTTCTTGAGTGATCTATAGTCTCACAGGGATGGCAATTTTATTCCAATTTGTAGGCCCCACTTCCTTAACTAGAACTTGTAGTTTGGGTCATGTCATAGTAGCTCTCAACTCATGTTTACCCGGGAGAGATTGTAAAAGTAGGTAAATGTGAGGTGAGGGGTTACAGATTGGTATCATAGAAAGGTTGAAGCACTAGACCTTGGGTTAAATGTGGATTGGTATGCATGTCTATATGTATGGTGTACATACATGATGGTTAATTTATATTATATGCATTGTGGTCACATGTATGATAGATGTTATTTACTCATGCATGGTAGTTGAATTTTTTTATATGCATTATGGTCATATGCATGGTGATTATTGTCATTGTGGTGCTTGCATGACAATCAAGTTCTTGATATTATTATGTTGTGCTAATCTAGAATGACTTGTGCAGATGAATAGCCTCCTCGGGGATACATTGAGATATGAGTTTTTAATATGTTTTCTATTTGTTTTATCTAACATTTCATATTTTTAGGAAATAGAATATCAAATATGAAGAGAAAAATGGTGGACTACAGTTCACATGACTCCCCTTACAAGCCTAATGTGAATTTAGTGGGATGGGGAATATTAGTTGAGTAGAAAGGAGAAGAGTATTCTCCTAATCTAGTAGAGACAATGAAAAGTATAATGTTAGAGATAATGAGTTTCAAAGAATATAATAACAGGATGATTGAGGCACAAGAAAGGCTTTCAATAGCTTATAAAAATCAGGCATAAGTTAATGAAGTCATCCTTTAGAGTCTTTCATATTTTTAGAAGTAGGGAGATAGGGGGATCAATTATGGACAAGAGGAGAAGACGAATGAGGCATATGGAAGCAGGTCTCGTAGAGGACATTGGATGGACAAAGATGATACAATCACAGGTGGTAGATATTTGGATACACCTGACAGGAGGGCTAGGACTTATGGATTTCATTCTAGCTCTAGTTCCAAGAGACATTATCACCACCACCACCATCATCCTTATAGGAGGAGTGAAAAGGGATATTTTCTAGATGTCGTGGGGAAAAATGCCTATGCAGGACGATCCTATCCACCTAAGGTGTGACAATGCCTTAGCAACAAACAGAGACAGCTATTCTAGTATTCTTCCTTTATGAATTAAGAATGAAGAGAGATGGACGGACTAACCAGTGTCTTCCGTTTGTCCCTCGATCCGGTTTCTCTTCTCTTTGGGAGTTCACAGCTACTTTCCTTCTCGCTCGCCCAGCTTCAACAGGTCTCTGCAAGATCACAAGAGAAGAACACTACACAAAGACATAGATTCATAATCATAACTAGTTCAGGATTAGAAGTAAACTAAACATACTAATGCAATCATACATCAAAGATACATCAGTATATAGGAGAAACCAAGATAGCTTTATTGATGAATAACAAGGTTCAGGAAGAGATACAACCCAGAGGGCTCCAATCCAGCATCTCCTTCCCAGTAAAATGGAATTCCTATCTTCACCTCCCTTCAAAGCATTAAGCACCCAATGATTCCAATCTCAAACCAACAACAATTCTTTGCAATAAAAAAATTCTAGCCTCTAGATCTCATGGAGGAGAGATCCATATATAGATGTTTGGAGAGAGGATGAGTCAGCTTGAGATCTGACTAGTGTCCTCTCCCTCTGTCAGTTCTTGATTCCACTTGGAGGTTCTTGCTTCCACTTGGAGATTTGGAACCTCTTACTCATCATAGTCGAATTCCCTGAGGCAAGTGTCATTTTGGAAGCTTCCTGGGTTTTGACACCTTGAGAAATGAACTTGCCACATGTCCACTCTCGCTCAGCGCAGGTAGCCAGTGTTGGCTTTGACATTCTGCGCAGGTAGCCAGTGTTGGCTTTGACATTCTGCGCAGGTAGCCAGTGTTGGCTTTGACATTCAGCGCAGACAGCCAGTGGAGCCACTGACGTGATCCTGAATTGACTTGTTTTTTAGCAGTTTCTGGTGGAGAACTTCTGTGAATTGCTGTGGTTTGTTAGCCTTGTTCCTCTAGGGGTAGGAACAACATGTTTAGGGACTTTGGATCCCTTAGATTATGGACATTTCATGCTCAATGCTGTAAGGCACAAAAATGTCTATAACACTAGAGGAGTTCAAGAAATCCAAGCCTCCTACATTTGATGGAGAGTTAAATAAACCAAACTATGTAGAAACATGGTTTCTTGGGATGAAGAAGTTCTTCAGATTGCATGACTATTCAAAAACATGAAATCCAAGATAGCTACCTTAAGTCTCAAAGGGAAAGAAGACATCTGGTGGGAAGGTTAAGCATGTCAAAAGAATTATATAAGAGGATATGATTTGGGATGAGTTCAAAAGCCTCTTCATGAAGAATTACATGTCTAAAATATATTATGATGAAAGGGCCAAGGAGTTCTATGAGTTGAAGATGGGTTCTATGACAAATGATGAGTTGGGTTCTATGGCAGATGATGAGTACACTAGTAGATTTCTGGAACTATTAAGGTATGTTTGCTAGTAGCATTCAAAGACCATATTAAGTTTGATGAACATTGGTCGTTGGAGGAAGCCATTAGGAAATTGAAGCATTGTTATGAGTAGCCAAAGCACAAGCCTGAGTTCAAGTGTGACTAGAAAGGTAATGAGAATACTGAAGTAAAATGGCTTAAGAAGCAAGGAAGATATTAGGATGTACGTGAGAAAGAGAATGTGGCTCTGTACAAGAAGTTTAATACAGTTGAGTGTTAAAAATGCAGCAGGAAAATATCAATTTGACTTTTCCATGGTCAAACTAGAGAAAATTTGAATTTCTCACGAGGAATTCACTCAATGAACCTCTAACATATCACGTGCGTTCGTGACATACTATACAATGCCCCTAATTTGACTACATATTGGAAAATAACTCTAAATATCACATTATTTAACCCCCTACCGATACAAACCCAATACACCTTACCGATTTAGAAAACCCCTACTTTCACTCTATATTGTAGGTATTTATTTTTTCATTAGCATTTTTTAAACCCCTTTATATTTTTTCATTAATTTTGAACTCGATTTTTTATACCTCCCAATATAAAAACCATTTACCCCCTATATATCCCCAAAT
This sequence comes from Pinus tabuliformis, assembly GCA_031772625.1. Taxonomy (NCBI): domain Eukaryota; kingdom Viridiplantae; phylum Streptophyta; class Pinopsida; order Pinales; family Pinaceae; genus Pinus; species Pinus tabuliformis. The sequence continues at coordinate 429,229,798 of CM062819.1, read as the reverse complement.
ACATTATGTAATTTTTTCCTCAATATATACCCCCCAATATGAACCCACATGTTATGGTATTTCTCCCCCAGTGAAGCCCCCATGAAATTTCTATTTCAGCAAAAATCTTGGAGGTAGATAATGGAGGTATGACACTTTTCATTGAGTTAACTAAGTTAATTCGAGTTGGGGAAGCTTCAATTTAGTTTAGCATGATTGATTGCTAATTTGTAGCAATATATTACAGTGAAATTGAGTTATTATCAGTTAAAATAGTTCTAACTATCAGAAGAACTAGTGGAGGTCAAGTTGTGGAAGTGGAACTTCAACCACACTCAGTGATCAACCAATTTAACTAATCTATCAACCCAAAATAATTGTTGCATGTAGATAATTCGAGTTATCAGTTGAGATGGAGATTCCGAGGTAGTGTACTATCAGTTGTAGACTATTCATAAGTGTACAGGTGGTGCATGCAGTCAGAGGAAGGACCTAGAGGAATTACACAATTCAATAGAGGGAATTTACTAAATAATAGGGGCTAATTTCCTCAAGGAACAACACAAGGAAATAGGAGCTTGGAGGGATTGAAAATTGGCTAAGTGTTGGCTAGAGTTAGTCAATCAAGCATAGGTATAGACTATACACTTGCAGGGTGTGCTCAGGCTTGAGAAGTCATATGTATTCCATCTCTATTCTTTGATGAATACAATACATATAAGAAGGGGTTTTGAGCAGTTTATTTCCCCCAGATATGTCTTTGTGCATGTGTGATGTTTCCTTTTACATTTCTATGATTTGTGTTCTAAATGGTGAATTTTCCTTCCGCGGATCAATAGAGTATCTTCGAGTCTTGTGATTTAGTAAATTTCATTAGGAATATCAAATCTACACATTAATTTCTACATGGTATTGGAGCAAGATTCACAGTAAAGCAAATGTTTCAAAGTTGTTATTGCAGGAAGATTGAATATGCAGGATCAATTCTTCAAAATGAGAAGGATGTATTTCTATGTACAAAGACTCGAGTATTCCCTTGAGGAAAGCTCAAATTATTTTTCTTGGAAGGACCTTATGGAGGAAGTGTTGGAAGATAATGGATTGAAGGAATTCATTGATAATGATATTCTGAAAGTAGCGACATCTAATGCTCAGGATCTAGAAAAATGGAAGAAGTGTGTAGCCAAGGCACGGATAATCATATTGGAGGGAGTACGAGAACATATTGTCTAAAATATCCATGGGAAAGATACTTCATATGAAATGTGGAAAGAATTGACAAATTTGTTCCAGAGTAGTAGTGACCACAAAAAGTTGGCGCTCAATGAAAAACTTTGAAATATCAAGATGTAGAGGAATGAAACCATTTTGCAGTACTGAGTAGGTTCACACATTGTATTAATGAACTTGGTCAAGTTGGTGTTATGGTTTAAGAGGATGATTTGGTAAGCCCAACCCTTCTAGATCTTCCCAAGAGTTGGCACAACTACCAAAATTCAGTGAATGTGAGGGAGAAGCTACCAAATTGGGAAATCATATGGTCTGATTTGGTATAGGAGGAAATAAGGTGGAATACCAGATATGACTTCATCAAAGGGAGAGGATGAAGAAAATTGTGCCTTGGATGGAAAGGAAAATAATGGGAAAGGGAAGAAATCCCAATCCAAAGTTGAATCTAGTCAAGGGGGCAATAAGAAAGACTTGTCCAACATCAAGTGCTTTCACTGTCATGAATTTGAGCACTTTTCCATGAAGTGTCCACACAAGAAGATAAGCAAGAATACCTCAAGAGGACCAGTAGGTGAAGCTCTAGCTTCACATTTCAAACTTGAATTTACTCTCATTGCATGCATGGCCAACACAGTGATGGGGAGCATGTGGTACTTGGACTCAGGCACATTCTTCCAGATGATGGGGAATAAAGGCTTTTTTAGTGACCTGGTAGAAAAATATTTACAGATGCACATCGATATGGGGGACAACGGAAGGTACAGTGTGTCTGGGATTGGTATAATAACCTTTCAAATGGAGTCAAGCTCTCCCCTCAAGCTCAAGGATGTCATGTTCGTTCCGAGCCTAAAGAAAAATCTCATCTCTGTTGCAGTTTTGGAATACCATGGTTATGATGTGATCTTCATCAAAGGAAAGGCATTCCTGAAACAAATAGCCACGGGGCAAGGGAAGTAGATCATGGTTCGTGTGAAGAAAATGTACAAGCTAGATGTGGAGGATTGTTTTGCATTGAGTAAAAAGGCAGAGAAGGTGCAGAGTCGTGATGTTGATGAAGTTTGGCATACAATAATTGGCCATTTTGATCATGTTGCGTTGAATATCATGAAACAAATATCCACAAGCCTCCCAAAAGGATGACTTGAGCAGCAAGATGCATGCAAAGGATGTACCTTGGGGAAGTACACAAAATCCACATTCCATGATCAGGATGACAAAGCACATGGAGTCCTTGAAAGGATCTACTCTGATGTCTATGGACCTTTTTTTACAGTCTCCACTACTAGGCACAAATACCTTTTCATTTTTATTGATGACTTCTCATAGAAGTGTTGGATATTCTTCATGCGGAACAAGGATGAGACTTTTTCTAAGTTCAAAGAATTCAAGGAACTAGTTGAGAAAGAAACGTGCAAGAAGGTGAAATCTCTTAAGAGTGATAATGGAGGTGAGTACATGTTTAATGAGTTTAAATTTTTTTTTGGAAAAGAAAGAATTCAACAAGAGATGACAACACTCCAAAACCCACAACAAAATGGGGTGGCTAAGAGGAAGAAACATAGCATTGTGGAAGTATCAAGGGTGATGATGCATGACCAAATCCTACCTTTGAACTTGAGGGCTGAAGCATGCAACACAACAGTCTATTTGCAGAGCATGGGTCCTCATCAGATTCTTGGCATGATTACACCAGAGGAGGTTTTCTCGGGGACAAAGACAAATGTGTCACACTTTAGGATTTTTGGAGCCTTTATTTACTACCATGTCTCCAAAGAATCAAGGAAGAAGTTAGAGCCAACAACATAATTGGGGGTATTTGTGGGTTACATAGAAACTCCCTATAACTATCGTGTGTACTTTCCATCCCTCAGAATGACAATTGTGTGAAGGGATGTAAAATTTGATGAAGACAAAACCAAGTGGTGCTCTCTTGAGAGGGAACTTTAGATCCCACCAAAAGAGGAGATTTTAGCTCCAAAGGAGGAACCTCAAGAAGTTGTGGAGCAGCCACAAATTTAGGGGCAGAGAGTGGAGACAACCACTCAATTAGAACCATCTAGAGAAGGTAGGAAGAGGACCATGGAAGCTAAAAGACTTGTGAAGAATGCGAGGGAGAATGTGGGTGCTCCTTCAAATTAGCATAGGCAGAGAAGGTCACCAGATGAGTACACTGACTACATGGCTCTAACAATTGATCTAGTAGAGCTTGATTCATCCTCTTTTGAGGAAGTAGTAGAGAAACCTATATGGGTTGATGCAATGGTGGAGAAGTATGAATCCATTATAAACATCAGTGTTTGGGAAGTGGTCCCAAGACCAGGAGAAAAATTAGATGTGGGTTTGGGAAGGATATTTAAGGTAAAGCATGCAACAAATGAAAGCGTAGAAAAGTACAAGGCCATATTGGTGGCCAAGGGGTACTCTCAAATTGACAGGATTAATTATGAGGATACCTTTTCTCCTGTAGCAAGGTAGATACCTTTTCTTGCATTGGTTACACAAATAGGGTGCAAGATCCACCAGATGGATGTGAAAAAAACATTCCTCAATGGAGTTATTGAGGAGGAAGTGTATATCAAGAAACCATAAGGCTTCAAAAAAATTGCTAGGGATTCTCATGTGTGTAGACTCAAGCAAGCATTGTATGGTCTCAAGCAAGCACCCCGTGCTTGGTACACCAGGATATATAGCTATCTCACCATTTTTGGCTTCACCGAAAGTGAAGTGGATGCAAACCTCTATCATATTTCGGTAGAAGGTAAATTATTGATTATTGGATTATATGTTGAGGACTTGATTTTAACTAGTGATGAGGAGTTGATCAGATCTTGCAAAGAGGGTCTTGCAAGAGAGTTTGAAATGAAGGACATTGGTCTCATGCACTACTTCCTTGGATTGGAAGTATCGAAAGGTGATGGAGAACTGTTTGTCTCTCTAGAAAAATATGCCAACGAGATATTTCAAAGGTTACACATGGACAATTTCCAACCCATGGAAGCACCTCTAGCGACCAATTGGACAAAAGAGGATGCCACTTCAAGTGAGGAAGTGGATGCTACTATTTATCGGTAGTTGGTGGGTTCACTCATATATATTGTGAACACATAACCAAATATGTGTTATGCAGTTAACCAACTGAGCCAAGTTATGGTTAGGCCAAGCAAACTGTTGTAGAGGGCAGCTAAGCATGTTCTATGGTACCTCAGAGGCACTACCTAGTTTGGAATATGGTATAGAAATATAGAGGGAGTGAAGTTGTGCGGCTTCATAGATGTAGATTGGACGAGGAGCCCATCAGAACAAAAGAGTGCATCAGGTGAAATTTTCATTGTTGGGTCTGCAAAGGTTTCTTGTTACAGCATGAAGAAAATATTTGTGGCACTCAGCTCGACAAAAGAAGAATACATGGATACAAGTCAAGCAACATGTGAGGCGATATGGATGAGAAGATACTTTTTGGATTGTTTGGTTAGATGATGGATCCAACTGTGATTTACTATGATAATTAGAGTTGCATCAAACTCTCTGAAAATATTTTTTTTCATGATTGATCCAATTATATTGATATCTGGTATCACCATTTACTGGATTGCGTACAGAGGTGGATTATGTTGTTGTAGCACATTCCAATAGAGGAACAAGATGCATATATTTTTGACAAAGCCCTTGTCAAGATGGAAGTTCGAGTTCCATAGGTGAAGGATAGGGGTGGTTGATAAACCATTCCTTGCTGAGAGGGAGTGTTGAAAATGCAACAAGAAAATCTCATTTTGACTTTTCCATGGTCAAACTAGAGAAAATTTGAATTTCTATTTCAACAAAAATCTTGGAAGTAGATAATTGAGGTGACATGGAACTTGTCACTCAGGTAACTCAGTTATTTCGGGTTGGGGAATCTTTAGTTATTTTTATCATGATTGATTTCTAATTTGTAGCAATTTATTTTAGTTAAATTGATTTATTGTCAGTCAAACTAGTTCTAACTGTCAGAAAAACTATGGAGGTCAAGTTGTGGAAGTGGAAATTCAACCACATTCAATGATCAATCAACCCAAAATAATTGTTTCATGTAGAGAATTCAAGTTACCCAATTGATATGGAGATTCCAAGGTAGTGTACTATCATTTGTAGACTATTCCCATGTGTATAGGTGGTACATGCAGTCAGAGCAAGGACCTAGAGGAATTGCACAATTCAATAGAGGGAATTTCCTTAATAATAGGGGATAATTTCCTCAAGGGACACAAGGAAATAGGAGATTGGAGGGCTTAAAAAATGGCAAAGTGTTGGCCAAATTTATTCAATCAGGCAAAGGGATAGACTATACACTTGCAAGGTGTGCTCAGGCTTGAGCAAGCATATCTATTTCATCTATATTCTTTGATTAATTTAATACAAATAGGAAGGAGTTTTGAGCAATTGTTTTCCCCCATGCGTGATGTTTCCTTTTGCATGTCTATGATTTGTGTTCTAGATGGTGAATTAACTTTTGCAAAATAGTAGAGTAGCTTTGATTCTTGTGATTTAATAAATTTCATAAGAAGTTTCAAATCTACACATTAATTTCTACACTGAGAAAGGAGAGGGGTCTCAGTCTATGGAGAAACATAATAAAGGAAATTGTAGAGAACCACTGCGACATTGAACCTGTGATGGATATCGTGATAGGAAATATTGTCCTTTGTATTAGAGTGGCGTAGCGGATGCATGGTAGGCCACAAATATATATTTCTCAAGACACATAGAAAGTAGGGGATGTAGGTTAGAGCATTCCTCAGATCTATGCAATAGTGATAACATCAGGAATCCATCATCAAGATGGAATGTGGAACGAGAGGGAAAATTATAATCAAAGCCTCAATGCATCTTGCTATAGAAGGAGCTCATGCTTTGGTACCAAGAAATATAGTAAGTTAAAGTGCGTGAAAGAAATTTGGGGTCGAGGAAGTTATATGGAATATGGTTGATCAGATTTGGGCATAATAGTTGGTTTTCACTAATAGTTGAATGCATCAAGGGAAATGGAATCCCTTAGGAGATGATATGTTGAGGTGTTCAACTGTAGGGTAGAATTCTAAGTGTAGCAGGGCAAGGTAAATCGTATATGTTATATTTATTTATGCACTGACAATTATGTGTTTATGGAAGTATGATGTAAGGAATTGCATCACAAAAGAGAATTCCATAGAGCTTGACAAAGGCTTAGGCTAAGATTTCACTCATGAACCCTTGAAAGCATTAGGAACTCATGGGGTTCGAGTCATGGTTTCTATTGAAATTCTTGTGCTTACAATGTTTTGTGATTTTTTTGTGCTTGATTTGCAGTTGTGACTGTGCCTGGTGCATGGCCATGCCACTTTTCTTGTGGTGTTGTATTGTTGTTGGTTTCCACGGTTTTCTTCTTATTTTCTTGCCTTTATGTTTTGAGGGTCATGGGAATTATTTGGGAAAGAGGAAAGTTAATGGAGCTCGGGGAGAGTTGTGTGGTACCCAACAGATAATGAAAGACCTATGTGAAGCAGAGTGCATGAATGAGGGGAAGTTGAAGGAAAGGATGTGACGACCAATTGGGATGGTTGGGTCCATTAGGGTAAATGGATAGCAGTAGGACAATCACGAGAAAGGTAACATGAGTAGGAAAGTAAATGGGCTTGAGGTAATAGATTTTTTGGTTATGTTGGGAATTTTTGTTCTCAATATTGTGCATGTCTTGCACAGACAAAGGGATTTCTCTTAACTTTAAACTTATGAACATTTGTAATTGTGTTGTGATCATGATTATGTTAATTCATATATTTGTGTGTGTGTGTGTGTGTGTGAATTCCATTATCTAACAGGATCATCAAGGAGCATTCTTGGTTAAGAATGATTGTTTTATGTAAGTGAATGGCATGAAAAGGTTCCTAAGTTTATAAGGAATCAACTGGGCATAGTAGCTCTGGAAGATCTATGAGGTTAGTATCATGTGGATATTATGTGCTTATAACTATGCCTATGTTCATGTTATGCAAGAAATGTTGAAGGAGATATCAGTGGAATGAAAGAAGTGTGATCTACGACATGTTGGGACAAGCATGGATAGTGGAGAGAGCCACAAACCCAGGATTTCCATTGTGAATGCACACATTAAGGCGTGGGAAAGACATTAGAGGCAAGGTTTCCAAGTAGAGATAGTGTGGTCTCTAGATGTATAGTACTAATGTGGTGTACATGTTGTGTTGTGTATGTGTTGTATATATTGTGTTGTGTACATGTTTATTGTGTATATTTTGTGTCATTTATGTGTAGGTGTATGTATTACGTGGTACACTATGTGTATGGGTATGTGTTGGGGATTGGTTCTCAGGATCCCTCGTGGCTGTGGGTTGGATACCTATAACAGCTTGGGTCCCATGGAGGTTGTGGGCGGAGCCCTATAACAACTTGGGATTCCCTGGGGGCTATCGGTGAGATAGTATCTCGGGTGCCCTGGAAATATTTGGAAGAGACCAATCTTGATTTTTTGATATTAAGGGTTGAGATGGTATAGTCTCTGGACACCCTTGTTGTTGATATTGTAGAAAAGGCACTAGGTGTTTTTTGGGTCTGGAAACCAATTTAGGGACAAGAACAAAGGAAAAAGCAAAGAACCATTTGAAAGATGAGTATCAATACTTTACTTCAGTTTTTAATTATGCCCATAGTTTAGAATTATAATTTATGATGGTTGAGTTTTAAGCTAATTGGATGTGATATGCTTATATATATTATGACTTGATCGAAGAGCTAATTTGGCTTATTGTGGTAGGAAGTAAATATAATTGCAAGTGTACCTTGTTGACAAGCTATCAATGAGGTATGATTTGAATTTATTTCAATTCCTTTTGAGTCTAACGAAAAATATGTGCTTGGTATAGGAAAGCCTGGAAATTTCTCAGTTGGGTGGTTGGAACTGGCTATAGGAGAGTTAGCAGAAGCAGTAAAGGGAATTGGAACATGCAAAAATATGTTGATAAAGAACTTCAGGAGTAGGGCCATTGTGGGAGACTAGTACCCAATAGTGTCCATTGATTTCCATGAGCATGTTATGACCAGTTGTTGGACTTTCCGATGCGAAGAAACATTGCCAAGGGATGTATCAGACGAGGGACTGGGAAGAAGAGAAGGGATGTCGAGGAACTTAGAAGGTGAGCGACGACACAAAAGTGGGTAGCTACATTTCTTGAGGTACCGGGAAGAAAATAAGGGAAGTTCAGGGAAAAAAATTGTTTTTGTCAATAACATTTTTTATTGGAATCAGAAGCACATTGGGATTGTCCATGGAGATAATGAACCGGTAATTGTTCATTGAGAGAAAAAGTAGCACAAGGATTGTAGCGTTGGTAATTGCAAGATAATCCAGGGGATCAAAAATATGCTAAAAAATAAAAGTGTTCAAATTCTTTTGACACCAGTGCCAAATCGTAGATCTCTTCATTATGATTCCAATGATGCTTGAATCACCTCAATCTGACAGGTGAGGAATTTATCACATTCTGAAGTTTTTGGCAAACAATAAAAAAGTCAACTTGTAGGGTTGACTAGGTCATGTACATATACGATGTGGCAGTCCATATGTTGATGTGATGCTGAAATCATTAGGGTGACTGTGCAATACAATTTTCAGATGAGCTAACATCGTGAGGACAAGTGGAGAGTTTCTATTGGTTGATAGAATTGTGGTTGGGCCATTCACAAGCCACCATGTGGTTCAATGAAAGGCTACCACGTGACCCTATGGAATGCTACCACATGGATGATTTGAAATTATCATAAGTTAAAATTGACATAGAATTGATTAGCCATTATTGAATTGATTGTTAACTGAAAATGTGGAAATCGAGGAAACTCCTTGAGAAGAAAGACTTTACGATAGCTGATTAAACATAATTTAAATGCATAACAGAAGTGAGACAATAAAAACACAGCATACCAAACAACAAAGTTGATTACGAAGTTCTTCCCTAATGGAATACGTCTCTGGTCCGCTTTCAAGATGGGCGATCGCTTTATTAGGATTGAAACTAAGGAGTTTAATTACACAGAGAATATAGCAGAAATGAATGTGCATGCAGGAACTTCTGATCACTGTTAAATGGAATCTCTTTGAACCAACTTTCCAATGCCTATCACGGTTCCCAATTCTGACTCACAATGCTCTTGTTACACTAAAAACAAAATAACCCCTCACATTTCCAAAATCTGCATACAAAAACTCCAAAACTACTATATTGTCCTTCAATGGACAAAAATACCTCTTATAGGCCTACAGGTACATTCTAACTCCCTCCATAGAGTTTGGGAATGAATCAATTCTAATTTGGGTTTGAAATGGTTTGGTCTTGTCATGGTTGGACACCTTAGGATAGGGTTGCATGGTGGTTACATTAATTAATAGCCAAAACTTAATTTAAAAAACCCAAAACAACATTATATTATAATTGAAACTGTTTGTCGCTTATTAACTAGGTGGAGGAGGCTTACAATTACGTGTGACCAACGGCAGTCTAATCACACGCTGCCACCTAGTGGTTAACCTCCGGCGGTTCCACTTTGTAATTACTATGCGATCACATGCTGATAACTATTTGATGGTTATCCTCCACAATTTGCTTCAGCGGTTACCTTTAAACTGTTCACATATCCACAGTTAATGTTCACTCGGTGGTGTAAACCTCCTGTTCACATTTCATTCCGCTGCGGTGAAGGATGGTAGTTAGGGATTGAGTTATGGCTAACCTCTGCTAGCTTTACACATGTTCACATGACTATTACTGCCCATGGTATTCTCCCGTGTGGTCAAGGCTACGGCTTATGACTGTGGTCAATGTTACCACGATGGTCAATCCATCCTCTATTCACATGTCTCATGACCTCCACACAGTTTAGACCTACAGTTAGGACAATTTATAATGTTCTAATGTAATGTGAATAGGCAGAGACTTAGGTTTTTAGGTTTTATGTCTTGTCTTAACACATAGTTGCATATATTTATAATGTAGCATGTTCCCTAGGTATAGGTTTAGGTCTTGTATTGTATTAAAGTGTAGTTTTAATACATATTTCAATGTATAGAGGTAATGCATTAAGTTATGGTTTAGACTTAGGGTTAGTGTATGGATATAGATTTAGGATTAGGGTTTAGGCTTTACATTAGGTGTAAAATACCCTTTTACAACCAATGTCACAAAGCGACATTAGAAACATTTATCACATGATGACAAACCCGTCTACATCAAGACCTGCAAGTGGACGAAAACACATGTCGATGACTAATCCTGTAAAGTGGATGACAACCCAAATCTTGTGAGGCAAATGACAAACACATGTTGACAGCCAGGTACAAAACCATCACCATGAAAACCATTAAAATTACTTGAACAACCTAAAACATAATCAACATTGTCGAAACTGAACGACACCAGACTGAATTGTTGATGACGAACCTGTGCAAATGATCTGACGAGATCCTCTTGGATCAATCCTCTCACTTGAAAGCTTTTGGACCACAAAAGTTGGACTAAACAAATAGTCGATGAGGGTAGAGCTCCCTCACTTTCCACCTTGCCCTCATGATGTACCAATACATTCGATCAATCACCTCCAAGTGATGACCCTGATGATGCTGACCATGGCACATTCTAAGTTGGTGACCAGTTCCATCCATCTGCAGTATGAGAAAATTGCAACGATGTTCAAACAACCTATTATGAACATGGAAATTGATTTCTTTCCATGAAATACCATGAGTTAGTGTTTCATAATCATCTTTGAAAATAGTCTCTACTGGATATTGTTCAATACCATCAACATGTATTAACAATCTATTTTGCGGAATAATAGAGACAATCAAAGATATTCTTGACATCAAACCATCTACTTGACTTGACATACTTTCTTGCTTCCTAATTACTAAGTGAACTTGCTACCATAAACCCATCAAACTATAAGGTGAAAATTGCTACAACTTAGTTTTTCTTTTAAAGTATTGAATTAGTTGTTGATTTGTTTGAATCACTTTTTCTTCATTTATTAAATGATGTTTCCATTGATTAGCACTTTCCCCTGATGCATTATTTTCCCTTAGATACTTTGACACTACTTTAGAAAAGGCTTTGATATGAAAACAAATAGGTTTCCTGTCGACTTGAAAATAGGTTTCCAAATTGTTCAAAACTTGAAATGGTGACACAATAGAAGATAAATTTAACATTGACTTTCCCCAATACTGAACTATATCCCTGTAACTATTAATTTCCTAACTTGAAATGAATTGATTCATTCTAATATTAGGAAGAGGAGATTTAGGCACAAAATGTAATTGATGTTGTATTCCCTGCTTATGAGTAAGATGTTTGGTTTTACATAGAACTGGAATAGTTTCTATCTCTTTAATCAAACCATCTTTAAGTTGAGTATCATAATATGAAGAAACATCATATTGTTTCGTATGTTGTTCCTTTACACACATGATTACAAATATTTTGTTTGAACATATTAATCGCTTCATCTGATTATCAACAACTAAATTCAAGTGATTTTGTTTTGATGTGCCCTAACAATAAATTCAACCCCATCTTTCTTAAGGTGATATTTATGCTCTCTCCTATAAAACACTGCATCACAATCATAAATATAAGGACTTCCTAAGACAACTCCACATATGTCTACTGTAACCACATCTAATTCCACTTCATCAATGTAATTAGCTGTAATGGCAAATCTTAATTGACACTGTTTGGTGACTTTTATCTGAGTTGATTTATATAGCCATCCTAAGGGATAAGGTCTTAGTTGATTCCGTGTTTCCAGACCCAGATTCTTAAATAAATATTCAGATATTAAATTCGCCTATGATCCACTATCAAACATTGTATCTATATTTGTATGGTTAGAATTTATCCTTATGTTAAACAATTCAACTCTTTTATCCTCATTTGAAGGATTTATGTTTGATGAAGGTGCAATAGTTTTCGAACTTGAACACATGTTAGAATTTTTACCTATAATAACCATAGCAGCTATCCCCCTTTCATCACTTGAATATGAACCTAGATCTTGCTGGACTGCTGCAATTGCCTTCTTTTCATCCTTCTCCTTAAGGAACTTTTTGGGCTTAAGTTCTAGATGAAGCTTCCAACACTTAGATTCATCATGACCAATTATCTAGCAATGAGAACAAGTAAGTCTTTCCTTTTGAGCTATCATTGATTTCTTTGTCTTCAAATTGCTCTTCCCCTTACTACATTTGAATCTTTGATTTCGACTCTTTGGATGAATGCGGTGAACACTTGAATGGTCTGCCACCTGATTCAATATGTATAGTGGTGAGCACCAGTATTGCAGCAATAATTTTGCAACTCTTGGGCTTCCTAATTTACTTTTATCAACCAGTAGTTCGTAACAAATTTGGAAGCGACGGTGTTGTATGCATAAGTGCTAGTTCTTACTGCAGGCTATCACTTAGTCAGCTGGCGCAATATCACTAGGAGCTCAAGCCAACTTCTATGAATTCTAGAAGAAGCTTTATATGTGATGAAAGAAAGGAAAACTTACCCTACAGAGCTACTCTACTTGAAGAAAGTGAAAAACGATTGAAATGTGAAGTAAACCTAGAAAACCCTAATTAACCAGCTAATCCTACTTTTGCAGAAAGAGAGATGAAAAAAAATAAAATGAATGCCATTACCTACTTAGGAAGTAAACAACATCTACTCAAGCTATTTCTAGAAGAAAATGAGAAAAAAACATCTTTTTGGATTTTTATGTATTTTTAGGTGAAATTGTCATGCATGTAATTTATTGTTTGTGAATATGGCAGTGACTAGGTGGTGATGGAGGGAAAATTTAGAGTTTTCAAAGGTGTAGGAAGGTGTGGAGAGGTCCTAGGAGGTCCCAGGTGGCATTCTGGAGGATTTTCCTGCAATTGGACTTCAAAAAGACACCTACAGGAAAATCTACAGGAGGCTACAGGGGATCTACAGGAGGTCTACAGGAGGATGCTGAGAGATTTTTTAGAGGTTTTGAAGGTGGGAAATGGGTGGAAAGGGTAGCTGATGGCTAGGAGGATGTGTTAAGGTGTCTAAGGTTCATCAAGGAGGATTAGGGAAGAGAAATATGGTTGGACTTGTTCAAGGAAAGAGAGGAAAGTTCATGAGAAAAGTGTAGAAAATTAAGGCAGATTTGTGACAGACATTGGATGACCTGTGGAACATGGATCAAAAAGAGATGGTGCTGGCTGATTGGTTGAATTATTGTGAGTAGAGATGTACTACAAGAGAACTGAAAATCAAACATTGAGACTAAGCAAGCAAAGAAACTAGCTACACTAAAAAGACAGAATTGTTCATCTAGCTAGTCTAAATTCTGATCTAGGAAAGTAAATGATGAACAATGCTATATGGAATAAAACATGGAAGGAAATTTATTGCAAAGGCAGAAATGAGCATGGTGAAATAGATCTATAGAAAAGCATGAACCTCCTAACAGGCTGCAACACTAGAAATCCTATGGCAAAGGTAAATCTGTGTTTTTTGTGGCAGCAAGAGGGTCTTGGCCTTAGTTCATGGTCCCAAAGGGAGTAAAGGAGGCCAAGGCTCTGTTGATGGCCTTTTTGTATCTTCTTCTATCACTATTCAACCTAATACAACAAACTGAAATGGAAACAACCTTTTAAATCACCAAAAGCAACCTATTCTTAACTAAGAAAGAAATCTATCTAATAGCAATGAATTCATAAACTGAAACAAAACATATAAAATACAAAACAAGAGGTGCTTGGCTACTTGGATTGGGCCCTAACCCAAGAGCTTTAGCCCTCTGAGGTAACCCATTGCTAGCTCAGAAACAATCTCATCTTCATTACCAAAATAATAGTAAGATTACATGAAATTGTCTACAAAAGTAAGCTCGAAGTGGAGTAGAGAAAAGCTGCAACAAAATTGAAAAAATTTGACTAACATCCAACAACCTAATGAGGCCCTAGGCCTCTCTACTTATACAACTGGAGCTCCCAAAAGCTACCTTAAAATCAGGGAGGCTTGGATCCCAAAACTTGAGATAGACAGTAGTTATCCTTCACTTGCTCGGGTGCCTCTTTGGTGCATTGATGTGGCTACTTGTGCTCTGAGCTTTTTGAAGGATAATTCAAAGTACGAAGTCATAAATGAGGGGGAAACTCTCCTATAAATCCTCTCCCTTGTCTTATTTGATTATTTTCTACCAAATGTTCATTAAATCTTTGACTTTCTCTCCAAAATTGACCAAAAATATGCATTGAGAACACATTAGACTTCAAGGCATAATGACCAACCCAACTCAGTGTATTAGCATAAATATAATCAAAAACATACAATAAAATAATGAGAATGGTGGATTAAGCTAAGTTAGGAGGCAAAATGAGCCCATATAATTACCCGTTTATGGGGCTCATCATCACCCACTACTGAATGTGTTGCTCATCCCCTGAGCAACTAGTCCATCTCCTCATCTTTGATGGCCCTGATGGCCTCCCTAACATCCCATGCTTCTAATGTGAGGTCCTATTCTTTGTCATGGAATCTTGCCTTTCTGTCCACCTCTTCCCACTATTATTGTTCTTCTTCCTCTTTCCTACCTTCCAGTACGCCTAGTAGTAGTGGGGGACTCAATTTGAGGCCAATCCAATTAGCCTTCAAACTCTTCATAGAGCGCTTGTATAGTGGCACTCTCTTTAATGCTTCTTTCATCCTTGTTGGGGAGTGATACTCCCTGATTTGCAGACTGTGTGGGAGAGTGTTCCACCTCCTCATACAAGCATGAATAAAGTCTTCCCCAAGTAATCTTTCTGTGTCCTCAAAATGTGCAATGGCCTGAGCCTGCTCATTGATATACTTAGGGGCACTTTGAGGATTATTTGCAAGCAACTGGTGGACGTTGATGAGAGCCATGGGGTCTAATGGCTCAACTCTCATCATTAAAGGTTCATTTTGATCTTTTTCCATCAAATTTTTTATTTTTGTTGCCCTTTTCTCCTCATGGTTCATCCATGATGCCATGGCCATCAGTTGGAAGTCCCCTAGCCTAACATTGGGGTCCCATAGGTTCATATTGGTGAGGGCCATGTTATGCAAATAGAACTTTGTTATCTTTGCCTTGCCTTCTACTGAACTTTGGTCACATAGGTCTGTAAACTGTTTATAATCTTGGAAAGGCATAGTGCCTCTCTATGCCAAAGTCTTGATCTGAAACTATAGCCATTGGTCTTTAAGGTATACTCCATATGATTTTGCTGGTGTTCTGCACTGTAGTGCCTCCATAGACGAACTAGCCATGCATGCCAATTGTGTCTCCTTTTTTTGGAGTTGTCTTCTTAGAAACTCATTTGCTATTTCCAAGTGAGTTCTTCTGATTGCCTCTCTGTGTCTTACAACACTTAATTCCATATCCATCTCTCTAAGCTGGTTCTCCATGTGGCCAATATCCTCTACCCCTTTGGATTTTGCAATTTGCATCCATCTATGGCTCCTTATTCTTTCTTTCTCCAACTCAAAGAAAAGTGGGACTGCAAATTTATGTGGAATGATTTCCCCCCCTCAAGAAGATTGTAGTAAGAGCCCAAACTAGGCTAGGCATTAGGTTCTTGGGTCTCTATTGTTTCCTCCTTCCCCTTTGGCTATTCTTCTACCATTTTCTCAAGTTTTTCAGTCTCCTATAGCTTAGTTAGGGTCTCCTATAGAGCTGTTTTTGAGTCCTATAGTTGCACTCTTTCTTTCCAGGTGGAAGATCTGGGACTTCCTATTTCATATGTGATGGGGGTTTTAGAGGGAGATTCTTCCCCTTTGACAGTGGGTGAATCTTCAATTACAATAGGCACTATTGAATATGGTTGTGGTTTTCCTATTTATATCCTTGTGCTTTTCCGAGCCTTAAAGTAAATTGATGTTCACCTCTTCCTCTTTTGTTTGGGTTTCATAGGGGTGCTGAGGGTAGCAAGAGCAGCTGCTGCCTTCCTTTCTAGGGTTTCAGGTGAGATTTCTGTATTTTTTTCCCCTTGTTCCTCTCTTTTTGTCTTCTCTGTCTCTGTTGGTTTTGTTTCCTCTTACTCTGTTTTGGTTTCTTCCTCCTCTAGTTTAGTTTCCTTCTTCTCTGTTTTTGTGTCTTCCTCCTCTATTTTTTCCTTAGTTTCCTCCCCTTCTTCTCCTTTCTTCTCTTCCCCCTTACTTTCAGAAGGACTGTAGTCATATGTGAGGGCCTTTATATCATCTTCTCTTGTCATATTTCTGAAGATTTCCCATGCTATTGGGATTATGAAGGTGTGGAGGGCTTCTTCCACTAATAGCTTAATTAACCCATGGTGAGCCAACTTATATGGACCTCCTACCTTTAACTTAATGTTGGATTCTATAAGGGACTGCAAGAGAAAATAAGGGATGCTGAGTTTTTGGGGTGTGGGAGTGTCCATGGCATATCTCATCTCGTGGAGAAGTCTCTAATGGTAGCCGTAAACTATGCTATACCTCCCTTCATAGGAAATATACTTGATGATTTGGTAACTGACCTCATCCCAAGGGTAAGGTATTATTGTACTTATAATGCCATTTTTTTCTTCTACAGGATGTTCATCTGGTTGGAAGAAGGTTTTCTTGGCAACTTGTCCCATTGGATTTTCATCTTTTCTCCAAGGTAATCCAAGGGGGAGGCTGGTAACTCTACTGATGAATTATTGGGTGATTTCCATGGTGAGACCTCTGAAAGTAACAGTGGAATGGGTATTGTAACTAGGTACTAAAGCAAGGGCAAACTCCTGAGCCACTTCTTCATCAAACCCTCGATTTTTTTCGAAAAATGGCATCCAATTTTCTCTGGTGAAAATGGCTACCACCACGAGATGTTCATGGAGCTTGAATGAATTTGTGGGTTCCTTCCCCATGAATCCCCTTTTCATTTTTCTTATATTCTTTTGGAACACACCAAGTAGATATGGAGACAAAAAAATTTGAAGACACAGGAAACAGAGAAAAACTATGTTTTTTTTTTGTTTTTTTTAAAGAAAACAGGCAGAAATGTTTTTATGGAATTCCTCTCCTTCTATAGGCGTAATTCCTCCTTAAAATTGTATCATTTCTTGCACATATTAATATTCAAGGTGGGTCTATACTGAACCTACCTCTTTGTTGGCTAGTTGAATTGTTTATCAATTAAACAGTCAAGTACCACATTGATTTGTCAACCTGGGAAAGTCTTTTATTTCAAAGGCTACCACGTACTATATGTACTTAATTTTTAAAAGCATTAAAGAGTTGTAGTATACACAATTCTGTTTCTCACTCTATGTTATAACAGTGCATTGCAAAAGTAAAATGAAAGCAGTTAACTAAGAATACAAATCTAAAAAGAGAAGTGATGGATGCTCTGTTAGCAGAGGATCAGGACCCTATCCTCCAGGTAAGGACATTCAGCATCTGCCCCTGTAACTAGATTGCTAATACACACTGCAACTCTAATTCACCGGTGAAATATCCTTTTACAGCTTCAATTAACAAAACAGAGTACCAGCAAAAAGGAAATCATCAGAGGTAATGCTACATAATCCAAAACAGAGTACCAGCAAAAAGAAATTACCAAAAACACTTACACACTTGACAGGAAAGTAAATGGGTGAATCTTGTGAGGAAGGTGGGCCCAGTCCCTCTCACAAGATTCCCCAGAACACAAATGCTAGATTAGGTGCTCAGAACAATCTTCTATTCATTTGCCAAAAGATCCAGTTACAATAAAAATTCAGACTTTGCTGTTGTTTTTCAAAATTTCCCTTACAGAACTATTTTTCTCCCCCCCTTCTCTAATGTAGATGTCTCCTCTTTATAGAGGAGACACCTATTACAATAGACTATCATAGTTCATTCGGTTAAACCTTTCCGTCAAAAATAAGAGTTAAAAGATGTTGTTGCAACAGTGTGACAGTGTATTCTTTCTTGGGTTTCTTACTGTTACACAGCTGGTAACCGAACTTAGACCGTCCTCTTGGGATCCTCGCACTATCCTTTGTCGTTTCCCCATGGTTGCTGATTTAGTAAACCCGTGCTGTTCCTGATATTTTAGCAACTGTAATTGCGTTTTACCCTTTTTGGACAGTTGTTGATCATGCTACATCAGCGTGGAATTCTGGCGATCTTCAGATAGTTGCCGTTTGTTATTTCCAGTTGTTGCAAAATAGCATTCCCCTGCTTTAGATAGTTGTTGTTGCTTCTGGTGTTGCAGCAACTGTGTAGTTGTTGTTTCTGGTGTTACAGCAACTATGAATTATAATTCCTGCAGACTTTAGACAGTTCAACGATTACTTGACAACTTAGTTAGATTTTCCAAAGATAAATATAAAGATATCATGAATATGTAATGAACAATTAAACATATAGACATGCGGAGAATTACTTCATACCTTGGGGTGACTAAGTCATTATATAATCAAAGCTTTCAACTTATGAACTGAAAAAGGATAATATTATGGCAAAAATATACGGTCAAAAATGGTCAATTCTGAGTCCTAACACTCTTCAAGCTAGAATTTGAGTAAAAACTCCATGTTTCCTCCTTAAAAACTACTTACTGCCCCTCTTGTAGGACTGGCTGTAGGTGCTCCTGTAGAACCTGTTACTGCTCCTGTAGGACTCCAATAGCGAAAGGATGGATGAAATCGGTAGAGAATGATTTTTTTGAGGCTATGGAGGTGGTATAGAGCTTGTTGCAGCTAAGTGGATGAGGATGAAATGGAAGAAAAGGTGGTGAAGGAGTTTCGAGGAGGAATACTTATGTCTTCTTTGAGATATTTCTGGTGATAGGGTGAGCTAGAAAAAAGGTACGTTGCCAGACTCGGACCATTTGTCCCCACTGCTTTGTCATCATGGCTCTTCATGACACTTTCTCTCAATCACTTCCCATCATTGCATAAGAGTTTGTATAACCTCCACTACCTGTCCTTTGGATTTTCTGTGAGATGACTAGCTACATGTGTGGTGGCATCTCCAAATGAGCGCAGTCAACTAGATGAGGGTGGCCAGTTAACTATCCACCTTTTCTCGTTCAACCCTAACCATCTCATTCACTTACGCATATTTTTGAATTACAAATATGCAACAGAGGAGAGGGTTAGACACTTACCTGCAAGTCGAATGTTTGTGTTGTGGTGCATCTTGGTTCCTTTGTTGCTGCATGCTCGTATTTCAGTTGTTGCATGCTTGTATCTCCTCTGTTGTATGCTTTCTGCTCCCTAATGTGTGGCTTGTTTGCTTTGTGCAAGTACCCTCTAGCTGGATCTGGCTTTAGACATCCTCTTCCATCCTATGGCTGCACCTATTTTGATGTTGTGGCTTGATTTTAAGGGATCAACTGCTACAGGAAATCCTACAAGAGCTCCTGTAGCTACTTCTCCCTTTAAAATTTTTAGCTAATTCTTGTGCTGGGAGCTGTGAGAATGCTACCAGAGATGTTGATGTTGATGGAGAGGTATTTGGTAAGCTACAGGTGAGCGTTGGTTTTATTTCTTTGTTTTTTTCTAAAAATTGGTTTCTGTGTTTCTTTTTTTAGTAGGAAGGAAAGAAATCCATGATAATGAGGTGGTGCAAGTGTGGGATGGATGGCCAAGAGGGTGGATAGCTGTAGGAGGGCCTACATGCTCTTCATGAAACTTCCCATCTCCTCAAACTATTTTTAAAATCCATTTCGAGCTCTTTGTGATTTCTACAAGAGCATCTTGTAGAACACACAGGGCCTCCTGTAGGATACACAGTGTTTACAAAAACACACAGTGAGGTGGAAGAAAGGTCAGAAATGATTCAGAAGAGTATGGTGGAGGTGAAATAGGCTTTGTGGCATCTTCTCTTGCTTCTTGTGGTCCACCTATAACCTAGAATGCATTTTAAAAGTCAATTTCCTCTTCCTTTTTTTCTCTGTTTTTTTTTTTTTTTTAAGACAACTAGGGTGCCTCAAGGAGGTTTTCACCCTAATTTCCTACCGTGGGCACCTCCAAGGAAGGTTTTCACCCAAGGATATTATCCTCTTTATTTTTTCTTTTTTTTTGTCTTCACTGGGCCGCCTCAAAAGAGGTTTTCAACCCAATGATGGGACTCAAGCGCCACTGTCTTATTCAGATATTCAATGAACTCTCGCTTGGAGAGGGGCTTCTTGTAAATTTTCAACCTATGTCCATTGAAAAGCATGGGGATGGCTTCCTCATCAATGGTTCTGATCAGAACTGAACCATTGTCATTGCATTTTTCCACAGTTTGGGATCCCAACGATCTTGTCCTCAGCTTTCCTTTTAAGTCTTTATACCTTGAGTCATAGAGCAGTGCTCAATCTCCCTCTTGGAATTGCTTCTCCCTGATATTTTGATCATGTTATAGTTTCCTTTGAAGCTGGATGACCTCTGTGTGGAGAAGGGCCTACAACATTTGTTCATCCAATCCATCGAGCTGGAGTAGCCTTTCCCTCTGTACATGGTTGAGGTCTAGGTCCAGATGAGCTGCCATCCTTAGTGTATTGTATTAAAATTCTTTTGAAAAGAAAGCCTTCTTCCCATAGACTAGTTCATAGGGTGTGAACCCTGTGGTGGTCTTCCATGTTGTGTTATAGGCCCAGGTGGCCTCAACTAACCTATCTGCCCAATATTTTCCACTGCTACTCATTACCTTGGTAAAAATTCCTTCCAAAGCTCTATTAGTGACTTCCACCTGCCCATTGGCTTGTGGATGGTAAGGGGTGGAAGTCTTGTGCTTGATTTTATGATGTGTGAGTAAGTCTTCAATCAAATTGGAAGTGAACTGACTGCCTTGATCTGTAACCAGTTCTCTTGAATACCCGAACTTATTGTTATAGACATATTTGGGAACTACAACCCCAATCACATATGTCCATAACCAAGGGCTTCTAAGTCCCTAAAACTGTTGTTTCATACCCTAAAGGAGCAAGGTTAGCTGATTACATCATCTCCCAGAAGTTCTCCCTTAAAAACTACTCAGAACTGGTCAAAACAGGACCATATAGACTGCTCAGTGCTAAGGGTGCAATGCATCTCACCTGCCACATGCAAAAAGTGTGAAGAATACTAGAAAGCCCTTCTGTAGGGTGCGATGAGCAAGAGCAGACAAATGGTAGAGGTATTTGGCTAGGTGGAAACCCAGAGAATCTTCTAGAAACTACCCATTTGACACTTGCCTCTCCGAATTCGACTAGGGATGAGTAAGAGATCATGAAATCTCCAAGTGGAACCAAGAGCCATCAGAGACATGACACTAATCAAAATCCCAGAAGCTGACTCACCCACCTGCAAACATCTATATATGGATCCCTCATCCTAGAGATCCAGAGGTTGGAATTTTGTATTTTGTAAGGAAGTGTTGTTGGTTTCTCTGTGAAACATTGTATTGTTGGGTGATCTAAGCTTTTCATGAGGTGAAGAGGGCTTTCATGTGTTGGAAATACTGAGAGGGGGGTGAATCAGTATTTCTTTTTCTCACTATTGTTTTACTAGTTAAATCATATATGTTCAGAACACAAAATGAACAGCAGGAATAAATGCTTTTATTAATATAATTGTGCAGTAAAATAAATACAATAAATAGAATGTCACAATTGGTTTCCAAGCTCCAACTTGGACTTTGGTGAGGCTCCAACATCATGAGCACCAACTCTATTTTGCCAAGACACCAATCTTGGATTTAGGAGCACCAACTCCCAAGGACTTCAATCCTTTTCAATTCTGAGGCTCCAACCTCTTTGGTATACACTGGTGTACTGCTACGCTCTTTTCAGCTTCCACTATCTCATGCTCAAGTTATGCCATCCACCAACGACTAACACAGTTCTCTGTTTTTGCTGCTTTTATATGCTCCATGCCCCTGTCCATTGTTTCCTCTTACATGCTGGCTCTTTGGCTTCCTCCTCACTTGATCGCTTGACACTTCAGCTTCCATTCCTTTGCTTCTTCTGTCTTACAGGCTTTATCAGAGGTGTTTAATCACCCATCGGAAGCCACCAACCGAGCCTTTTATCAACCATCGAAAGCCACCAACCGAGCCTTTAATCAACCATCACCGAGCGCTTTAATCAACCATCACCGAGCGCTTTAATCGACTATCAGAAGCCACCTTTTATTCGGCGCTTTCTATCAATAATCAACCATCGGAAGCCACAACCCGAGCCATTAATCAACCATCACACAGGCTTTAATATATATCTTAACCCCGCGGCCATGTATCATATAATACACGGAAAACATTATAAACCCTTGCTCTAATTCAAATGTCGGACTTCAATTATTATGCACCTGCCTTTACAATTATCAGTGAGTCTAGATTTCGCAACCATAACAAAAACTCTTAAGGCCTGATCTTCGATGAGGAGCGGACCTGATATGGATTTAGACTCCCTTTAATATTGTTTTGAGTCCGTCATATCGACGGATTCGTATCGGCGGGATTGTTATAACAGAATGGGTTTGCGGACCCAATCTCCCATTCAACCATCCTCTATATAATTTCGGCTCCGGACGATTTCGGCGATCTCTACCTCCGCTGCTCCGATGCGATACAAGAGTTCTATGGACCCAATATGGTTTTATACTTCACTTGATAATAGTTTCGGCTTTGGATTTCGGAGCTTGCACCTTGAACAGTTCCGACATTCTGGATGCGATATATTATAGACTATTTTTAATAAGTCCATCGGGTCCATGCCTCTATCGCAATCGGCAGATTATAGCGCCATCCCTTATGACTTGCGATCACTGCGGATGCGATATGATATTAAGCCACAGTCTATATTCCCGTCGGGTCCGCAGCGATGGTGATGAGGAGAGTGTCATGCCTTTGTGTGTTGTTGCGATGGGTGGATGCGATATAACATTCAACCATAACATAATTCTGCATCGAGTCCGCATTATTATCGCAATCAGAGGTTTCAGTGGTGGCACATAGCTGAACCGCCGATTAGCGATTGTCTCCAATATATATATATATATATATATATATATATATATATATATATATATATATATATATATATATATATATATATATATAT
Source organism: Pinus tabuliformis (assembly GCA_031772625.1). NCBI lineage: Eukaryota > Viridiplantae > Streptophyta > Pinopsida > Pinales > Pinaceae > Pinus > Pinus tabuliformis. The sequence goes on along the minus strand of CM062819.1, from coordinate 429,206,512 downwards.
ATATATATATATATATATATATATAGATATATATATATATATGCCTTTATATATAAACTTCTCCACCGATAGTGTGTTTGTAATATGTGCCCGACGATAGTTGTGAATGCATATATATAAGATTTTTAACCGCCGATAATGTTAAAGCATGCATACATGGGTTTTATAAGCCCGATAACATATCTATATGAGTTCTGCTCATCTTGGCATATATATATGTGGCTCCTCCTGGCATATATATGGCATATATATATGTGGCTCCTCTGGCTTGGTCTGCTCCTCTTGGCTCCTCTTGAATATTGCCATATTGACATCAATGACAATCTGTGTCCAACATCATGTTGGGAGGATGGCGCTGGGTCAGGCCAATGGGTTGTAATCCTCTCTTCTACTACTTTTATCAATTAAGATATTTGAGTTTTCCTCCATATTCTTGTATATCTCTGAATCTTGTATTGATATATGCATTTGTATGGTTAATATACATCTGATCTTATATTGTTTATGGTTATAGATCTCTATGCTTTGATGGTATTATGTTGCTTTGACTCTACAGGTGCTCTTTGAAGGGGGAAAAATAAGGAAGGAGTGGCGAATCTCTGTCAAAGGAGGGAGGAAACAAGCAAGGAGCCAAGAAAAATACTGAGGTTGGTACTCTCTGCTTTTCTCTCATCTATCTCTCATAAAGGAAAACAAAAGTAACTTTAGTTTGTTTGTTTCAAAGATAGCTACCTGTGTTAGTGGGACTAGCAGCTCCGAATGGACACTAGTTTTCCCGCTAACAAAATGGCGACTCTACTGGGGATCGAATAGTTTGATTACGTGTCTCTATTTTTTTGCTTCACAAACTACAGATGGAGCCTGAAGTTAAGCCAGCTAGCCTTCGAACCGCATTTTCTATGCAAGTGCAAAGTAGATTAATGCTACTTCAGTCAACCTCCGGGTTTGTTTATGAACTGAACAACTGTCTTGCAAACATACTAAGTGCCCTGGTAGTAGCTCAAGTAACCTCATTATATCAGCCCCTATACTTTTTGTTTACTGCCTATCATTAGCTCAGCCTAAGCCACTAAACTTAGCTACAAACTGTGAGCAAAAACCAAGCTCAGTCTCGTCCCTAGACCATCACACTGTCTCTCATTGGAAGTCTGGATGCATCGCACCTCCCGTGTGTTGTAGGTGAGATGCATCCTTGTTTCCTTATGTTACAGGCGTGATGATCAGATAAGACTGTTTCTGCCTCCAGATTTTGGTTTTTTCTTCATTGTCTTCAGCTTTATTCAATAGTTTTGCTGTCTGTGATCAGTTTATCACTATTGAAAATCCATTCCTTTGCATTATTCATCCTCCATTGTATAAAGAAATGTGAATGTTTTTATGTATTTTTCACCATTTACAGTTCTCTTTTGGCAAACAGTAGCTTAATCGAACTATCGTCTTTTGATTTGAAAGTGTCGCAAGTGTCGTTTTCAGTCAAAGAAAAGAATCCTCTTCTTTTGATAGTCGATTACACTTTTTCCATTGTATTTGATTTGAATTAATAGTATTTCAAGTGTCGAAAGCAATTTCAAATTCAAAATCGCAAAGTGTCATCTTAGTCCTCCTTTCGTTTTTTGAAAAGAAAATTGTTAGTAGTGTCACTTTGAAAGAAAAATAATTCAAATATGTACTTAGCATTCTCTTTGTCATTCATACAGTAAGAACGGAAAAAAAATACATGCATGTGCATTTGCATTTAGATTGCTTGTGGAAATCAATTTAGGATAGTGCATCTTAGTGTGTGCTCTCTGCTCTATGTTGAAAGAATTTCGCTTCTCTTTCCTTAGTATGTAGGATTTTCATTGCAAAAAGAAAGTAAACGACTGTTTATCATCTTAGATTGCATATTTAGGATTTTTATATCTACATCACGTGGTGAACCTTAAAGGTAAAATTCTTAAGAAATATCAACTGTAAAATAAATTCAATGAACATAAAAACACTTTGGAACCTAAAGCACAACATTTAAAAGTCTAGGCTAGAGACATATTCTGACGTCGTAAAGCCTAGTAACTGTCGCTTTCATCGTAGGTTGGGTGATTCCTCCTCCTTAAGATGACAAGTGCTAGTATGGAATTGTGCTCCCACGTACCATCGAGTATATATTGGGAGACCACAATAGGCTATATCCTTTATCCTTAGGAAGCCGTGTCTACTGCCCTATTGATCGCAATGCACTGAACACAACATTCGGGAAGATTGACTGCCGTACCGTAAAAAGTATTCTGCAGTTTTCTGATTGGTTTAGTAATCCCTCTATCTAGATTTCCAAAGTAGTCACTTTCATTCCTTTTCATACTCCTTAAAAGAAAAGGTCCATCTGAGCACTTGTCACTTCAGGCTCATTAAAAATCGAAGGTGACTAGAGTCATCTTTAGCTTTTTCTCGACTCTTAAAAATTGAAAGAGCAAGTTGTGTCAAAGCATCATAAAATTTATTTTAATCAGAATAACAGCATTGTTCCCTTGTTGGTCTCAGGTTGAGAAAATGGAGTCCGCCAATCAAGGATTTCCCCTTGGGGGAAATCCTAGTCCCTTCACCTCTTGGGGAGATGTTGGTGCACCTCATATGGCCACATTGTCCCTTCTAGGACTGACAATTGGCCTGCCGGTATGGATTTTCTCGACCTCTGCCATTCAAAACACTGTGATTCCTGAGCAATCAAATCAAAACCAGATGATACTAGAGTTACCCCCCAACCTTCTACTTCGTTTGTTTCTACCTCTCCTTCTCCCTCTTCGATTGGTGAAGCTAGTAAAACTAAAAACCAAGTAACTGAGAAGAAGAAGAAAGGGAAGGAAGAAGAAGAAGAAGAAGCCAATGGCAAAAGGGGGAATCCAAGCATCATCTAGCAAAAATCCACACACTTCACCATCCAAACCTAGATCTCCATGTGTCATTTGCAAAGGGGACCTGTTAGCGCTCAAATCTGCCTCAGGTTGAGGAAGGCAAAACTCGAGGCAACATCAAACCAAGCTTAGCCTCGTAGCTAGCCCTACGAGGACAGGAGAGGGCTCTCTCCAGGTCTATCTCGGAAAAAGGTCTTTAAAGGGGCTGAGATGACTCAAAATTAATACTGATTTTAGGCTAGTAAAGGGATAGGAAAATTTGATTTAGATTTTTGAGTTTTTTGTTGGAGAAACGGGAAAACCAATTTTGGGTCCGGGGATTGAGGTCAGATCTTTGCATAATTCGAGTTGGGGCGAGGTAGGCAGTAGTCTTGATGCTTTTAATCAGGTGTATGGATGGATCAGAATGGCAAGGAGCTGAAGAGGGCAAAAGAGAACATGGATCCTCTCCAAACTGGCGAAAACATGTAAAACTAAACAAATTTAAAGGAAGAGCACTGTGAACAATGAATTCAACCTCATTTACTCATTCATTTAGTTTCAGAAGCATAAGAAGGGAATGGCATACATTTAAACATGAATAAACTTACAATATATGAGAGATAACACCATCAAGAACTGAAAGCCACAAGAATCCCAACAAGTGCTGCAAAACCTCTGATCTTTCCTTAGCCAAAATATGAAAAATATGTACAATAATGTGCAAAAATCTTCCCAAGGGTCCAACCTGTGCTACTGACTGAAAATTTACATATATAGATCAAGCCAACTCATTCCCTAACCTCTAGGGGTCGAGCTCCTCCTTCTAGGAGCAGTTTGAACAAATTCTAAACATGGAGCAAGAATCTAGATGACCAAAACAACCTGCCTCTAAAAAGAAGGAAACTAATTCATTACATTAATTTTTGCTATTTTGTGAATGAATCATCTAGAATAAGGTAAATAGGTGCCAAGTTACCTCATACACATCAAATTACATCTTTCTAGGTCAAAAATCACATCAAGGAGTGAAACTAGTGAAAACTAGCCGAATTCCTGAGCTGGAGGATGAAAACTGGACCAAAAACCTCTATGTGTAGCGCCCTGATCTCTATGCGTAGTGCACATTTCAGCCTGTTTTTGGGGCACTTCCCGACATCTAAATCAAGATCACAATAGCTGGTTGGAAAGCTCTGGATGTCTACTATCCAGCCCAAGTGAAATTTCCCAATTTGGAGCTCATTTTCCCAATAAAAATTGCATTCGCCCAGAAGTACTTCCTGTTGTTGCAAAAGGTGGCAGCAAGGTGGTTTTCATGGTGTTTTTAGGCCTTTTGATCATCCAGAACTTGATGAAATTCTTCGGCAATAACTGAGCATGCATAACTTACCATGAAAAACCCAAAAATAAAAAGTTTCCCTCTAGCAAGTGTCCCAATCAAAAGCGAGCGCGTCGACGCGCTACTCGTAGAGCTGAAAAACTGTTTTTGGGACCAAAAATTTCAAAATGACAAAAATTTCTCCGAATTTGCTCAAATTCGGAGCGAAGACCCTCCATCATGTTTAATGCTCAGCCAGCGAAGCCTCAGCCAAAACTCAAAGTGGATCTAGCCTCATTCGTCGTTTTAGTGCTTTGCTCAACCTCCTTTTCAAAATATTCATTTTTTCTTTGCCGACATGCATGCGAGCCCAATAATGATTTTTCATGTGACGAAGCATGTATTTGTCTCTATTGGCCTTTGCCAACAACTCCTCCAGATGTCGATTGACTTTCTCAAGCCAAAAGTTCCGCTCAACAGGTGTCAAATCACCAGGTCTTTTTCGGGCTAGCCTTCGGTCTTCACGGATTTGTTGCAGCTCTATAAGTGTATGCTCATCCTCTAGCTATTTATTGCGCTGCTCCAAGTATTTGATCAGACATTCTGCCTTCAGTAACTTCTCATTCAAGCTGTCAATCTCAACCTTCTGCTCTTGGATGATCTCTTTCAGCTTCGAGCTAGGAGAGCTCCTATCCACATCACTCAATGCAACATCAACATCATGACCACTTGAATGGCCCTCCTCATAAATTGACCTCCTGCCTCTGTCCTGGACCTATACCTATACTGAAGAAGAAGGCGAGACCCCTTCCACACCATGTGGAGATAGTACTCGTCGTGTAGCTGCAAATAAGCCCCTGTGGCCTCGCTGATATGTCACATATGCTGGAGCATTGACATGCTCGGTCTCAGGAATGTCAAACTGATGTGAAGGCTCTCCCTCATCATGAACTATCTCTGGAGGTGGCTATGGCACTGTGAAAAAGTCACGAGAAATAAAATCCTCCCAAGTAATGCCTTTCTGTGCCAACTGATGAACCACTACGATCTTGATCAGCGCGTAATGATAAATACTTCTATGCTGCTGTGCTGGGGTCTTCTTTTGTACTACGACAACCATACTCTCTATGTTGCGAAACATAAAGTATGGAATGTTCATCATACATACCCTTGTAAAATGCATCAACAAACGGACATGGTACGCATAAAGACGTGAGAATCTTCCCTCACAACTGAAATACCGAATGATGAGTTTCATCAAAGGTGCAAACTGATCACTCAGGTATTGGAAAGGAAAAACCCTACTCAAGTGCCTCATATACCCAGGTTTGATGTATGGCTCATAGTAGGATTTCTTTAACTGTTGATGCTTATTCCATTTCTCTCCAATATTTGGTATCCCAGTGGCCTCTGCAATAGTCTCTGGTGACAAAATGAAATCAACTCCGGTGAGTTTTACATGGCCATCATGTAAATGTAGAACAAACAAACGAGCTAGTTCACGATGATGATGGATTTGTGAAATTAACTCACAATAGTGATAGCATGACTGAAGACGAAAACAATCCATTGCAAGCGGGCAAGCCTGCAATTGAACCAAAGTAGTAGGCTCTTCCCTGAGATGCTTACCACCTTTGCCACCTCTCCGAGGCCTCTGTGGCACATTACCCTCTGTTGTGGAATCACCGTCATACTGCTGCTCATAAATTGAATCTGTATTTGACATGGTTTTGATAACAAGATGTTTGCAATATGTATGTTGATATAGGTGTGGTGAAATCAAAAATTCAATTCATACTCACAACCCAAATATGTTTACCAAAGTATCATAAGAACTAAGCCATAATGGTAATAACTCTGTTTTAGTGGATTGGCATAAAATAGTCATTGTTTTGATCACAAGGAGAGTTTTGAAAAATGAAAAAAAGTGTGAAGTGCACCCTTTGCAATGTTGGCTAAAATTTTACAAATTAGGATGGGACTGTATTTCATCAATGGAGAATGGGAAAATCTTCACAAGCCACCCACATGTCTTTAAAAACCCTAAGGAATGATTTTGGTATGAGCCTAGGGTTTCATTTTTTTTTACACCCAATACATCAAATTTCCCAGCTTAAACACACTACAAACATTTTAAAATTGACTGAGCAGCCATGAAACACCTACTTGCAAGTTTTGGAGTTGATTTGGCAGGATTTGGTCACATTAACAAAAAAAATTTGGTGCTGAGATTGAGTGCGTAGCGCTCGAACCCAACGGGTAGCGCACACCTGTGTGCGTAGCGCCTGTGGTTTTTTACACTGGCTGCTGAGGTCCAGTGCGTAGCGCACACCTTGTATGGGTAGCGAACGCCTCCAAAACTCTGTCCACGGGTATGAAACACGGCTTCGGCCTTCCAAAAGCTCAAACACGATTTTGCCTTGGGATTTTTTGAACAAATGTACTTGTTTCCCCTTTTATATGTGGAAAAAATAACTTATCAAATCAGATTTGATTTAAATTTGTTTCATTACCCACTTTATAATGTTTGGCACTTTGACATTTGACCCTTTAATACAATGTTGTTCTTTGGCTTTTCCTTGCTTTTTCTGAGGTTTGGAATGATAATATTTTGTTGATTTTTGCAGGGATCCGACACTTTGGCTTTGGAAAAGATCAGAGGCTTGCTATGAAGCTTTTTGAAATGAAACAAATACAATTATTTACAATAACAATTTTTAGTTCCAAAACAAAGTTTTGGACTAAAAATGTTTTAAATGCTTTCTGAGAAAAATATTAAATGAGAATGTTTTGAAACCATCCTCATGGCCTACGGGCTTTTATTATGTGTATGCAAAGGACTGACAACCCTAGACTCTGGGACTAAAGACTTTTTAACGAAACTAATCTTTTATGACGATGAATGCAATGATCATATACTTTGGTGATTTTTGAGAATTTTTTACTAACCCTGTAGGAACAATCATGAGGAAACACAAGACAACCAGACCCCCCCATCAGTCAATGGCATGCCCCTAGCGAAATGCAACGAAGTGAAACGAGCGAGACACCTAAAAATGATATGCAAAAGCGAAAAGATCTCTGATGGAGGGCTGTAAGGACCAACTCTAACATTGGCTCAAGTGGGGATGGTGGCTCCTTGGAGATGCCAAGAACGACAGATCTCTGGGAGAGCAGACCAGTGCTTTATCCATTGGGCTATGGAGTCATTATTTCAACAATTAACACAAAACTTTGACACATTTATTGACTGTAGATTTGACTGAAAACTGAATACAACTCTGACCAAACTGACTCGATTTTAAAACTGAAAGGACTGATAAAACTGACTCGACAAATTTCGAACCAACTAACCTTCATCTCCAGAATTATATTCTTCGCTGCGGGCCCCAGACTGAAGATGAGAGATCAGTACACACATGCAATAGAACAGAAGTAACACAATATATAAAATGATGATGAAATGAGCAGAAAATACTCAGAAGTGGTATCGCTTTGGCAGCCGACCATTGATCGGCCCTCCAGGACAATCATCTCCATTCATTTCCTTGAGAAGAAAAGCGTTTTGACCACAATATGCTGCAATCTTATAAGGACCCTTCCATAAATTTTCAAATTTGCTGTGCTTTCCTTTATCTTCATTCCGGGCATCCCACTTCAAAACCACCTCATCCAACTGAAACTTATCTGTTTTTGCCTTCCTATCATAAATCTTCTTTATGCGCTCCTGCAACTTGAAAGTATTTTGAAATATTTCCTCCCGTGTCTGCTGTAAATGAATCATCTGATTAATCCTCCTCTGCATGGGATCTTCCTCACTACTAGCTTCTTGAAGCAATTTGACTACCGGAATAGCAAGCGAAGTAGGAAAAACCGTGTCTATCCCGTACACCAACTCGAAAGGAAACATGCCAATAGACTTTTTCTGACTTACCCTATCAGCCCACAGTGCATTCACTAATTTCTTGTGCTAGCCCTTTTTATTGATTTCCAGCAACTTTTTAATGATATTTACCAAGGACTTATTTGAATATTCCGCCAACCCATTTCCTTGCGGATGGTAGGCAGTTGAATGCCCCAAGTTGATATTGTACTTATAGCAAAATTCAACCATTATCTTTGACTTGAATGTCGCTGCATTATCTGTGATGAGCTTACTAGGACGCCCAAAATGTGACAAAATATTATTTTCAAGAAAAGAGATAATTACCGCATCCGTGGCCTGTCGAGTGGGAATTGCTTCGATCCATTTTGTGAAGTAGTCTGTAGCTGTCAATATACATCTATGCTGTCCTGACGATGCCAGATGAATTTCCCCGATGAAATCCAAGCCCCATTGTTGAAATGGTGCACTAAATTCAATTGGTTTGAGAGGCAATGGTTGTAGTTTCTGCTTCCCTTGAAAAATTTGGCATTCGTGACAATTCTTAACAGCCTTATACACATATGAAAATAACGAAGGCCAATAAAAACCTGCCCTTAGAATCTTATTTGCTGTGGTTTTCCAAAACAGATGGCCCCCACAGTCACCTCTATGAAAATCTTCCACAACTCGTTTGGCTTCCTCCTCTACCAAACAATTCAACAACATTCCACCAGGGTCTTTCCAATATAATGCAAAATTGAGTATGCAAAATTTGGCAGCTTTCAATTTCAATGTTCTACTATTATTTCTAGGCATCCCGGGAGGTGGAGACAAATTTTGAAGTACGTATATAATGTCAGCATACCAAGGGGAAGAAACAAAAATATCAGATACCTGATTTACCGGATTCTCCTCATCTTCATCGGACATAGCAGCAATCAAATTTATATCCAGAACATGCAGATTTGTTTCGGCCATTAATTTGGCGAGTCCTTGTCCTTTGATCAGCTTGGTTGGTTTAATATCCACATCATACTCTAACAATGCAGCAATCCACTTACCCCACCTTCCTTCTGGATCTGCCTGTACCAAAACATCTTTTACTGCTACGTTAGGAACATATGCTATAATGTGGGAATGCAATATATATACATGAAAATCTTTCAAGGCCTTTACAAGCGCAAGTGCTTGTTTTTCAATAATGTTGTATTTCAATGCTCCGTCCCTTATAATACGACTGAAAAAAGGCAATGGGCTTCTCAACTCCATCCCTTTTTTGCATGAGTACAGCTGCCAAACTGTGCTCAAAGGCAAATGAAAACAAAATGAAGTCCTGTGTGTAGTCCGGGCTAATTAAAGTAGGGCTGAAGAAAGAGCTAACTTTACCAAATTGAATGATTTGACCGCCTCCTCTGTCCACTTTAAATGACTGTCCTTTTTCAGCATGTTCGTGATTTCTCTAAGATACTTGGCAAGATTTGGAATGAAACGACGCAGAAAATTCAGTTTGCCATTAAATGACTGTATTTCTTTCTTGTTCCGGGGTTGTTCAAACTACTGGATGGCCTCAACACGTGCAGGGTCCACACGAATGCCATCTTTTGATATGATGTGGCCAAGGAGCTTGCCTTCATCCATGGCGAAAAGGCTCTTTTTTGGATTCAGCGAAATGCCATATTTGCTGCACTTTTGGAAAACAATTTTCAAATGATATAAATGCTCCTCATCAAAATTTGAAAACACGGTTAAATCATCAAGGTAAACAACCAAAAATAAATCTTTCTCGTTGGCAAAAGCCATGTCCATTGCACGCTGAAAAGTGGCACCTGCATTTTTCAAACCAAACAGCATCTTTGCATAATGAAACATTCCCCATGGAGTGGTGAATGCAGTCTTGTCACGATCATTTTCATGCACTAAAATCTGATTGTGTCATGAATAGCCGTCGAGTAGTGACATCCTTGATGCTCCAACTACTCGCTGCAATATATGGTCCATTTTGGGCAGTGGATAATTGTCTTTTAAGGACACCTTATTCAAATTTCTGAAGTCGATATATAAACGGATCTCACTGGTTTTCTTTCTGACGGGTACCAAATTTGATATCCAATCGGAAAATCTGATAGGCACAATGATTCCTGACTTATGCAACCTATTCACCTCTTTTTCTATTGATGGCAATAGCTTAGGATTGATTCTCCTCAACTTTTGACGGAAAGGCTTCTAATTTGGTTTTATAGGGCTAGTATGCTGAATGATATTAGTATCATATGTTTTGAGATTTGATTAATCCCAAGCAAAAGCATTAGAAAATGAAGACAACAAACTGACATACTCTTCCTTTACCTTTGGTGATAATGACTTTGATAGCTTTACCATCTTAGGATTCTCAGTTGTCCCTGATTCTTCTGCCTGAACTAATTGACTATCTATATCATTAAAACTATCAGCAAACAAAACAAACAACTCCAAAGCTGTATGTACATAGTTTACAGGATGATTGATTGGTTTTTCCTTGCTTGTTATCATGTATTTCATCTTCTGCTCTCGATATAGCTTTCTCATTTGACCAAAGACTGGAATTGTAGCATAAGAAAAATCTAACTGTAGTGTACCTTTCAACTTAGCCCCCTAAGATCTTGAAAGCAGCATACAAAAACACGGAGGAATGTCCGCTACAACCACATCCATCAAGACATTCTTCGTTGGAATTTGATCTAAGCTTACCACCAAATCCTTGATCAGTCCAATACACTTTACACAGCTGGAATCAAATGAATACAAATCATGGTATTTTCTTGTAATATCTAATCCCAACTTTTCCATGATTGCTTTTGGCATCAAATTGTGTGAAGCACCCGAGTCAAACATAGCATTGTGTAATACATATTCATGCAACCTCAAACTAATATAAAAGGGAGGAACATTAGTGTCAGGAGACTCACCATCTAAAGCTGGCCCAAAAATCAATTCTAGTTGATCATCTACAACATTTACCGTGTCAAACATTGGATCAAAATTCAGCATTTTGGAGACTTGACCTCGGCAGCTGCTGTTCTTCATGATTTCAGTCAAAGGAATAGATACTTTCAGTTTTGAAATTTCATTTTCCAAACTAAATGCCGAAACTCTTTCAACCTCTTTGACCGGAACTTCTCTTTTTTCAGCTTTATCCCTCATTGTTTTTGGTGGCTGATTTACCTTGTCTGCTGATGATGATTTACTAGTTGTGGGATCAATTATCTCTTTTCCTTTCTTCTGTGGTACAGGTGAATCATTTTTTGCTGAAATTTCCTTCTTCTTCTGGATGGGGTTTATGGGCACATCTTGATTTCTTAATGAGTATTGTTTCTGTTGGGCGGACAAAGCATTCATGTATCCTCTTTGGTACTCCTCTGATTCTTCTTCAAGTGCGGCATCATTTGATAGAATAAAATCCTCATCTTTGTGTGTGGCGGAGCTTTCAACATATTCTTCCTCTTCCTTGATGTAGATAGGCAGATCATCAGGAGTAAAGAAATGGTTTTCCTCCCCTACAATATCACCATCATCATCAGATTCTTAACGAACAAAATTTTACTAAAATCTACCTCAGGTCGCCACTATGTTGGCGCTCAAATCTGCCTCAGGCTGAGGAAGGCAAAACTCAAGGCCACATCAAACCAAGCTCAGCCTCGTAGCTAGCCCTACGAGGACAGGAGAGGGCTCTCTCCAGTCAATCTCAATAAAATGAGCAATAGGGTGCGAGATGACTTAAAATAGGAACTAATTTTAGGCTAGTAAAGAGATAGGAAAGTTTGATTTATATTTTTGAGTTTTTTGTTGGAGAAACGGGAAAACCAATTTTGGGTCCGGGGATAAGGCCAAATCTTTGCAGAATTCGAGTTGGGGCGAGGTAGGCAGTAATCTTGATTGTTTTGATCCGGAGATGGAGTTTCAGCTGAGAGAAAGGGATATTGCAACACTTCACGAGATGCAAAACAGTGCAGTAAATGTAGAGGCGCATCTGCTGATCCGACGGGCAAGGTTGAAAGAAGAAGAGATGAAAAACATAGATCCGGTCGAATCAACATCTCTAGAGGTGAAGCTTGACATTTTGGTAAGTGCAGTAGAAGAGATAATGCAAAGGATCACTCCAAGGAATGATTATGATGTTCAAGCCCATGGCTTGTTGATTGAAGAAGAACAAATCGCCGCTCCAAAACATTTTGTTTCTTATCCTAGTTGTCATAGATCTGATAATGATTGTTTTGTAGATCACCTTGGCAAAGAAAAAACTGTTGATATGACCTGCATGCTTGATGATATGTTCTACACTGATGATTTGCCTCAACTAACAATTTCATGTAGAGATCATAAGAAATTATTGCAGATTTGTGATGAGAAGGAGAAAAATCTCAAGGAGGAGCTCACTACCTTAATAACTGAGCTAGAAAATTAAAAAAGAAACAAAGAAGTAATGTGCAACAAGAAAAAGGAAAATAAAGATTATGTAGAAGCACTTGAAAATGTAGCAGATAAATTGAGAAAGCAACTTGAAGAAAAATACTAGCAACTTGAAAAGGTTAAGAGAAACATAGCAATGAAAAAATCTAGCTCTAACCTTCAAAGAGGAGATGCAAGTTTGGATGTAGGAAAGATTAATAGAATAGATACAAAGAAGCCTACAACGAAAGTTATAAGCAGCCATGACAATGTTGGAGAAAAGAGGCAGCAAATTCATCAGCATCAAAGAAGAGATCGATAGGAGCTTCTATGCCAATAAGGTCATACACTCCTAGATTTGATAGTAGCAGAGTTCAAAGAAGAAATCATAATTCATGTGTGCCCTTGATGAATGAGATTGAGTGTTTTAATTTTCACCAATTTGGACATGTGGCAACCTATTGTAGGCGAAAATCTGATACATCTATGCAGTAGATTGGACAACAAAGAATGGGATCTTATTTCAGGTATACAAGTTTTTTTAATGGTTTATGTTATGCTTGTAACATTTTTGGCCATAATGCCATTGGTTGCATATCTAGTACGAGAAGATGGGAATCTAGCATGAGAAACAAAAGATCATATCCCTTGGCTTCATATCTTGGTCATATAGAATGTTATATGTGTCACAACTTTGGAAACATTTACAAGGATTTATAGATGCCTAGATCTATGAGATTTTTGGTTCAAAAGTAGTAGCCAAAGAAACATGCACAACAAAGGAACCAACCAATAGCTATGTGGAAGAAAAAGGAAGAACAATTAGGAAAGTGTGGTATTTCTCTTTGTTCATGTGGTGAGGATGATAAATGGTATATTGATAGTAGATGTTCACATCACATGTCAGGAGATAGGAGAAAATTTCACTTACTGAAGAAACTCAAAAGTGGTCATCATTAGGGGAATTTTGAGTTCTAAAATGGGCCTCCTAAGGAAATTATAAAATAGTAGTGGAAATAATAAAATAAGATTAGATCACATCATGAAATTTTAGAGAGAAAAAAGGAAAAACTATTTTTTCAACTCGCATTTTCAACTTATCTCCCTATGGGTTTACTCAAATTTTGAGCAGCAACACTCATTGGATGAAAATTTGATTCCTCATCCAAAGAGAATCCATGTTGCATACTTTTGTTGGACCCTTCTACACGAAAAATGTGAAATACATGAAAAACGTTATTGCAATCACATTTTTTCATGTATTTCTCATTTTTCATGTAGCAGTGTCCTTTGAAAGTATGCAACATGGGTACTCCTTGGATGAGGAATGAAATTTTGCTTCAAATGAGTAATACTAATTGAAATTTGAGTAAAACCTTAGGGAGATAAGTTGAAAATACGCGTTGAAAAAGTATTTTTATTATATTATTATTTTGTAATCTTTTTATTTGTTTACTCCAAAAATGGTGAATCATCCCCCATGGTTGACATCATCATATTGAATCTTATTGTTTCTTATAAAGTTTATTTTGATTGTACATTTTTCATAGGAGGCCCATTTTAGACCTCAAAATTCCCCTAATGGTTGTTTTTGAAGGAAGTGAACCAAAAAGAGTATTAGGAAGTGGCAAGTCCAACCTTGATGAAAAGAGGACCCATGTTGAATATGTATGGTTGATTGAGGGTATTAAGAACAATATTCTAAGTGTGATTCAAATGGTGGATGGAGGTAAGGAACTGGTCTTCAACTCCAAAGGTTGCTTCATCAAGAAAGAAGGATCAAAGAGGGTAATTGATAAAGGAGTTAAGACATCAGACAATGTTTATGTATTGAAGGGAAGAATAAGCAAAGAAAGGAGATCAAAGAAGTACTCTTCATCTTCAGATTCAGAGTAGAAGAGATTAACACATATTGTAGTCTTCTCTTGCATGATATATCTTTTAGACTGCAAAATGGATGTGAGAACTTCTTAGGCTCAGGGGGAGTATATGGCATAGGTTATTTTTGCATGCAGTTAATTTGTGATTATATCGATGCTTATCTTTTTGTTTATTACTTCATGATGATGGATTTTTGTTACTGATGTTGTCCTTGATAAGGTGTGATCAGGGAGAAGGATGGCACAGGTTCAAGGAGAGCACTTTATATGCTTCTAATATTTCAATGGCATCATGTTTTCTTGGGAGAGTTGGCTATGCATATCATGCTATGTGTTAATCCATTGCAGATGTTTATGTTTTTATTATGCATAGATTATATTCTACCTATATGAGTTGATATGAAGTTTCCATATATTATGAATCTTGGTTTGATGATATTTTGCATGTGATTTTTCTATGAAGTAGTATGATGGTGGATGATCCTTATATTTGCTAATGTGATGTTGTTATTGTCATTACATCATTTGCTTAATCCTGCTACTAGTTTTTCTTATCTTGTAGAGGTTCTTGCACCATATGATGGTTATTGTTTCTACCATGTATAGCTATAGAGAGCTTATATATTGGTGTGATTGATGTGATATGCTATTTCTTTATGATGTTGTTGATATATGCTGATTATTGGGCCATTATGTATTGTTATGGATTGTCGGTTACTACTGCTGGAATATTGATTCATGGTTGATGATTTGGAGAGGTTGGTACATGTCTCGTATGTGGTATATATTGACATTATCTTGCTTAAATAAAGAGGGAATGTGGCTCATAATATGCTCTATGTACTTACATTTTGACATTATATTAGACATCGATTGATGAGAGGATTGTTATGATAGTCATATATGAGAGTCTCATTCTTGTATGTTTTATGCATGATGTTGAGAGCCATGTTTGGCATATGCATATATTGGTTTATGAGATTTTATGCCTCTGTTTATGGGTTGTTAGTAGTGTTGTTACAACCATGTATTTCATATATTATTCATGTATACTCTCACAGTTCATGGAGATACTATCTAGAGTCATGCATGCATTGAGAGTGAGTCATGTGAGCCATGGTTCAGCCATACGTATGGGCTTATTTTGTCATTGTAAAATCATGTATCATATTTTATAGCCATGTAATAAGGCTATAAGTCCTTGTACTTTATTTCATATAATTTGGTCATAGTAATTGGTCCATGTGGAGCAACCTCTTGCATATGGAAAGGAGGCATTGATAGCTATATATATATATATATATATATATATATATATATCAATTTACTTTCGGCTATGGAGATGTTTGCATTTAGTGGAGTCTAGTTGGTCATATTATTGTGACTTGTCATCATGTGTTTGCTACTACCATGTCTACTTTAGAGAGATGTTGCGTCTAGACAGTCATTGCTATTTTTGGTATGAGTTTTCTATTGCTAGATAGTTCAATGTGGAGAGGATGTACTTGTTGTTGTTTCAGAGTCAGTTGGATATATGTTGTTGTTTCTATGTAATTGATCAGATTTGTTGTTGCTAGCTTGTCATATTATGTTGTTATTACTATCTGTTGGTGATTTGGTCTATTACTATTATTCCATGTTGCAATTGCTTCAAGGGAAAGAGCATGTGTTTCACTTATTTTTAGTGTTGCTTATTATCATGATGCTATGGGAGATATATGTTGTTGCACATTTGTATTGTTGTTTTGGCATAGCTTGTGTTCAGGGGGAGTTCATTGCACATATTTTTCAGTTATGTTGGGCAGTGTTATTGTTACCTTTTAGTCTTGCACTCTATTATTCATCACCTACCTATGATATTGAGTGAAGTATATGTTTTTGCTAATGGATCCCATTTCATGTAAGGGAGTTTATAGCATTCATTCTTGACAAGTTTAGCCCTTTTCCATTGATTTCAAATGGGGAGAATGTGAGGATGAGGATCAATTTTCAAAGCAAAATTTCATATGGTTGTAAAATATGGGGTTGCAATCAATGCCAAAGAGGGGGATTTTTGGCATTGACGTGTGTTGTAGATGTGTTGGATGGTTGGCATTGATGTCAGTATAGTAGAATGGGCGTGTATGGGCTGCAGGTGCCTTGTATGTGAATGATGTGTTGCACTAGCTTGGAGGTTATTATGATCATATTGTTGTTGAAGTGGATGATGGTGTGTTGCAACAGTTTGGAGATCTTCTCATGATGATTAATTGTGTAGAGGAGGCATTTTATTAGAGATGTGATGATATTCTTGATCATGTTGCTGCATATAGATGTTGGTGGTTGCTACAGGAGTTAGAGTTGAGGAGCCTTGTTGATTAGGTCTCCATGTCCTAGATTAGGTCTCTCTTGTTGATGATGGTATACATTGGGCTTGGATAGGATCTACATGTGTCAGTGGATGCTTGATATGGTTGTATAGGTGTTGGAGGATATTTGACAAGTATTGGAGCTACATATTGATGGAAGGGATGTTGCAGAGAAGTTTGATAGCTCAGATGTTTAGGATGATTGTTGGTTGGAATCCTATTCAACATAGTTTGAATTTTGATGATGAAATTGATGTGGAAGTGCTTTGATGAAGTTTTGCAGAGGTTCTAGTGACTTACAGAGGTCCTACAGAGGCCCTTCAAGCTCTAGAAGAAGGTGTGGTATTTTATGAGTTGAGTAAAGATCTTTTCCTTCATCCTTTGTCCCAGTTGCATGGATGTTGAGTAATATGAGTGACTGAAAATCTCTAGCCATTAGCAAGAATTCCTATGGGAGAAAATAAGGAGTTCCATTTACATGGAGGCTATGTTGTGGGAGAGACCGAGGATTTTCATGAGAATTCTTGGCATTCCTTGCGCTGCTCAACTAATTTTGATGTTATGGCGATGTTCCTGATCAGAATCTTTCGACATATGGTTAGAAAATTTTGTGGGCCCTATAAAAGTTCATAAATGTTGAAGATATAAAAAGGAAAGTGGAGTTAGTGGTTGATTTGGTCAATAAGACAACCTCAACCAAATATGAAGTATGTGAAAAAGATTTTTGAGTGGTCCATAACTTGTAGCATTTACTAAGTGACTCAACACATAAATAGATAAATAGAGGAAGGAATTGAGTCTATTTGGTTGGTTATTTTGGAGAGTGAGTGAGTATGCCATTGTGAGGCCATTATGAGTGAGTAGAGATTGTAGTAGCTGCTCACATAGCTTGCAAATTTATATGAGAATATTGTGAGCAAAAATCAAAATAGAGTGAAGAATAAGCTTCTAAATTTGTGTGTAGTGGTAAAAAATTGGAAGCTTTTGGTGTGTTTGAGAGCAGTGTTTTGGTGTGTGAATTAGTGAATAATTCCCCTCCTCTGGGTCAATTTTTCTTTTTCATGTTTTATGTGCAAAACGATGGAGCTATTGGGTTTCTCATGTTGAGAAAATTGAGAACCCAGTGTGAAATATTTTGAAACGTGGTTTGCATGGAGGAAATGAACGCGTGGAGGATTCATAGTATATAGTGATTTGATGGATTAAATAGAAGGAAATTTCTCTATCCAATAGGATTTGGATATTCCAATGGTAGCTGGGTGAGGATCGTTGGTCGTGGTAGCTTCTTGTTAGAAAAGTATATATTACAGAGCAATGGAACACATAAAATATTGCAGAAATATAAACATAGAAAACACATCAAACAAGAGACAAAAATATACATGGTTCACCCAATTCGGGCTACTTCCACGGAGAAACAACCAGTCCTTCCTTTTATATTATCCAACAAAATGAAGAGATACAACCTACAACAGTTCCGTTGTAATTCCCTCTTTTTTCTCACACAAACTCCTCTCTCTTTCTCACTCAGAATATAGATCTACATAGACACAATACAATTCCCTCATATATAGCGAGGGGTTTCCTTCTAGGGAAAAAAACACTAAATTAAACATAACTTATATCGTCAGATCTCCACCTAATGAATGACCAGATTGACTATGAAATTACATCATTTTACAAGGCAATTTTACATCTATTTTTAGAGGGGACTCCCAAAGATTGCAGTTGCCCCCCTGGACCCCCCTTGCATTGTACATTTTACAGGCGACGTTGCCGCCACATTAAGAACTGGGGTCCAATGTGGCGATACCTCTAACTAAAGAAGATAATCAGGCTCCACACCCAACACTTCTAGCGATGGTAGTTTGTAGATCTGAGAGAGTAAGCAAATTTCTTGTATGATAGGTGTCATCATACTTTGAAGGAAGGTGGATGTTAGTTCATAGATCCAAGAGAGTAAACAAATTTCTTGTATGATAGGTTTCATCATACTTTGAAGGAAGCTAAGTCTTTTGTCTTATGGGTGTAAGCTAATCCAAGTAAAAAAAAATCAGTAGATTAATAAAAGAATTGAGCAGTGCAGTAACAACAGGGTGGTTTTCTCCTGAAAGGGTTTCCACCAGAAATACTTGTGTTCTTATGTGTGCATGATTTTGTTGATATTTATCATGGTTATTATGTTTTGAGTTTATTGTTGCTTACATGTTTTGATGAGATAATTTTGTGAATGTGCATGGATATTTGAGGTTATGGAAAAAGATTTAAAATTGGTATGAAGGCCATCACTACTTATTCACCCCCCTTCTTAGTAGTGAATGCATTTCCAAAAATTGGTTTTGGAGTTGGTTATCTTTCATGACACTTGACCGTTTGGATCATACATCCTGGAATATGGCCAAAAGAAAGAAGAGGATGTCTCAAAAGGCAAAGGGTTTGAAAAGGGAAGAAAATCAATCCATTGCTAAATAAGCTGCAAATTGTGAACTTTCAGCCAAATTAGATGTGTCACGAGGTAATATTTTGAAATATTCTTTGAATTAAGTCTGTAGAGCCACCTGGTGAAGATAAGAAGGATATTTATATTGTTAAAGTTGAATATGAATCAGTGGTTTTGATCAAAGAATTAGTTGCTCAAGTGGAAAATCTAATAGTTGCATGTAGAGATCATAATAAATTGTGGCATATTTGTGATAAGAAAGAGAAATATTAAGGAGTAGCTCACTACCTTGAGAACCCAATTGGTGGATTAGAAAATAAACAAAGAAGTAATGTGCAACGAGCAAAAGGAAAAGAAATATTATGTTGAAGCACTTGAAAATGCAATAGATATATTGAGAAAGCAACTTGAAGAAAAAGACAAGTAGATTGAAAAGGTTAAGAGAAACATAACATTGAATAAATATAGCTCTAACTTTCAAATAGGAGATGCAAGTTTTGATGTAGGAAAGATTAACATAAGAGATACAAAGAAGCCTACAACGAAGTTTATGAGCAGCCATGACAATGTTGGAGAAAAGAGGTAGCAAGTTCATCAGCAACAAGGAAGACATATGATAGGAGCTTCTATGCCAAGAAGATCATACACTCCTAGAGTTGATAGTAGTAGACTTCAAAGGAGAAATAAAAATTCATTTTCTCCCTTGATGAAAGAGATTGAGTGTTTCAATTGTCACCAGTTTGGACATGTGGCTTCCTATTATAGGAGCAAATTGGATACATTTATGTAGCAGTTTGGACAATAAAAAATGGGATCTTCTTTCAGGTATGCGATTTTGTTTAATGGTTTATGTTATGATTGTAACCTTTTCGGCCATGATCTAAAATCTACAAGATTGATTATTTACGCAATTTCACAAACATTAACTAAGGTTGGATTTATGTGAATGAATGAGGGAAATTAAGTTGTTAATATCCCTTAAACATAAACTTTGAGAACTTCAAAATAAGAATAAACATCAGCAAGAAAAGACGCAAACACAGCAAACATTGTTGACAAAGTCTGTCCCCCCTAGACAAGGTCTCTGGGTCTACTTCCAATGGGTGTTCGTTATACTAGGAATTCTCATAAAAGGTTATTTACATAGAATTTCACCAATTGAATTGTGCATGCAGGCACTGCTGGTTACTATCAAAATGAATCCCTCTGTCTCAACTCTCCAACGCCACTCTCCATTTCCAAAAAGGCCCAAAGATGGACAAGTTATGCCCCAAAGAGTATTTACAGGCACTTTGAAATTAAACTACTCAGCCTCACTGTACAACTCCCCATGCAATGGTGTGGTGGAAAATTTTTTATAAAGCCTCAGGAAGGTTTCAGGGTCAAACCCTCATACCTCTCGGGCTATACATGGCATATGGTTGTGAACATTAAATTTCAGTGCAATAAAAACTATACACATAACTCGTTGGCACAATTTTTAGTTTTAATATGGTTCAACATTATAGAACATAGCACATGAATTTAAATAGAACTATATAAATGGTGTATGCATATTATACTGGTGACAATTGTATTAAATTGAACAGTTAGCAATCCCGATGGTGACGTGGCACACAACACATGGAACGTGTGGTGGTGACAACCCGTGATTTGGCATATGCATCAGCAATTGAGGTTCTAAACCCATGGCTTGTGAGCAGCAGTCTCGATCTGCGGTTTACCAACTCCCCGATGGACACGACAACAAACATGAATCATGGCATAACTATTAACTCCGTCGGCTACCAAACATTACGTTTACATATCAACTCGACGGTGTTTGGACTGCGCATAACTTCGCCATAGTTTTGTTACAATAAGTATGATATATATATAGTTTTGAAACCATACAGTATGGTTTGACATTAATAAACCTCTCCCCGTTGACCATACTATATATGTTTGTTCCCATCTTGGAATATGGTTGTAAACCATAATTTTAAATTTTGTACTTGCACTATAATTTAATATATCTGCACCAAGACCTTTGTATCTTATATTTTTTACACCATATAACAAATCAACCCTTTTTCCAGGTAAATGTAAAAATGTCCACCATGTTACCTGAAGATATGCACCTAACATGAACTTTGAATGCATTGATTTTACCACTACCATGTGTCGAGCTATGTGAATTCCACTTTGCCAGCGAGGCCCCATTTTTACCCATTTTCCATAAACTTCAACGAGCTCTTTCTCCTTCATCTAGAGGCCAATTGTGAAATAGAAGATACTGCCGGATTCAACGCAATGGGCTCTTCAGCTTGGCACTATTTCTGAGAAAATATGACACCTTTGAAATTCGAGAAATTTGAGGATACTCCTAGATGATTCCTCTCCATTGGAAGCTTTTGGACCACCATAATTTTTGTTTTAAGTAGACATGAGGTGAGGGTAAAACTCCCTCACGCTTCCGATCTCCATCAACCTTGCCTTACAAAGATTTATTCCTTTGAGTTTGAATCGAAGATACTCAACATCTCCATGCCCAGTGCGGACCTTCTGTCTAAGATAGTATCTTCTTGTAACTCAATCATATATTCAAGTGAAAAATCATATATAGAAGGAATTTTAACATTATCCTTTGGATCCATGATCATGGCAGGATCATACAACTTCAAATTTTCAACATTTACAATTGAATATATGTGCATATATGGAGACAAATTCAACCGGAATGCATTGTGCCCAATCTTTTCAACAATTTCAAAAGGACCATACCTGATAGGCCTCAAATTTTTACCTTCGCCTTTCATCCTTTCTTTTTTGATGTGTAGCCATACTTGATCACTAACCTGGAAGTGATGATCCACCCGATGCTTGTCATGGCACATTTTGTACTTGGTCTGGTTGTTCTCCAATTGGTCCTACCATGCTTCATGAATCTTCTGGATTCTTTGAATGAACTTGATTTATTTTTTGACATCTCCATGTCCATCCTCCTAAGCTTCTTCACAAAACATGAAGTCCATTAATGATTTCGGAAGGTAACCAAAACTTGTCTTAAAAGGAGATATACTTGTAGAAGAATGCAAGGCCCGGTTGTAAGCATGCTGAACATAGTGTAAAGATTCATCCCACAACTTAGGATGTTTGTTGCAACAGCCCCTGAGAAGATGTACCATTTTTCTATTCACCGCCTCTATTTGACCATTTTTTTGTGGATGAAACATTGTGCTCTTTTTTAGCTTAGTGTCCATGAGTCCCCACAAAGTCGACCAAAACTCTCCCATGAAATGAGAGTCTCAATCTGAAATGATGAAAGTGGGCAATCAAAATGAACCCATACATTTGAAAAGAACATATGTGCAGTCTGTTCAGCAGTTACTTTCTTTTTACATGGAACAAGAATATACATTTTTCTAAATCTATCAACCACAACATACAAATAATCATGCCCTTTTCTAGACATAGGAAGTCCTCCTACAAAATCCATAGATATATTGTCCCATGGTCTCAAAGGAACTAGAAGAGGCATATAAAAACCTAAATTTTTGTTGCTTGGTTTTCTTGTTGAACACATGACAAAACCTTTGATGTACTTAGCAACTATTTCATTCATTTGAGGCCAATAGCAATACCTTTGTAACCATGCTATTGTCTTACCTACACCAAAATTCCCTAAAACATGAGAAAAATGTGCTTCCCTGATCACATGGGCTCTTTCTCCCTATGATATGTACAACTTTCCAAGATGGTATAATTACCTATCATGAACATGATAATTCACTTCTTCCACATGAACACCATGATTTAGTGATTCATAAACATCTTTGAAATCAGTATCTTCAGCATATTTTTCAATGTAACTTTCATGTGCTAAAGAACTATTCTGAAAAATCACTGAAGCATTCAAAGAAGGTCTTGACAATAATCAACTACTTTGTTTACGGTACCCTTCTTATATTTGATTACTAATTGGAACTGCTACAAAAATCCCATCCATCTATAATGTTGAGACTGCTTCCACTTAGTTTTATATTGAAGGTATTGAAGTGGTTGATGATCTGTATGAATCACTGTATCTTTGCCCATTAAATATTGTTTCCATTTTTTAACACTTTCCACTAACGCATATAATTCTTTATCATAAGTTGGATAATTTGCAACTGCTTTAGAAAACATTTATTAATGCAAACAAATAGGCTTTCCTTTCTGTAATAAAATTGCACCCATTGCATACCCACTAGCATCAATTTCTATTTCAAATGGTTGTTGAAGGTATGGTAATGCTAAGATTGGAGTTGTCACAATTTTATGCTTTAAAGTATCAAATTATTTTTGTTGTTTTCCTCCCCACTAGAAAGAAACTTTAGAACTTGTATAGCATGAACTGGTGATGCAATAAAAGTGAAATGAGAAATATGCTTCCTCCAATACTGAACTACACCCAACAAACTTCAAACTTCCATCACATTTTGAGGTCTTGGCCACTGAATGATTACATCAATTTTAGCTGGATCTATTTTAAGATGATCTCCTCCAACTATGTAATCAAGATATACTAAGGATTTTTTCCCAAATTCACATTTAGAGTTTGAGATATGGTTTCTCTCTTTGCAACACATCAAAACCCTATTTAATATGGCTTACATGTTCTTCCAAACTTGAACTGAAAATAAGAATATCATCCAGATAGACTATGGCAAACTTATCAAGAAAATTATGAAACACATCATTCATCACTCTCATAAAAGTTGTTGGAGCATTGCATAAACCAAATGGAATAACCAACCATTCATAAAACCCCTGTTTAGTCTTAAATGCAGTTTTCCATATATCATTCTCTGCGATACAAATCTAATGATAACCACTTCTCAAATCCAGTTTTGTAAAGTAAACAAATTTCTTTAACTGATCAAGAAAATCATCTATTCTTGGGAGAGGATACCTATTCTTTATTGGTGATTTTATTTAAAGCTCTAAAATCAACACACATTCTCCAAGTTCTGTCTTTCTTAGGAACTAAAATGGTTGGCTATCCACATGGAGAAGAACTGGGTCAAATAAAGCCTTTATCAACCAATTCTTGAATTTGTTTCTTGATTTCTTCATTTTCTATGACCAACATATGATACATGCCAATATCCGTAAGAGGGGCATCAGATTGTAATTGAATCTCATGTTGTATTTCTCGTTTTGGAGGTAGACTTTTTGGTTATTTAGACAATTCTTTATAAGAATCTACTACTTCAACCAATTTATCCTTAAACTAAGAATCACACCCTTGAAAAGAATCATACTTATCTTTAGGTTGTTCTTTAAATAAAATGAGAACATACTTTTTACTTGAACTTCTGAGTCTTTTAATTTTATTTTCATTGATCAAATCCAAGCTTGTCTTCATTTTGTGTGCCCTGACAATGTATTAAATTCCATCCTTAACAAGATGATACTTATTCTTATTTCTATGAAATATGGAATCTCGATCATAAAGATAAGGACTACCTATTAGGGTCCAACCCTAACCCCCTTGTTTATGTAATAGGGTCGAGTCATAGTTATAGTTAATTAAAGAGTCAATAAAGCCCATATTAATAATTGTAACTGGTTGACCCACATTTAAAGAAAGGGACCACAGTTAGTTGCAAATAGGCCATGGTATTAGATAGATGGTATTAAGAGAACCATGGCACTAACCCATGGTATTGCATGTACAAATCCTATATAAAGGATAGAGACTCCCCATTGAGGGACGTCTTGTCTTATTTTGTAATCAAGCTCTCCTCTATTGGAGGTTGCCCCCTCAAAGAGGCAAGTGAACATTGCTTTCATCCCAGAATAATAAAATACTTGTTGTTATTTCTCATTTGTTATGTGTTCTGGGTTGTGTTTCTTCGTATATTTTGTATTCTGGCATCTTCTCAAAGGTCAAGAGCATAACAAGTGGTATCAGAGCGCTTTCTAGGGCCGGTGGTATCTCCATCTTTAGCAGAATTTTTTTTTGGCTAGAGATGTGTTTCAGTGTCTTTAAACCATGGGATCCATCGTTGAGTGCATAAACCTGCGGATTTGGGAGGCATACACACAAGAAATACAAGAGGTGGTCACGCTTGTTGGACTCGCTTGTAATCCTTGTGGGTACCCCTTCGAGTAGTAGCACATTAGGTAGAACCGTGCATAGACTGTCTTCCACATACCCTCTGTGTTATAGATCTAACCCAAAAATACTATAGATCTAATATGAAAATATGAGATAATGCAAATGAACCCAAGAATAATAAGAAATGATTCTTTATTATCAAACCCTTAAGGTAGGGCAACACCATACATTCACTCCTTAAGGAAGGAGAACACTCCACAAGCCATATGCCTGTTCATACAAGAATACTTTTCTTCTCTTCATCTTCATATCTCTCCATGTGGAGTCTCTAGCCTCTATATAGGCCTCATACATACAATACCATGCATCATTACCATGGTTTCCTCATACCATCAACTAATACCATGGGCCCTTTACATTATTATTAACTACTTGTGGTCCCTTACATGACATGGGTTAACCACCTTATTTATTACTATGGCCCATCCCATTATTACATTATTACCTTGGGTACCTCTCTTGGTACCCCATATTATCCCCCCTAGGTATATAACATTCCACCCCCCTAAGCATGTTTCGTCCCCGAAACATGGGAAGAACACAAATAATAAGATCTACTCAAAAGAGTATTCCACTGATACCATGCACGTGCATCTAGCCATCCAAGAGAAAGGTGAACCCTCGATCTCGCTGGTGCCTCGCTCGCTTGAGATGGAAGTTGACCATGACAGCTCTTCTGTGTTGATGTGTAGTAGGTGGATCTAGGCTCCTTGCTATCCATCATACGGGGGTTGTTGTCCTTGTGGCTAGTTGGTTGCCATCTTGTTGGTTGTTTTCTTGCGGGGTGATGTGGGTGATGATATGTTGAAGTTTTAACCCACGGTGTCTTTTTCTTTAAGTCACCCTGCTGTGGTGCCTGTTGTCGTGGCTTCTTTTTTAATATGACTTCAACCACTGAACCCTCGTCAGATGTGTCAGCACCTGTAACCTGTTCTGCTTCAGCCTCTGTTTGTGTTTGATTGTCGACCATCACCTGCTCATCATCTGATATGTCAGTCCCTTGAACATCTTCTACTTCAGCCTCCATGTGCTCTACCTGTTTATGGATGGAAATATCCTGTAATGTAATTTTCTTCTTTTTATACCATAGCTTCAGGAATTTCTTCTGCACATTAATATTGATAGTACCCACGGATTCCATCCAAGGGTACCCGAAAACAACATCCATGTTATCCATATCTGAAGCATAAAAATTACCATGAAACACATACTTATCCATAGAAAGCTTCAAATCCTTATAGATTTGAACATCCTTATCATCAACCTTTGTATGTTCAATTTGTTTGGCTGGGACTTGCAATTTTTTTGCCAAATTAACACTGATAAAATTATGTTTACAACTAGGATTGATAGAAACAATAATCCTCTCTTTCTGAATCAATCCATGAATCTGCAATAAGGATATACCAGTAGGAATTAACCCCTTATGTGTCTCCTTCTCCTTTTTTCTAGCCCGAGACCATTGGTCCAAAAAGACTTTTTCAAATTCTGCGTCTGAAAGTTTGACCATCTGCCGGTAGTCAAGTGATGAAAACCATTTGTCAGCCTCGTCTGCCAAATGAAACCGTACTGAAATTTTCCAACATATCCCATATTTAGACTTTATTCTTTGTATGAATTCTTCAATAGTAGGGCCATCATCTTTTTCTGTAAAGTATAGAACCTTGCTAGAAGCCATAAATGGTTTGGAAAAAAAATTCACTTACTTGGCGAAAAGTTGAAATTGTCACTGTTTCGTCAATATTGCTCAGAATCTCTATTATAACCTGTTTTTGGAAATGGAGCACCCATTCTGCATCTACCCATGTGATAGAAATCCTGATTCAGACACTGGAATTACCGATCTGCGCTGCTACTTTCCTGCCGTCACCCAAAATTTCTGAAAAAAGAGCTGATTTTAAATCAGCGATATCTCCCTCATCCGGACTCCGATTCACCTGATTGTTTTCTTGAAATCAGGTGTTTTGTCACAAGGATTCCAGATCTACAATTAGATCTTACAGATCTAGCACCAGGATGTCCAGATCTGCGCCGCAAATTCGCTGGCCCTAAAAATTCTCTGCAACCCCACTGATTTTTAGATCAGCGATATCTCCTTCATCCGGACTCCGATTCAACCGATTTTTTTTTTGAAATCAGCTATTTTTTCACAAGGAATATAGATCTGCAATTAGATTCTACAGATCTGGCACCAAAATGTACATATCTGATCTGCAAATTCGCCACCCGAAAAACCCTGCAAAAATGAAAAAAAATTCTCCACGGTTTGCCCAAGAAAGAGCTCTGATACCACTTGTTGTAGATCTAAACCAAGAATATTATAGATCAGATATGAAAATATAAGGTAATGCAAATAAACCCAGAAACAATAAGATAGAAATAGATAGAAAAACTTCTTTATTGATCTAACCCAGAAATACTATAGATCTGATATGAAAATATGAGATAATGCAAATGAACCCAAGAATAATAAGAAATGATTCTTTATTATCAAACCCTTAAGGTAGGGCAACACCATACATTCACTCCTTAAGGAAGGAGAACACTCCACAAGCCATATGCCTGTTCATACAAGAATACTTCTCTTCTCTTCATCTTCATATCTCTCCATGTGGAGTCTCTAGCCTCTATATAGGCCTCATACATACAATACCATGCATCATTACCATGGTTTCCTCATACCATCAACTAATACCATGGGCCCTTTACATTATTATTAACTACTTGTGGTCCCTTACATGACATGGGTTAACCACCTTATTTATTACTATGGCCCATCCCATTATTACATTATTACCTTGGGTACCTCTCTCGGTACCCCATATTATCCCCCCTAGGTATATAACACTCTGGGTATATCAAAAGCCCCTTAGGCTCACCTGAAACCTCATCGTAGATAAACCATCAGTCATCTTACTACTACAGTACACCAAGAATAGCACTCGAGGAGATTACTCGCGTGTATGATAGGGTAGTCGGGTAGTACGACTAAGGGTATGGTTGATCCTCCTTAGTTAGTGCCCTGAAAGATTGGGCCGAGTACTACTGTTGGACCCTTATGTATATTGCGATATATAGCACCTGACACTCCTTGAGGCCATAGTTCCCTCGTCTCTCTGAAGATCACCCATTATCTTCTTTTCCATATCAGATCTAGCATTTGGGCTTCTGTCGTTGTCGCAACAATCAGATCCACCATTTCAGGGTCTACTGCCACAATACCATTCAGATCTAGCAGCTGGGGTTCTGTCACCACTGTTGTCCAACTCACATTCAACAGTTGAGGGTTTCGCAGACAAATCTAACTATTTGTGTAGGGAGGCTTGTGGCTCCTATACCTTGGGGCGATTCTCGTAAGACAGTGGGCAAGATTAACTTTTATGGAAATTGGCCATTGCAGTATTGATAAGCGAGGAGTAAAACTCCTTTTGGAGTAAAAATCAGGACAACGAGTTGAGCGAGGTGGTCCCAAATTTTTTCAAAGTGACGACAAGTGACCCGAATCTATGTATGGTAGAAACCAAAGCTCAAGCCATGGCCAACGAGAAGATCGAGACCATTGAAAAATAGTTGGCTACTTTAACAGAGCAGATATAGAAATTAATGGCCACAGTCACAAGGGGCAAGTTGGCATTGCAATCAGAGGCATATTTCTTTAATTAATACCTTGAAGGAGAATCTAACCATCATATTCACTTCCATGGAAATCACCAACATTTCTACCCTCGATCACCCAAGCTGGACATGTACAAATTTGATGGCTCTAATCAGGCAGTATGGGTAGCACAAATGGACCAATATTTCACTCTGAATAACATCGTAGATGATGAAACTAAACTATCTGTGGGAGGCCTTTACTTGGACCAAGAAACATGGAAATGGTGGTAGTAGCATTAGAAATGCTATCCAAGGAAAATTACTTGGTAGGTGTTCGCAAAATCCATTTGTGAATGTTTTGACCACGAATCTAACTTTTCTGGTCATATTACTAAGCTCAGATAGACAGGCACATTAAACAACTATATTATAGCCTTTGAGACATTGCCCTTCCACACAACAGGTCTGGGATATGAATTCTACTTGGAATGTTTTATAAGTGGTCTCAAAGAAGCCATCCAAGCCCACGTTAGGATGCACCGCCCATCCACATGGATGGAAGCTTTCACAAAGGCTATCGAAGTGGAATGTGCTTTACCTACCCAGTTGCCTCGCCCAAATTTCATAGCCAAGGGACGCCCCACCCAAGCTCAGGGCACTACCCAAACACTTAAGGTTCAAAAGGTTTCCCCTGCAGAAATGGCTAAAAGAAGAAAGTAAGGATTGTGTTACTACTATGATGAAAAATACTCCCTTGGGCATAAATGCAAGGAACCCAAATTATTTCAAATTGATGCTAATGATCACAATTCATCTGAGGGACCAGAGGAGGAAGATGAGTACAACTAGCAGGACAATGAGCTCCCAACTATGCCAGAAGAACCAGCTATCTCACTCCATGCTTTGGCAGGGATTTCTTCTCCCCAAACTCTCAAAATCAAAGGTTTTATTAAACATCGCCCTATAGTAGTATTGATTGATAGTGGCAACACACATAACTTTATCCATTAGAGAGCCACCGAAGTTGTTCATTGTTTTGTCAAAGCATTCTCTAATTTCTAGGTCCAAATTGTTGATTGGGGGACAATGATATGTGAAGGCCGCTATGAAAATATCAAACTTCAAATGGGATATTACCACCTAAAGACCCACATGTTTGCCATCAACATGGTAAACAAAGCAAAGAAAGGAGATAAAAGAAGTAATATTCATCTTTAGATTCATAGTAGAAGAGATTAGCACATATTTTAGTCCTCTCTTGCATGATATATCTTTTAGACTGCAAAATGGATGTGAGGCCTTCTTAGGCTCAGGGGGAGTATATGGCATATCTTTTTTCTGCATGTAGTTAGTTTGTGACGATATTGTTGCTTATCTCTTTGTTTATGATTTTGTGATGATGGATTTTTTTTACTGATTTTGTCCTTGCGAATGTGTGATTAGGGAGAAGGATGGCACATGTTCATGGGGAGCACTTTATATGGTTCCAATATTTCGATGGCGTCATGTTTTCTTGGAGGAGTTGGCTATGCATCTCATGCTATGAGCTAATCCGTTGCAAATGTTTATGTTTTGATAATGCATAGATTATATGTTGCCTATATGAGTTGATATGTAGTTGGAATATATTATATATCTTTGTTTGATGGTATTTTGTATGTGATGTTGCTATGAAGTAGTATGATGGTGGATGATGTTTATAGTTATTGATGCAATGTTGATGTTGTCATACATCATTTTCTTATTGTTGCTACCATTTTTGATTATCTTGTAGAGGTTCATGCACCATATGATGGTTATTATTGCTGCCATGTATAGCTATAGAGAGCTTATATGTTGGGTTGATTGATGTGATACGTTTCTACTTTATGATGTTGTTGATATATGCTAATTGTTGGGCCACTATGTATTGTTATGGATTGTCGAGTACTTCTACTGAAATATTGATTCATGGTTGATGATTTGGAGACTTTGGTACATGTTTCTTAATTGATCTATATTTAGATTATCTTGCAGCCATAAAGAGGACATGTGGCTGAAAATATGCTCTATGTACTTGCATTTTGACATTGTATTAGACATCCATTGATGAGAGGATTGTTATGATAGTCATATATGAGAGTATCATTCTTGTATGTTTTGTGCATAACGTTGAGAGAAATGTTTGGCATATGTGTATATTTGTTTATGAGAGTTGATGCAACTATGTATGGGCTATTAGTAGTGTTTTTACATCCATGTATTTCATGTATTATTCATGTATACTCTTTACACTTATCATGGAGAGACTATCTAGAGTCATGTATGCATTGAGAGTAAGTCATGTAGTCATGGTTCGGCCATATGTATGGGCTTATGTTGTCATTTTACAATCATGTATCATATTTTATGGCCACGTAATAAGCCTATGATGCCTTGTACTCTATTGCATATCATTTGGTCATAGTCCTTGGTCCATGTGGAGCAGCCTCTTGCATATGGAAAAGAATCTTTGGTAAGTATATATATCAGTTTACCTTTAGCTATGGAGATGTTTTCATGTATTGGAGTATTGTTGGTCATATTGTTGTGACATGTCATAATGTGTTTGTTGCTACCATGTCTACTTCAGAGAGATGTTGTGTCTAGACAATCATTGTTGTTGTTGGTATGATTTTTCTATTGTTGGATAGTTCAATGTGGAGAGGATGTACTTCTTGTTGTTGTTTCAGAGTTGGTTGGATATATGTTGTTGCTTATATGGAGGTTATCAGAGTTGTTGTTGCTAGTTGGTCATATTATGTTGTTGCTGCTATGTGTTAGTGATTTGGTATATTGTTATTATTATGACATGGATTATGTTGCACTTGCTTTAGGGGGAGAGAATGTGTTCCAATTATTGTTATTGTTGCTTATTATCATGTTTCCCAGTTATGTTAGGGAGTGTTGTTCTTATCCTTCAGTCTTGTACTCCATTATTCATCACCTGCATATGATATTGAGTGGAGTATATTTTTTTTTCTAATGGAGCCCATTGAATGTAGAGAAGTTTATTGCATTCGTCCTTGAAACATTTAGCCATTTTCCATTGAGGTAAAAGAGAGAGAATTTGAGGATGAGGATCATTTTTCATACGACAGTTTCAAATGGTTGTTTCAGTTGGGGTTGTCAATCAATGCCAAAAGGGGAGATTGTTGGAATTAACGTGCGTTGCAAATGTGTTAGATGGTTGGCATTGATGTGTGTTGTAGATGTGTTGTATGTTCAACATTGATGTGTGCTATATATGTGTTGGATGGTTGGAATTGATGTCAACCTAGTAGCATGGGTATGTATGGGTTGCAGGTGGCTTGTATGTGGATGATGTGTTGCACTAGCTTGGAGGTCCTTATGATCATGTTGTTGTTGAGTTGGATGATGGTGTGTTGCACTAGTTTGAAGGCCTTCCCAATATGATCATTTTTGTAGAGGAGTTATATTGGAGATGTGATGATCTTCTTGATCATGTTACTACATATAGATGTTGGTGGCTGCTATAGGAGTTATAGTTGAGGAGCCTTGTTGATTAGGTCTCCATGTCCCGAATTAGGTATCTCATGTATATGATGTTATACATTGGGCTTGGAGAGGATCTACATGTGTTAGTGGATGCTTGAGATGGTTTAATATTTGTTAGAGGATGTCTGATAGGTATTGGAGCTACATACTGATGGCAGGGATGTCACGAAGAAGCTTGATGGCCCAGATGTTTAGTATGGTAGTTGGTTGGAATCCTAGTAAACCCAGTTTGAATTGTGATGATGACAGTGATGTGGTAGTGATTTGATGAAGTGTTATAGAGGTTCCACTGACTTCTAGAGTTCCTATAGAGGATTTTCAAGATATGGAAGAAGTTGGAGCAGTTTCTTAGTTGAGGAAATATATTTTCCTTCATCCTCTGCCCTAGTCGCATGGATGTTGAGTCATCAAAATGACTGAAAAGCTCCAGCCACTGGCAGTGAGGCATATGGGAGTGGTTTAGAAGCTCCAGTCACATGGAGGTTGTGTTGTGGGAGGGACCAAGGTTTATCATGATAATTTCTCTTCATTCATCACGTTGCTCAGCTAATTTAGATGTTATGGTGATGTTCTTGATCAGAACCTTTCGGCATATGGTCAGAAAAGTTCATGGGTCATTTATAAGTTTATCAAGGTTGAAGATATCAAAAGGAAAGTGGAGCTAGTGGTTTCTTTGGTCAAGACGCTTATCTCAATCAAATCTAAAGCTTGTGAAAAAGGTTTTTGAGTGGTCCATAACCTGTAGCATTTACTAATTGACTCGACACAGAAAATTGATAAATAGAGGAAGGCATTGAGTATTTTTAGTTGTTTATTTTGGAGAGTGAGTGAGGATCATATTGTGAGGATATTGTGAGTGAGTAGAGATTGAAGCAACTTCTCACATATTTTTTCAAAGTTATATCAGAGTATTGTCAGTAGAAATTAGAATAGAATGAAGTAGAACATTTAAAATTTGTATGTAGTTTGTGGAAGAAAATTGGCAGCTTATGGTGTGTTTGAGAGCAGTGTTTTGGTGTGTGAATTAGTGAAGAATTGTTCTCCTACAAGTCAGATTTTGTTTCATATTTTATGTGCATAACGATGGATCTATTGGGTTGCTCATGTTGAGCGAATTTACAACCCAATGTGAAATATTTTAAAACGTGGTTCTCATGGAGGAAGTGAAGGCATGGAGGATTCATAGTAGACAATGATTTGGCGGATTCAGTAGAATGAAGATATTTCTCCATCCAATAGGATTTGGATAGTCCAATGGTATTTGGGTGAGGATCATTGGTCTTGGGAGCTTCTAGTAGATGTAGTACGTAGATCTGAGAGAGAAACAAATTTCTTTTTTGATAAGTGCCAACATATTGTGAAGGAATCTGATTCTTCTAGCTTATGGGTGTAAGCTAATCCATGTAAAAGTTGTTCAGCATATTAATAAAATAATTTAGCAGTACAACAACAACAAGGTGGTTTTCTCTCGAAAGGGTTTCCACCAAAAATACTTGTGTTCTTATGTGTGCATTCTTGTGTTGATATTTCTCATGGTTGATATGTTTTGAGTTTATTGTTGCTTATATGTTTTGATGAGCTAATGTTGTGAATATGCATGGATATCTGAGGTTATGGAAAAATATTTAAAATTTGTATAAAGGACCTCACTATTGATTCACCCCTCATCTCAATAGTGAATAGATTTCCAACACATGAATGGATCGAATGGAGCCAGTGTTGGATGAAAACGAATTGTTGGAATATGTCAAGACATACATTCCAAAAACAGGATCAGAAAATGCCCAAAACCAAGCTCAGTGGAAGAAAGATGTAGCCAAGTTGTTGGGTGTGGAGCCTGATTATCTTCTGTATTCAAAAGTCCAGCCGGATGTATACCCCAGGAAGACTATACACCCCTCCACGCGGGGGGAGGACTTGTCCCCCCTCACGAGGGTTCAGGGAGGGCCAATCCCCTCCGACTGGGGGGATCCAAGGGCCAATATTTCCTAAGTGGGGGTTCGGGGACAATGCCCCTTAAGCTAAAAATAGATGTAAAATTTCCTTGTAAAAGTCTAGTAATTTCTAGTCAATCTAGGTTGTTCATTAGGCGGATGATCTAACGGTACAAGTTATGTTTAATTTAGGGTTTTTTGCCCTAAAAGGCAACCCCTCACTATATATGAGGGAATTTTATTGTGTCTATGTATATCTGCATTCTGAGTGAGGAAGAGAGAGGAGATTGAGAGCGAAGAGGGTGTTACAGCAGATCTTCTATAGTTTGTATCTCTTCAGTTTGCCGGATAATATAATAAAAGAAGGACTGGTTGTTTCTCCATGGATGTATCCCAAACTGGGTGAACCACGTATATCTGTGTCTCTCTTGTTTTATGCATTTTCTGTGTTTATATTTCTAAAATATTTTATGTGTTCCATTGCTCCATAATATATAATTTTCTAACAATTGGTATCAGAGCCGAAGGTCTATTTGGCTGATAAACTCGCAGGAGAGAGAAGGGTTCCTGGTTCGAGTGGGAGCAATGGCGGAAGATGGTAGGTTTAGGGTCGAAAAATTTAACGGCCAAAACTACCAGTTGTGGAAGATGCAAATGGAAGATTATTTGTACAGAGAGATCTATACCTACCATTGAGTGGAAAGACAAAGAAGCGACGAGTATGACAGACACAGAATGGAACATTCTTGACAGAAAGGCACTTGGAACAATACGGCTGCGCCTAGCGGCATTAGTAGTGTTTAATATTTCAAAGGAAACGAAAATAGAGGGTTTAATGTCGACATTGGCCAAACTATATGAAAAACCCTCGACCTCAAATAAGGTATGTCTTATGAAGCGTTTTTTTAATATGAAGATGTCAGAAGGTGGATCTATTGCAGACCATTTAAAGTATTTTAATACAGTTACAAGTCAGTTAAGTTCTATAGGGGTAACTTTTGATGATGAATTTAGGGCTTTGTTATTTCTGTCCTCATTGCCAGAAAGTTGGAATGGTTTAGTTATAGCCATTACTAACTCTGTCTCTGGATCTAGTACTTTAAAGTTTGATGATGTTGTCGATGCAATCCTTAGCAAGGAAATGCGATGGAAAAGCTCCGGTGATACATCAGGTAATGCTTTGACTGCAGAGACTAGGGGAAGAAAAATGGAAAGAGGAAAGAGCCCAGGATATCGCAATGAGTCGAGAAAAGGCAGATCCAAGTCAAGATCGGGGATAGTGTGCTAGAAATGTGGGAACAAAGGACTCCTGAAGAAAGACTGTAAGTCACGGAAGGGAAAAGAAGGAGACGCGCAGCAAGAAACTAATCATGAAGCGAATGTAACACTTGATGTGTTGCAAAATGCTTTGATTATTTCACTAGAAAATATTATTGATGCCTGGGTGGTAGATTCAGGGGCCTCATTCCATGCCACACCTGATAAGAAACATTTTCATGATTATGTTCAAGGAGATTTTGGACGGGTTTGTTTGGGTGATGATAAACCCTGTAAAATCGTTGGAATGGGTACAGTTTTCATAAAAAAACGGAATGGAAATCAATGGCTATTGAAGGAGGTAAGGCATGTTCCAGATCTAAAGAAAAATCTGATTTCAACAGGGCAGTTTGGAGGTGAAGGTTGCACAACTACTTTCACAGATATAACCTGGAAGGTCACTAAAGGATCCTTGGTAATAGCAAAAGGAGAAAAAGTTGGTACATTGTACTTATACAATGGTATTTCTAATTATGTTAATGCTTTAACCTCTACAAGAGAAGGTACAACATTGTGGCATCATAGGCTCGAGCACATGAGTGAGAAGGGGATGCAGATTCTGCTGAAAAATGTGCTACAAGAAATGTTAAATTTAGAATGTGCTCAAAATAGCATGTCTAAAAATAGCAGTTTTGCCAGTGAGTTCATTGGCCACATTGGGTGAGAGGTGAAACTACTAAAAATAGAAAGTTCTAAAAATAGCATTTCTGGGCCCCTTCCTATTTATAGCAGTCCCTAGTCTATCTATAGGAAGTAAAATTAATTTTGATCTTAACAGCAGTTGGAAGTATTAATTAATTAATTCAATTGAGTTAATTAGTTAAGGAAATTCGAATTTGAAGTCTTTGTGAGCATGCACATGAGTTGTCCCACTGATTGAGGAATTTATCCTTAATTTCCTCCACTGATTGAGGGAATAAGTATGAGTTCTATAATGAGAGAATTAGTTGACTTAGTTCTAACTAGTCAAGTCCAGTTAGATTATTTTAACAAGTTGTTAAATTAATAAAATATAGTTTGTTAATGCTTGCATGCATGTGACAACTATTATTTTAGATAACTGAGAATTCGTTCATGGATAGTTTTTGCACATCAGTTCTGTCAGAGACCCAGTTGAGATCAGATGAGGGACAGTGTACTATCAGATGCTTGGATATTTCTAGTAAGTATTCCTTGCATGGAGAAGGATCTATTTCCAAGAGAAATACGTATTATAGGAGATTAGAGGACTTGTGGCCTATATATTGAGGCCTAGGTAGTCCATGATTTTCATCTTCTGATTGAAGATCATCAGAGTATAGAGAGAGCAGGATAGCTATTGAGCTAATTCTTTTTGTATGTTGAAGAGGATTTCCATTTGATTGATAATACAGAGTTGGGGTTTTATGCTGGTGCTTTCCCCTGGATATATCTTGTGTTATGTGTGATTATTTCTCTTGATCAGTTATGCATGTTTCTACATGATGTTGCTCATGAATTCGATTATGCTTTCATTTAATGTTTTATAGAAGTAGAACAAGTATTATGCTTTAGGACATTGCATATATCAGTTTGTTCTGCAGGTGAAATTTCTACATGGTATCAGAGCTGACTGATTTGTAGAAAAATTCTACAAAATTCTACATGGTATCAGAGCATAGTTGATCAAGCGAGAATAGTATAGTGAGAGGAGATTTCAAAGTTTTGAGTTTTGGGCCGAGAGTTTGCAAAGCAGATCTGAAAATTTCTGTACAAAATTTTCAGAAATAAATAGCAGATTTGGGTTCCTTTCAGAAAAATACCCAAAATAAAAATAAATAAATAAATCGGCTGAATCGGATTTCAAATGAGGGAGATATCGTTTATTTAAAATCAGCTCCTTTTCTAGCAAATTTCATGACGGTGGGAAAGTGGAAATAGATTGGTGTGCTAGCCAAGAACCTGTATGCACTTGAGGTACAAGATGCATGCAAATCCTTGAGGAGCAAGGCAAAGGTTAGAGACTTGGTGGTTGAGAGGGAGGGTATATTACCTCTCAACATGTAGAGCCAGAAGAAGTCTCAAACAATTGTGGAGGAGCCACGATTGGTGCAACAGCTTCAGGAGGTTGTGGACCAGCCACAACAAGGGAAGCTAAGTGGAGATCGAGTAGAGACATCTACTCATGCAGAGACCTCCAATAGTGGGAAACTTCGAGCCAGGTGGGTAGAGGGATGACATGCAGCCATACCTCCAGGTAAGAGGTGGGGTGATATACAATGATCATCCCAAGGAGGAAGGCAGGATCCTTGAGGTACCCAACCTCTTGGATGAGACCTTGCTATGGGAGCCCCGATGTGGAGTAGCAGAAACTGATTGATTGGGTAGAGACAGATACGGATGGAGCAGCAGAGGGAGCGACAGTGCAGGGAATCCCAGGACAGCGCATAGCTAGCAGACTGCAGCAATGTGAGAGGCACGAGTGTTTTGCATAGTGCTAGGTGGCACAGAGAGGTGTGCAATGGTGTGAGATGCATGGAGATGTTGCAGTAGCGCAGATGTTAGAGAGGGAGCATCAGCATCAGAGTATGTTCCTAGCCCAACAGAGTGGTCAGTTGGGAGTGTTATTGTTCCAAGTGTTGTTGAAGCAAGTGGACCAAGTAGATGTGTTGCATGCAGAACATTCCAGAGTTACAAGATCGGGTTCAAGAGAAATCCTTTCTTGTTGAGAGGGAGTGTTGAAAAATGTGCAACAAGAAATGTTAAATTTAGAATGTGCTAAAAATAGACCTCCTAAAAATAGCATGTCTAAAAATAGCAGTTTGGCCAGTGATGTCATTGGCCACATTGGGTGAGAGGTGAAACTACTAAAAATAGAAAGTTCTAAAAATAGCATTTCTGGGTCCCTTCCTATTTATAGCAGTCCCTAGTCTATTTATAGGAAGTAAAATTAATTTTGATCTTAACAGAAGTTGGAAATATTAATTAATTAATTCAGTTGAAGTAATTAGTTAAGGAAATTCGAATTTGAAGTCTTTGTGAGCATTCACATGATTTGTCCCATTGATTGAGGAATTTATCCTTAATTTTCTCCACTAATTGAGGGAATAAGTATGAGTTCTATAATGAGAGAATCAATTGACTTAGTTCTAACTAGTCAGGTCCAGTTAGATTATTTTAACAAGTTGTTAAAATAATAAAATATAGTATGTTAATGCTTGCATGCATGTGACAGCTATTATTTTAGATAACTGAGAATTCTCTCATGGATAGTTGTTGCATGTCAGTTCTATCATAGACCTAGTTGATATCAGATGAGGGACAGTGTACTATCAGATGCTTGGATATTTCTAGTAAGTATTCCTTGCATGGAGAAGGATCTATTTCCAAGATAAATATGTATTATAGGAGATTGGAGGACTTGTGGCCTATATATTGAGGCCTAGGTAGTCCATGATTTTCATCTTCTGATTGAAAATCATCTGAGTACAGAGAGAGAAAGATAGCTATTGAGATGATTATTTTTGTATGTTGAAGAGGATTTCCACTTGATTGATAATACAGAGTTGGGGGTTTATGCTGGTGCTTTCCCCTGGATATATCTTATGTTATGTGTGATTATTTCTCTTGATCAGTTATGCATGTTTCTACTTGATATTGCTCATGAATTCGATTATTCTTCCACTTAATGTTTTGCAGAAGTAGAAAAAGTATTATGCTTTAGGACATTGCATATATCAGTTTGTTCTACAGGTGAAATTTCTACATGGTATCAAAGATGACTGATTTGTGGAAAAATTCTACAAAATTCTACATGGTATCAGAGCACAGGTGATCAAGCAAGAATAGTATACTGAGAAGAGATTTCAAAGTTTTGAGCTTTGGGCTGAGAGTTTGCAGAGTAAATCTAAAAAAAATTGTACAAAATTTTCAGAAATAAATAGCAGATTTGGATTCCTTAAGGAAAAATACCCAAAAAAAAAAAAAAAAAAATCGGTTGAATCGGAGTTCGAATGAGGGAGATATCGTTGATTTAAAATTAGCTCCTTTCTAGAAAATTTCATGATGGTGGGAAAGTGGAAATAGATTGGTGTGCTAGCCAAGAACCTGTATGCACTTGAGGTACAAGATGCATGCAAATCCTTGAGGAGCAAGGCAAAGGTTAGAGACTTGGTGGTTGAGAGGGAGGGTATATTACCTCTCAACATGCAGAGCCAGAAGAAGTCTCAAAGAATTATGGAGAAGCCACGATTGGTGCAGCAACTTCAGGAGGTTGTGGAGTAGCCACAACAGGGGAAGCTGAGTGGAGATCAAGTAGAGACATCTACTCATGCAAATACCTCCAGTAGTGGGAAACTTCGAGCCAGGTGGGCAGAGGGATCACATGCAGCCATACCTCCAGGTAGGAGGTAGGGCAATATACAGTGATCGTCCCAAGGAGGAGGGGCAGGATCCTTGAGGTACCCAACCTCTTGGATGAGACCTTGCTATGGGAGCCCTGATGTGGAGTAGCAGGAACTGATTGATTGGGTAGAGACAGATGCGGATGGAGCAGCAGAGGGAGCAAGAGTGTAGGGAATCCCAAGACAATGCATAGCTAGCGAACTGCAGCAATGCGAGAGGCACAAGTGTTTTGCACAGTACTAGGTCGCACAGAGAGATGTGCAATGGTGCGAGATGCATGTAGATGTTGCAGTAGAGTAGATGTTAGAGAGGGAGCACTTGTCAGCAATAGGTAGAGCTTCAGCATCAGAGTATGTTCCCTGCCCAACAGACTGGTTAGTTGGGAGTGTTGTTGTTGCAAGTGTTGTTGGAGCAAGTGGACCGGGTAGATGTGTTGCATGCATAACATTCCAGAGTTACAGGATTGGGTTCGAGAGAAAGCCTTTCTTGTTGAGAGGGACTGTTGAAAAATGTGCAACAAGAAATGTTAAATTTAAAATGTGCTAAAAATAGCAGTTTGGCCAGTGAGGTCATTGGCCACATTGGATGAGAGGTGAAACTACTAAAAATAGAAAGTTCTAACAAAATATCATTTCTGGGTCCCTTCCTATTTATAGCAGTCTCTAATCTATCTATAGGAAGTAAAATTAATTTTGATCTTAACAGTAGTTGGAAACATTAATTAATTAATTCAGTTGAGTTAATTAGTTAAGGAAATTTGAAGTTGAAGTCTTTGTGAACATGCACATGAGTTGTCCCACTGATTGAGGAATTTATCCTTAACTTCCTCCATTGATTGAGGGAATAAGTATGAGTTCTATAATGAGAGAATTAGTTGACTTAATTCTAACTAGTCAAGTCCAGTTAGATTATTTTAACAGTTGTTAAAATAATAAAATATAGTTTCTTAACGCTTGCATGCATGTGACAACTATTATTTTAGATAGCTAAGAATTCTCTCATGGATAGTTGTTACATGTCAGTTCTGTCAGAGACCCAGTTGAGATCAGATAAGGGACAGTGTACTATCAGATGCTTGGATATTTCTAGTAAGTATTCCTTGCATGGATAAGGATCTATTTCCAAGAGAAATACGTATTATAGGAGATTGGAGGACTTGTGGCCTATATATTGAGGCCTAGGTAGTCCATGAT
This sequence comes from Pinus tabuliformis, assembly GCA_031772625.1. NCBI lineage: Eukaryota > Viridiplantae > Streptophyta > Pinopsida > Pinales > Pinaceae > Pinus > Pinus tabuliformis. The sequence continues at coordinate 429,165,284 of CM062819.1, read as the reverse complement.
TTTCATCTTCTGATTGAAGATCATCAGAATACAAAGAGAGCAGGATAACTATTGAGCTGATTCTTTTTGTATGTTGAAGAGGACTTCCACTTGATTGATAATGCAAAGTTGGGATTTTATGTTGGTGCTTTCCCCTGGATATATCTTGTGTTATGTGTGATTATTTCTCTTGATCAGTTATGCATGATTCTACTTGATGTTTCTCATGAATTCGATTATGCTTCCGCTTAATGTTTTGTAGAAGTAGAACAAGTATTATGGTTTACGAAATTGCATATATCAGATTGTTATAGAAGTGAAATTTCTACATGGTATGAGAGCTGACTGATTTGTAGAAAAATTCTACATGGTATCAGAGCACAGGTGATCAAATAAGAATAGTATACTGAGGGGAGATTTCAAAGTTTTGAGTTTTGGGCTGAGAGTTTGGAGAGCAGATATGAGAAATTATGTGCAAAATTTTCAAAAATAAATAGCATATTTGGATTCCTTACGGAAAAATACCCAAAATAAATAAAAAAAATCAGTTGAATCGGAGTTCGAATGAGGGAGATTTCGCTGCTTTAAAATCAGCTCCTTTTCTAGAAAATTTTGTGATGGCGGGAAAGTGGAAATAGATTGGTGTGCTAGCCAAGAACCTATATGCACTTGAGGTACAAGATGCATGAAAATCCTTGAGGATCAAGGCAAAGGTTAGAGACTTTGTGGTTGAGAGGGAGGGTATATTACCTCTCAACATGCAGAGCCAGAAGAAGTCTCAGACAATTGTGGAGGATCCACGATTGGTGCAGCAACTTCAGGAGGTTGTGGAGCAGCCACAACAGGGGAAGCTGAGTGGAGATCGAGTAGAGACATATACTCATGCAGATACCTCCAGTAGTGGGAAACTTCGAGCCAGGTGGGCAGAGGGATCACATGCAGCCATACCTCTAGGTAGGAGGTGGGGTGATATACAGTAATCATCCCAAGGAGGAGGGACAGGATCCTTGAGGTACCCAACCTCTTGGATGAGACCTTGCTACAGGAGCCCCAATGTGGAGTAGCAAGAAGTGATTTATTGGGTAGAGACAGATGCGGATGGAGCAGCAAAGGGAGCGACAGTGCAGGGAATCTCAAGGCGGCGCATAGCTAGCAGACTGTAGCAATGCGAGAGGCACAAGTGTTTTGCACAGTGCTAGGTGGCACAGAGAGGTGTGCAATGGTGCGAGATGCATGGAGATGTTGCAGTAGCACATATGTCAGAGAGGGAGCACTTGTCAACAACAAGTAGAGCTTCAACATCAGAGTATGTTCGTAGCCCAACAGAGTGGTCAGTTGGGAGTGTTGTTGTTCCAAGTGTTGTAGGAGCAAGTGGATCGGGTAATGCCTTGCATGCAGAACATTACAGAGTTACAGGATTAGGTTCGAGAGAAAGCCTTTCTTGTTGAGAGGGAGTGTTGAAAAATGTGCAACAAGAAATGTTAAATTTAAAATGTACTAAAATAAGACCTGCTAAAAATATCATTTCTAAAAATGGTAGTTTGGCCAGTGAGGTCATTGGCCACATTGGGTGAGAGGTGAAACTGCTAAAAATAGAAAGATCTAAAAATAGCATTTATGTGTCCCTTCCTATTTATAGCAATCCCTAGTCTATCTGTAAGAAGTAAAATTGATTTTGATCTTAACAAAACTTGGAAATATTAATTAATTAATTCAGTTGAGTTAATTAATTAAGAAAATTGAAATTTGAAGTCTTTGTGAGCATGCACATGAGTTGTCCCACTGATTGAGGAATTTATCCTTAATTTCCGCCACTGATTGAGGGAATAAATATGAGTTCTATAATGAGAGAATCAGTTGAAATAGTTCTAACTAGTCAAGTCCAGTTAGATTATTTTAACAAGTTGTTAAAATAATAAAATATAGTTTGTTAATGCTTGCATGCATGTGACAACCATTATTTTAGATAACTAAGAATTCACTCATGTATAGTTGTTGCATGTCAGTTCTATCAGAGACCCAGTTGAGATCAGATGAGGGACAATGTATTATCAAATGCTTGAATATTTCTAGTAAATATTCCTTGCATGGAGAAGGATCTATTTCCAAGAGAAATATGTATTATAGGAGATTGGAGGGCTTGTGGCCTATATATTGAGGCCTAAGTAGTCCATGATTTCATCTTCTGATTGAAGATCAACAGAGTACAAAGGGAGCAGGATAGATATTGAGCTGATTCTTTTTGTATGTTGAAGAGGATTTCCACTTGATTGATAATACAAAATTGGGATTTTATGTTGGTGCTATCCCCTGGATATATCTTGTTTTATATCTGATTATTTCTCGTGATCAGTTATGCATGTTTCTACTTGATGTTGCTCATGAATTTGATTATGCTTTCGCTTAATGTTTTGTAGAATTAGAACAAGTATTATGCTTTAGGACATTGCATATATCGGTTTGTTCTACAGGTGAAATTTCTACATGGTATTAGAGTTGACTAATTTGTAGAAAAATTCTACAAAATTCTACAGATTCTTCACTCAAGAAATTTGTTGTCGGGTTTGAATCATGTTGATTTAAAATTTTGTGATAATTGTGTTTATGGAAAATAGAAGAGAGTCAGATTCCTTAGAGTTCGGAAAGAAAAGAAGAGCGAAAAATTAGAGCTTGTGCATATAGATGTATGGGGACCTGCTCAGGTATCATTTCTTGGTGGCTTTCATTATTATGTTACTTTTATTGATGATGCAACCAAAAAAACCTGGATTTATTGTATTCGAAATAAATCTGATGTATTTCGTACTTTCAAGAAATGGAAAGCTTTGGTTGAAAATGAGACAGAAAAAGGTTGAAGTGTCTCAGATCAGATAATGGAGTTGAATATTGCAGCAAAGAGTTTGATAGGTATTGTTCAGAGAATGGAATTTGTAGAGAGAAGACAGTTCCAAGAACACCACAAGAAAATGGTGTCAAAAAGGATGAACAGGACAATCATGGTGCGTGCAAGGTACATGAGATTGCATGCAGGATTGCCTTCACAATTTTGGGCAGATGTTGTCGATATTGTTGTTTATCTAATAAACAGAGGGACTTCAAGTTCCTTGGATGGTGGTATTCCAAAGGAGGCATGGAATAGGAAAAGAAATAGGAAAAAAAAACAGAGAATACACAGTGCTTGACGATATCACAGGAAAAGTGATGGTGCCTAAAAATCATAATGATCAATAGCCAAAACAACAACCACAACAGCAAAAATCACTTCAAACACCTGAAAGTGGTGTTAGAAGATCTACTAGGATAAGTAGACCCCATGAGTGATACTCTCCTTCATTATATTATGTATTGTTGACTGATTCTGGTGAACCAGAATGTTATGAAGAAGCAGTGCAGGTAGAAACCAGGAAGAAGTGGGAGCAAGCCATGAAAGAAGAGATGGACTCCTTAGCACATAACCAGACTTGGGACTTAGTCAGGTTGCCTGTAGGTAAAACAACATTGCAGAGTAAATGGGTTTACAAGTTGAAGGAAGAAGATGGAGGTAGAAAAAGGTATAAATCTAGACTTGTGGTGAAAGGGTTTGCACAGAAAAAGGCTATAGACTTTGATGAGATATTTTCTCCTGTTGTGAAAATGACTTCAATCAGAACTATTCTAAGCCTAGTAGCAGCTAAAGATTTGCACCTTGAGCAGTTAGATGTAAAGACAGTCTTTCTCCATGGGGATTTGGAGGAAGAGATATATATGCAGCAACCACAAGGATATGAGGTAAAAGGGAAGGAGAAAATAGTGCAGGTTGAAGAAGAGATTTTTTTGCTTAAAACAGGCTCCAAGGCAGTGGTATCTAAAATTTGACAAGTTTATGTCTGAACAAGGTTATACTAGGTGTCACTCTAATCTTTGTGTTTATCTCAAAAGTTAAAATGATGGCAACTATATTATATTGTTATTTTATGTATATGACATGCTTGTTGCAGGTTCTAACATGCAGGAAATAAATGTGCTCAAAAGGAAATTGGCAAACTCATTTGCAATGAAGGATTTGGTTACTGCAAAACAAATCCTTGATATGAGAATAACTAGGGATAGGAAGAATCACAAATTAACATTGTCTCAAAGTGAGTACATAGAAAAGGTGTTAAAAAGGTTTAATATGCAGAATGCAAAACCAATTAGTATACCTTTGCCTAGCCATTTCAAATTAAGGAGGCGTGTCCTAAGACTCAGGAAGAAATGGCTCATATGTCTAAAGTTCCATATGCATCAGTAGTTGGAAGCTTAATGTATGCAATGGTTTGCACAAGGCCTGATATTGCACATGTAGTGGGAGTTGTAAGCAAGTACATGAACAATCCAGGAAAAGAACATTGGATCGCAGCGAAGTGGATACTTAGGTATTTGAGAGGTACCACAAATCAAGCATTATGCTTTGGTGGTTCAAACATTGCTCTACAGGGATATGTTGATGAAGATATGGCAGGTGACAAAGGCAACAGGAGGAGCACTACAGGATATGTATTTGTTGTAGGTGGAACAGTTGTCAGTTGGGTTTCAAAAATCCAAAGTGTTGTTGCACTTCCAACAACAGAAGCAGAGCATGTTGCTGCTATAGAGGCTAGTAAAGAAATGATTTACAAAGGTTGTTGTATGAATTGGGTAAGAAGCAGGAGTTGGGCAGGTTATACAGTGACAACCAAAGTGCCATACATCTTGCAAAGAACTCTGGATTTCATTCCAAGACTAAACATATACAGCTCAAGTACCATTTCATACGGTCATCATTGGAAGATGGACAGTTGAAGCTGGAAAAGATACACACTAGCCAGAATCCTGCAGATATCCTAACAAAAGATGTAACCAGGGAAAAACTAAGAATCTGCTCAGTTTCAATTGGTCTTAAAGTATGATGAAGAAGATGAGAAACAACCAGGTCCAAAGTGGAGTCGTTGTCTAGCAAATGAAGCAGTGGTGGATTTGCTACAATCAGTCTCCAAGTGGGAGATTATTGGGCGTGGAGCCTGATTATCTTCAGTGTTCAAAGGTCTTAGTCGAATGTATACCCCAGGAAGACTATACACCCCTCCACACAGAGGGGTGCGGGGGGGGAATTGTCCCCCCAACAAGTGTTCGAGGGGGCCGATGCCTCCCGGTTGGGGGGTCCCGGGGCTAGTGGTCACTTGACGGGGGTTCAGGGGCAATGCCCCCAAAGCTAAAAATAGATGTAAAATTTCCTTGTAAAAGTCTAGTAATTTCTAGTCAATCTGGGTCATTCATTAGGCGGATGATCTGACGGTAGAAGTTATGTTTAATTTAGGGCTTTTTGCCCTAAAATGCAACCCCTCACTATATATGATGGAATTGTATTGCATCTATGTATATTTGTATTTTGAGTGAGGAAGAGAGAGGAGATTGAGAGCGAAGAGGGTGTTACAACGGATCTATTGTAGGTTGTATCTCTTCAGTTTTATAATAAAAGAAGGACTAGCTGTTTCTCCGTGGATGTAGCCCAAACTGGGTGAACCACGTATATATGTGTCTCTCTTGTTTTATGTTTTCTGTGTTTATATTTCTTCAATATTTTATGTGTTCCATTGCTCTATAATATATAATTTTCTAACAACTGGTATCAGAGCCAAAGGTCTATTTGGCTGATAAACTCGCAGGAGAGAGAAGGGTTCCTGGTTCGAGTGGGCGCAATGGCAAAAGATGGTAGGTTTAGGGTCGAAAAATTTAATGGCCAAAACTACCAGCTGTGAAAGATGCAGATGGAAGATTATTTGTATCTGAGAGATCTATACCTACCATTGAGTAGAAAGACAAAGAAGCCAACGAGTATGACAAACACAGAATGAAACATTCTTGACAGAAAGGCACTTGGAACAATACGGTTGTGCCTAGCAGCGTCGGTAGCATTTAATATTTCAAAGGAAACGATAACATAGGGTTTAATGTCGACATTGGCCAAACTATTTGAAAAACCCTTGGCCTCAAATAAGGTATTTCTTATGAAGTGTTTGTTTAATATGAAGATGTCAGAAGGCAGATCTATTGCAGACAATTTAAAGGATTTTAATACAGTTACAAGTTAGTTAAGTTCTGTAAGGGTAACTTTTGATGATGAAGTTAGGTCTCTGTTATTTCTATGCTCATTTCCAGAAAGTTGGAATGGTTTCGTTATGGCCATTACTAACTTTGTCTCTGGATCTAGTACTTTAAAGTTTGATGATGTTTTCGATGCAATCCTTAGCAAGGAAATGCGACGGAAAAGCTCTGGTGAGACATTAGGTAATGCTTTGACTGCAGAGACTAGGGGAAGAAAAATGGAAAGAGGAAAGAGCCCAGGATATCGCAGTGAGTCAAGAAAAGGAAAATCCAAGTCCAGATCGGAGATAGTGTGCTGGAAATGCGGGAACAAAGGACACCTGAAGAAAGACTGCAAGTCTCGGAAGGGAAAAGAAGGAGACGTGCAACAAGAAACTAATCATGAAGCGAATGTAACAGGTGATGTGTTGCAAGATGCTTTCATTCTTTCACTAGAAAATATTATCGATGCCTAGGTGGTAGGTTCAGGGGTCTCATTCCATGCCACACCTAATAAGAAACATTTTCATGATTATGTTCAAGGAGATTTTGGGCAGTTTAGATTGGGTGATGATAAACCCTGTAAAATCATTGAAATGGGTACAGTTTTTATAAAACAACAGAATGGAAATCAATGGCTATTGAAGGAGGTAAGGCATGTTCCAGATCTGAAGAAAAATATGATTTCAACGGGGCAGTGTGGAGGTGAAGGTTGCATAACTACTTTCACAGATAAAACTTGGAAGGTCACTAAAGGATCCCTGGTAATAGCGAAAGGAGAAAAGGTTGGTACATTGTACTTATGCAATGGTATTTCTAATTATGTTAATTCTTTAACCTCTACAAGAGAAGATATGGCATTGTGGCATCATAGGCTCAGGCACATGAGTGAGAAGAGGCTGCAAATTTTTCACTCGAAAAATTTGTTGCCAGGTTTGAAGCATGTTGATGTAAAATTCTGTGAGAATTGTGTTTATGGAAAATAGAAGAGAGTCAGATTCCTTAGAGTTGGGAAAGAAAAGAAGAGCGAAAAATTAGAGCTTGTGCATACAGATGTATGGGGACTTGCTCAGGTCTCATCTCTTGGTGGCTCTCATTATTATGTTACTTTTATATATGATGCAACCAGAAAAACCTGGATTTATTGTATTCGAAATAAATTTGATGTATTGATACTTTCAAGAAATGGAAAGCTTTGGTTGAAAATGAGATAGGAAAAAAGTTGAAGTTGTTAGCGCTTGAAATTTCACCTCAGGCTGAGAAAGGTAAACCTCAAGGCAACATCAAACCATTTAGCCTCGTAGCTAGCCCTACAGGGCAGGAGAAGGCTCTCTCCGGTCTATCTCGGTAAAATCTTCGATGGATGAGATGACCAATAAGGTAACACTGATTTTAGGCTAGTAAACTGATCAGAAAGGTTGATTTGGGGTTTTTAGGGTTTTTGGTGGCAAATTGAGGGGATGGCAATTTTGGGTGCGTGGGATTGGACACAGCTTCTGCAGGGGGTTCTTTGGGGCGAGGTAGGAGATAGTATTGATGCCTTTGATTTGAGGTGGATGGTCAGGAATGACAGGTGAGGAGCTAAGGAGAGAAAACAATAACTTTGAATTCTCCTTAAACAGTAGAAAACATTGAAATTAAACAAACTTAAAAGCAGAGCATGGCAGGCATGAATTCTTACTTTAACACTTCATTTGTTTAATGTGCAGAAGTAAAAGAAAGGAAATGATTCACATAACACACTTACAAGTACATTTAGAAACACACCATCAACACATGAATCCACAAGAATCCCAAAGAGGACTGCAAAACCCTCGTCTTCCTTAGCCAAAAATTGCAGAGATAGAGTGAAATAATACAATGATAGCTTCTCCCTCAAGAGTCCAACCATGAAAATGAACAAGAAAGTACATAATATAGATGATCTAACCTCTTTCCCTGCCTCCATGGGTCGAGCTCACTATCCTAGGAGCTGTTTCAACCACTTCTAAACTAAGCACTACAAATTAGGCAGTCAAAACAACTTGCCTCTATAAGCTAGGAAACCAATTCATTCATTTAATATTTACCCTTTTCATGAATGAATCTTCTAGAAGCGTTACATAAGAGTAAAAGTGTCTAAAAAGTAAAATAATTACAACAAATTACATCAAAGAGGATCACATTTCATCCCAAAAAGTCAAACTGGGTCAAACTGTGCTTTTCCGAGCTGTACAATGCATTTCTGGACAAAACTGCCTGACAGGTCGCGCGCCCCTGCCTGACGGGTCACGTGCCTTTGGAGCCATCTTTGGGGCACTTGCAGGTGGCCAAATTGAGCAAAAGTGGGCTTTTTGGAAAGGTCTATCAGTCTACTTTCCAACCCAACTGGAATTTCTGAATTTGGAGTTCATTTGCCTTGTCAAAAATCAAATATCCCAAGACTGCTTTCTGCAATTCAAAAAAGTGGCAAAAATTCAATTTTTACTAGTTTTTTTACTTTCTGGAGGCCTAAAACTTCACCAAATCTCAAGTCCATCCATGAGCATATGTAACTCTGCATGAAAAATCTGGAAATGCTGAGTTTTGGTCAAAAGGAGTTGCCCTGATGTAGGGTCGCGCGGGGGGTGAGACCCGTTAATGGGAAAAACCTGCAAATTGCCAAAAAATGCCAAAATTCACCCAAAATTCTCAAAATTTCTTGGGATTTGTGCTGTGGCTAGGCTATTTAGTGCCCTGATCCTTGAGTGAAGCCTCAGCCAAGATACGGAGGGGATTAGGCCTCTTTCTCCTTTTCAGTGCCTCGGTCAACCGCCTTTGAAACATTTTCATCTTTGCCTTGCACACATGCATTCTTGCCCAGTAATGGTTCTTCATGTTCCTCAGCAATTTATTCTCTTGGTTGGCCTTAGCCAACAGCCTCTCCAAGTGTGCATTTACCCGGATGAGCATGGACTCTCGGTCAGCAGGCAATAGGCATGGAAAATTTTAGGGGCTAATGTTCGCCCAGTGGGCTAATTTTCCATGACTTTTCCACAAAAAGATTCGCCAATTTCCAATTTTATAAAAGACGATTCGCCCAAATTTTAGAATATAAAATTATTTTACCTTGAAAATCGCCAACATTATAGAGAGACTATATATAAAATAATTATAAATTTGATTAATTTTACAAATATATCAATAAACATTTATAATTTGCATATTAGGGATTAGTGAGATTCGCCAATGTTTTAAACTTCAAGAAAATTTTCCATCCTTAAAATTTTCCTTGGCAATAGGTCACCGGGCCTCCTTCTATTCAAATCCCTGTAGCCTGTGCAATCACCTCGGGTTTCAAAGTGAAGTCCACCCCGGCAAGGTTGACATGTCCATCATGCAAGTGTAAAACAAAAAGGCGAGCCAACTCTCGGTGGTGCTGAATCCGAGAGATCCTCTCGCAAAACTCATAACAAGACATGTACTGGAAACATGAAACTGCCATAGGACAAGCCTGTAAACTTGTCAAAGAAGTGGGCTCCTCTCTCTTGTGATGGCCACCTTTTCCACCCTTATGTGGCCTCCTCTGTACCTCAATCTCGGAAACGGATGCTTGGTCATCACTCTGCTCATATGTTTCGGTTTCTGACATTGTTTAAGGAGCAGAGTGGACAAAATGTACTGCTGTTTCTGCCTTTAAAAGTGCTGATTTCTTTGCTGTTTCAAGGGGACAAGGAACATGAGGGGAAAGTTAGGGAAGGGACATTTTTGAAAGGAAAATGGGAATACATGTATATAACAGGGAATTTAGGGAAAACATTGCAAAAAATCATTGCATATGCATCATCAAATTCATGTGTTTACATGGGCATATGGAGAGGTAGGGTTAGGGTTTGAGTTTTAGTGTTTAGGGAGAGGGGTAGGGTTTGTATTTCTTTTACAAATTAGCAGGGGAAATTACATGGAAATACAAGGAAAGTGAAAAGGGGAAAGAGGAAAATAATTACAAGGGAAAAACCATGAAACAGCAATAAACCCTAGCACACTTTTACAATGTAACATACAGCCATATGGAGGTCTTGCTCTTGCACAATTTGATCTTCAAAAACAAATGCATAATGTCCCTCTAGTATAATCAGCAACCATTTCAAAGTTTGGAGAACCTACCTCAAGCAAATTGATGATTTGGAGGGTGCTTGAACGAATTTGCAGTTAGTTTGAAAGGGAGGTCGCTGACGGGTCGCGCGCCTCACCCAACGGGTCGCGCGCCACTGACGGGTCGCGCCCGTTGAAAAATTACACTGCCGGAATGCTGCTGACGGGTCGCGCGCCAGGCTCAACGGGTCACGTATTGGAGGAGGCTTTTGGAGGCCTTCCCGGTGTTGGAATCAGGTGCAGGATAGCCCGTTGGAAAGGTATTTGAGTCTACTTTCCAACCCAACTGGAATTTTTCAATTTGGAGTTCATTTGACCTGTCAAAAATCAAATCTCCCAAGACTGGTCAAAAAGTTCCAAATGAGGCTGCCTCAAGGAAGAGTTCTGTTGCAGTCAACTTTTGAATGCCTTCCTCAACCCCAAATTGAGCTCATGATAGCTCATTGGAAATATCTTTGTGTCTAGTTATCATTCTACCCATCAAGAAAATAATTTGGCCGACCAAGCTAGGATAAAACTTGATTTTCCCAGGGTCACTTCATAGGTGTCTTTGATTCTCCTGAGGCAACGATATTCTTGACATTTCTCTCAAACCATGACACATGTGCAAAAAGTGAAGGTGGTTTTTCTTCCTTGGCATGTTTTGGACAAAAACCTCTCTCAGTTTCTCAAAATTCATCTTTTATTGCTCTGAAACATCATTTGAGTGAAACTTGTCCCGATGTGTGAAACAAGGAATTTTGTCGAAATGAAGCGAAATGAAGGGGATAGGGGGCTTCTAAATTCTTGGGGAAATTTTTGGGAGTGGGGAGGGATGTTAGGAAGCAGGGGAAAGTGGAATCTCAGAGATTGAGTGAGGGGAAGGGGTCCAAAAGGGCAAAACACAGGCCAAACCTAGAAAATTGCCAGGTTGTAGCTAGAAACTAGGGTTTGTGCAAAAATGAGGAATTTGGCGGATCTAAGGGATGGGAAGCATTTGGTAAGGTACTTTAAGGATAGGGGAAGGTGTATGAACATCAGGATACAAGTTTTTCCGATGATTTGACCGTCCAAGAGAAATTAGCTTTCAAAACCCTAGGAGAGGGAAATGACCTTACCTAGGCACAACTGAAGCATGAATAAGGTGTAAAATGACTCATTCGACACTGACATGATAATGAAAACCCTCTGAATGATGATAGGCTCAGCTGAATGATGACATGGACTGACATTTGGGAAAACCCTAGACCTAATGCCTAGTGACCAAATTTTGCTTGAAAACTCTTTGAAATGACAAAATTTGACCTTGACACTTCAAAGTCACTATGTAAGAGCACGTTTGATCACTGGAGGAAGGCTAGAAAGATTGACACTAACAGAAGTGTCTTAGATCAGATAATGGAGGTGAATATTGCAGCAAAGAGTTTGATAGGTATTGTTCAGAGAATGGAATTCGTATAGAGATTACAATTCCAGGAACACCACAAGAAAATGGCGTGTCAAAAAGGATGAATAGGACAATCATGGAGCGTTCAAGGTGCATGAGATTGCATGCAAGATTGCCTTTACAATTTTGGGCAGATGTTGTAGATATTGTTGTTTATCTAATAAACAGAGGGCCTTCAAGTTCCTTGCATGGTGGTATTCCAGAGGAGGCATGGACAGGTAAAAAGGTAAACTACTCTTTTTTAAAGATTGTGAAGCCTTTGCCCACATTAACAAAGAAAACAGAACAAAGCTTGTGGCAAAATCAAAGAAATGTACATTTATTGGATATGGTGTTAATGATTTTGGTTATCGCTTTTATGATTATGAAAAACATAAAATCATTAGGAGCAGATATGTCATATTCAATGAAAAGGTTTTGTAGAAGGATCAGCTACAGGAAAAGAATCAAGAAAAGAAAATAGAGAATACACAGTGCTTGACGATATCACAGGAAAAGTGATGGTGCCTAAAAATCATAGTGATCAACAGCCAGAAAAATTACCACAACAGAAACAAGCACTTCAAACACCTAAAAGTGATGTTAGAAGATCTATTAGGATAAGTAGACCCCCTGAACGATACTCTCCTTCATTATATTATGTATTGTTAACTGATGGTAAACCAGAATGTTATGAAGAAGCAGTATAGGTAGAAACCAGGAAGAAGTGGGAGCAAGCCATGAAAAAAAGATGGACTCCTTAGCACATAACCATACTTGGGACTTAGTCAACTTGCCTGCAGGTAAAACAACATTGCAGAATAAATGGGTTTACAAGTTGAAGTAAGAAGATGGAGGCAGAAAAAGGTATAAAGCTAGACTTGTGGTGAAAGGGTTTGCACAAAAAAAGGGTATAGACTTTGATGAGATATTTTCTCCTGTTGTGAAAATGACTTCAATTAGAACTATTCTAAGTCTAGTAGCAGCTGAAGATTTTCATCTTGAGCAGTTAGATGGAAAGACAACCTTTCTCCATGGGTATTTGGAGGAAGAGATATATATGCAGCAGCCACAAGGATATGAGGTAAAAGGGAAGGAGAAACTAGTGTGCGAGTTGAAGAAGAGCTTGTATGGCTTAAAATAGGCTCCAAGGCAGTGGTATCTAAAATTTGAAAGGTTTATGTCTGAACAAGGTTATACTAGGTGTCACTCTAATCATTGTGTTTATCTCGAAAGGAAAAATGATGGCAGCTATATTATATTGTTATTGCATGTAGATGACATGCTTGTTGCAGGTTCTGACATGCAGGAAATAAATGTGCTCAAAAGGAAATTGGCAAACTCATTTGCAATGAAGGATTTGGGTGCTGCAAAACAAATCCTTGGTATGAGAATAACCAGAGACAGGAAGAATCACAAATTAACATTGTCTCAAAGTGAATACATAGAAAAGGAGTTGAAAAGGTTTAATATGTAGAATGCAAAACTAGTTAGTATACCTTTGGCTAGCCATTTCAAATTAAGGAGTCATTTCCCAAGACTCAGGAAGAAATGGCTCATATGTTTAAAGTTTCATATGCATCAGCAATTGGAAGCTTAATGTATGCAATGTTCTGCACAAGGCCTGATATTGCACATGCAGTGGGAGTTGTAAGCAGGTACATGAAAAATCCAGGAAAAGAACATGGGATGGCGATGAAGTGGATTCTCAGGTATTTGAGAGGTACCACAAATCAAGCATTATGCTTTGGTGGTTCAAGCATTGCTCTACAGGGATATGTTGATGCAGATATGGCAGGTGACAGAGGTAACAGGAGGAGCACTACAGGATATGTATTTACTGTAGGTGGAACAACTGTCAGTTGGGTTTCAAAAATCCAAAGTGTTGTTGCACTTTCAACAACAGAAGCAGAGTATGTTGCTGCTATAGAGGCTAGTAAATAAATGATTTGGTTACAAAGGTTGTTGGATGAATTGGGTAAGAAGCAGGAGTTGGGCAGGTTATACAGTGACAGCTAGAGTGCCATACATCTTGCAAAGAACTCTACATTTCATTCCAAGACTAAACATATATAGCTCAAATACCATTTCATATGGTCGGCATTGGAAGATCGACAGTTGAAGCTGGAAAAGATACACACTAGCCAGAATCCTGCAGATATGCTAACAAAAGTTGTGACCAGGGAGAAACTGAGAATTTGCTCAGTTTCAATTTGTCTTCAAGTATGATGAAGAAGATGAGAAACAACCAAGTCCAAAGTGGAGTCATTGTCTAGCAAATGAAGCAGCGATGGAGTTGCTATAATCAGTCTCCAAGTGGGAGATTGTTGGGTGTGGAGCCTGATTATCTTATGTATTCAAAGGTCTTAGTCGGATGTATACCCCAGGAAGGCTGTACACCCCTCCACGTGGGGGGTTGCAGGGGGGACTTGTCCCCCCCCATGAGGGCTTGAGGGAGCCAATCCACCCCGACTGGGGGGTTCGGGGCAGTGCCCCTGAAGCTAAAAATAGATGTAAATTTGCCTTGTAAAAGTATAGTAATTTCTAGTCAATCTGGGTCGTTCATTAGGCGGATGATCTAATGGTAGAAGTTATGTTTAATTTATGGTTATTTGCCCTAAAAGGAAACCCCTCACTATATATGAGGGAATTGTATTGCTTCTATGTATATCTGTATTTTGAGTGAGGAAGAGAGAGGAAATTGAGAGCAAAGAGGGTGTTACAGCAGATCTGTTGTAGGTTATATCTCTTCAATTTGTTGGATAATATAATAAAAGGACTGGTTGTTTCTCCATGGATGTAGAACAAACTGGGTGAACCACAAATATCTGTGTCTCTCTTGTTTTATGAATTTTCTGTGTTTATTTTTCTACAATATTTTATGTGTTCCATTGCTCCGTAATATATAATTTTCTAACACAAGGTGAGGAGAATAATCTTGGAGAGAGTAAGAGATCACATTGTATCAAATATCCAAGGTAAAGAAAATCCTTTGGTAATGTGGAAAGCACTAACATAATTGTTTGAGAATAGTACTGACCATAGGAAACTCGCGCTCAAGGACAAAATTTAAAATGTCAGGATGCATAAGAATGACAAGATTCCACAATATCTAAGTAGTTTCACACAAGTTTGTGATGAACTTGACGGGGTTCGTGTAAATGTTCCAAAATATGACTTGGTAAGCCTATCTCTTATATGCCTTCCCAAAATTTGGCATATCTACCAAGATTCGGTGAACGAGAGGGAGAAATTATCGAATTGGTAATGCTTATGGTATGATTTGGTACATGAGTACATAAGGTGGAACACCAAAGACAAGAATTCATCCAAGGGTGAGGATGAAGAAAAAATTTCATTTGTTGGAAAGGGAAAGAAGGGAAAAGGGAAGAAATCTCAAACCAAACCAGAATCCATCTAAGGGAGAAAGAAGAAAGATTTGTCAAAAATTAAATGCTTAAATTGTCATGAATTTAGGAACTATGCCATGAAATTTCCACACAAAAAGTTGAGCAAGAAGACATCAGGAGGAGCATTAGGTGAATCCCTGGCTTCAAAGTTAGAGCTTGACTTCACCCTTATCACATGCATGGACAACATAGTGATGGGGAGTATGTGGTAATTGGACTCAAGTGCATCCTTCCACATGACCGGGTGTAGAGAGTTTTTCAATGACCTGGAGGAGAAATACATTCATATGCACATTGAGTTAGGGGATGATAGAAGGTACAACATGATCGGGATTAGTAAAGTCACCTTTTAGATGGAGTCGGGATCCCCTCTCAAACTCAAGGATGCCAAGTTTGTTCCAGGCCTAAATAAAAATCTCATCTTTGTTGCAATTTTCAAATATTGTAGTTATGATGTGATCTTCAGTAAAGGAAAATCATTACTGAGACATAGAACCATGGGATATGTTAATAATATCAGGGTTCGTGTGAAGAACTTATACAAGCTAGATGTGGAAGATTCTACTACATTAAGCACTAAGGTGGAGCAAGTGTAGAGTCATGATGTCAATGAAATATGGAATAGAATACCTCGCCATTTACATCATGGTGCCTTGAATATTTGTTGACCATTGGCCTTCCTAAAGGAGCACTTGAGCAGCATGATGTCTGTAAAGCATATACCTTAGGGAAGTATGCAAAATCCACATTCCATGATCAAGACAACAAAGCACATGCATTCTTGGAAAGGATCCACTATGATGTTTGTGGACCTTTCTCGATAGCCTCCACTCCCATATACAAATATTTTTCTTTTTTATTGATGAATTCTCAAGGAAGTGTTGGATCTTCTTCATGCAGAAGAAGGGCAAGACATTATCCAAGTTCATATATTTCAAGGAAATGGTTGAGAAATATACCAACAAGAAGGTGAAGGCTCTTAGGAGAAATAATGGAGGTGAGTACGTTTAAAATGAATTCAAAAATTTATGTGTGAAAGAAGTAATTTGAAGAGAGTTGACAACACCTCACAACCCACAGCAAAATGGGGTAGCCAAGATAAAGAACCGTCGCATTATGGGAGCTACGAGGGCTATGTTGCACGACCAAGGCCTACCACTGGATTTTTGGGTAGACGCACGTAACACAAAAATCTCTTTGGAAAACCAAAGTCCTCATTGTATTATTGATATGATTACACTGGTGGAGGATTTTTCGTGGAGAAAGTTGGATGTGTCACACTTCAGGATTTTTGGAGCCTCTGTTTACTACCATGTCACCAAAGAATCAAGGCAGAAGCTTGAGGTGACACTAGGATTGGCAATATTCGTGGGTTACACAAAAAATCCTCACAACTACCCTTTGTACTTACCTTCCATCATAATGAAAATTGTTTGATGAGGAGAAAGCGATGTGGTGCTCTCTTCAAAGGAACTTCAAATCCCAAAAAAGGAGGAGATTTTAGCTCCATAGGAGGAACCTCAAAAAGTTAGGGAGCAAACATAAATTGAGTAGAAAAGAGTGGATACATCCACTCAAGAAGAACCATTGAGAGAAGGCAGGAAAAGAACTAGGGAAGATGATAGAATTGTTCAGGATGTGAGGGAGAATGTCAGAGCTCCTTAAAATTTGTGGAGGAAAATGAGGTCACATGAATGGTACACTAGCTACATGGCTTTAATTATTGAACTTGAAGAAACTAATCCATCCTCTTTTGAGGAAGCAGTAAAGTGACCTATAGAGGTAATTTAATTCCTTAAATTCCTTATCATAAATTAGAAACCCGGGGGTCTGTGGACTTGCGAGGAACACATGCACTATATGTGCTAGAGATTGGTTTCCAATTTCAAAAGAGAAATATTAATATGTTAAATGAAAAAAAAAAATGACAATCTACATAAAAATAAATATATTCTAGAAAAAAAATAAATCACACCATAGTTTCAAAATTAAAAATCACTTGCAAGAATTTGAAAGCACACATTTGCATAATGAAATAACTAATCTAAGCATACTTGCATAAATTGAAATGACTAATCCAAAGCACTCTTGCATGAAATTGAAATTACTAACCTAAAGCACTCTTGCATGAAATTGAAATCATTAATCTAATCACACTTTGCGAAAACACACTTGCATGAATTAAAATGCTATACTAAAACATACTTGCAGAATGGAAAAGCACACTCTATTGAAAATCAAAGGAACAAAATCATGTATTCTATAAATTCACAAATTACATCAAAAATAAGAATCTACAACTATCAACTCAAACTCTATGCTACAAGCCTACCACTAATGTTATATACCTAGGGGGGATAATATGGGGTACCAAGGGATGTACCCAAGGTAATAATGTAATAATGGGATGGGCCATAGTAATAAATAAGGTGGTTAACCCATGTCATGTAAGGGACCACAAGTAGTTAATAATAATGTAATGGGCCCATGGTATTAGTTGATGGTATGAGGAAACCATGGTAATGATGCATGGTATTGTATGTATGAGGGCTATATAGAGGCTAGAGACTCCACATGGAGAAATATGATGAAGATGAAGAGAAGTATTCTTGTATGAACAGGCATATGGCTTGTGGAGTGTTCTCCTTCCTTAAGGAGTGAATGTATGGTGTTGCCCTACCTTAAGGGTTTTGATAATAAAAAATCATTTATCTATTTTGATCTTGTTATTCTTGGGTTTATTTCTATTCTCTTATATTTTTGGATCATATCTACAACAAGTGGTATCAGAGCTACAACAATTGGTATCGGAGCACTTTCTTGGGCAAACCGTGGAGAATTTTTTTTTATTTTTTGCAGGGATTTTTGGGTGGCGAAATTGCAGATCAGATCTGTACGTTTTGGTGCCAGATCTGCAGAATCTAATTACAGATCTGTATTCCTTGTGAAAAAATACCCAAATTCAAAAAAAAATCAGTTAAATCGGAGTCCGAATGAAGAAGATATCGCTGATTTAAAAATCAGTGGGGTTGCAGGCAATTTTCAGGGCAGCGATTTTGCGGCGCAGATCTAGAAGTCCTGGTGCAATATATGCCAGATCTAATTATAGATCTGGAATCTTTGTGAAAAAACACATAATTTCAAAAAAAAAATCAGTCGAATCGGAGTCCGGATGAGGGAGATATCGCTGAATTAAAATCAGCTCTTTTTGCAGAAATTTTGGGTGACGGCGGGAGAGTAGCAGCGCAGATCTAAAATTTCAAATGCCTGGATCAAGATTTCTACCACATGGGCAGATGCAGAGTGGTTGTTCCGTTTCTAAAAACAGGTTATAATAGAGATTCTGAGCAATATTGACGGATCTGTGACCATTTCAAGTTTTCACCAATATTTTTGTGATGGCGGGCCTAGATCGGAGTTTGAGGGACTTGTATAAATTTGATGGCTCTCATCCAGTTAAATGGCTAGAACAAATGGAGAAATATTTCAAATCGGAATACATTTATGATCATTATACTCAGTTGAGCAGGGGAGAAATGTATTTGGACCTTGAAAGATGCAAATGGGCAGAATGGCATCAGCATTGCAATGGACCTTTTCAGAATTGGGATGCCTTCAAAAAAGCTCTTATAGAGCGCTTTGACCGTAAATCAATTTTTGTGGATAAGCACACACAGACAGACACACAACCTAGCAAAGCTTTTATTTTTACATGAAAGAAGGAAACCAAGGAACCAAAAGGGTTATTTTTGGCTGGTATCTCTGTATTGCAGGTTCATGGATTGATTCAGAAGGAAAAAATCATTGTGTCTATCAATCCGAGTTGCAAACAAAATCTTATAAATGTCAACTTGGCAAAGAAATTGCAAGTCCTAGCGAAACAAATTGAACATACACAGGTTGATCATGAGGATGTTCAAGTGTACAAGGATTTGAAGCTTTCTATGGATAAGTATGTGTTTCATGGTGATTTTTACGCTTCAGATATGGATAACATGGATGTTGTTTTGGGATACCCTTGGATGGAATCCGTGGGTACTATCAATATTAATGTGCAGAAGAAATTCCTGAAGCTATGGTATAAAAAGAAGAAAATTACATTACAGGATATTTCCATCCATAAATAGGTAGAGCACATGGAGGCTGAAGCAGAAGATGTTCAAGGGACTGACATATCAGATGATGAGCAGTTGATGGTCGACAATCAAACACAAACAGAGGCTGAAGTAGAACAGGTTACAGGTGCTGACACATCTGATGAGGGTTCAGTGGTTGAAGTCATATTGAAAAAGAAGCCACCACAACAGGAACCACAGCAGGGTGAAGTAAAGAACAAGCCATCGTGGGTTAAAACTTCAACATATCATCACCCACATCACCCCGCAAGGCAACCAATTAGCCACATGGACAACAAACCCCGCAGGACAGATCGAGAGGAACAAAGATCCACCTACTACACTTCCACACAGAAGAGATACCGTAGTCAACTTCCATCTCAAGCGAGCGAGACACCAGCGAGATCGAGGGTTCACCTTTCTCTTGGATGGCTAGATGCACGTGCATGGTATCAGTGGACTACTCTCTTGAGTAGATCTTATTATTTATGTTCTTCCCATGTTTCGGGGACGAAACATGTTTAGGGGGGTGGAATGTTATGTACCTAGGGGGGATAATATGGGGTACCAAGGGAGGTACCCAAGGTAATAATGTAATAATGGGATGGGCCATAGTAATAAATAAGGTGGTTAACCCATGTCATGTAAGGGACCACAAGTAGTTAATAATAATGTAAGGGGCCCACGGTATTAGTTGATGGTATGAGGAAACCATGGTAATGATACATGGTATTGTATGTATGAGGCCTATATAAAGGCTAGAGACTCCAGATGAAGATGAAGTGAAGTATTATTGTATGAACAGGCATATGGCTTGTGGAGTGCTCTCCTTCCTTAAGGAGTGAATGTATGGTGTTGCCCTACCATAAGGGTTTTGATCAATAAAGTATCATTTCATATTATTTCTGGGTTTCTTTGCATTATCTTATACTTTTATATCAGATCTATAATATTCTTGGGTTAGATCTACAACAATTGGTATCAGAGCTACAACAAGTGGTATCGGAGCTACAACAATTGGTATCAGAGGAAGCTTTCTATGGATAAGTATGTGTTTCATGGTGATTTTTACGCTTCAGATATGGATAACATGGATGTTGTTTTGGGATACCCTTGTATGGAATCCGTGGGTACTATCAATATTAATGTGCAGAAGAAATTCCTGAAGCTATGGTATAAAAAGAAGAAAATTACATTACAGGATATTTCCATCCATTAACAGGTAGAGCACATGGAGGCTGAAGCAGAAGATGTTCAAGGAAATGACATATCAGATGATGAGCAGTTGATGGTCGACAATCAAACACAAACAGAGGCTGAAGTAGAACAGGTTACAGGTGTTGACACATCTGATGAGGGTTCAGTGGTTGAAGTCATATTGAAAAAGAAGCCACCACAACAGGCACCACAGCAGGGTGAAGTAAAGAACAAGCCATCGTGGGTTAAAACTTCAACATATCATCACCCACATCACCCCGCAAGGCAACCATCAAGATGGCAACCAATTAGCCACATGGACAACAAACCCCGCAGGACAGATCGAGAGGAACAAAGATCCACCTACTACACTTCCACACAGAAGAGCTACCGTAGTCAACTTCCATCTCAAGCGAGCGAGGCACCAGCGAGATCGAGGGTTCACCTTTCTCTTGGATGGCTAGATGCACGTGCATGGTATCAGTGGACTACTCTCTTGAGTAGATCTTATTATTTATGTTCTTCCCATGTTTCGGGGACGAAACATGTTTAGGGGGGTGGAATGTTATGTACCTAGGGGGGATAATATGGGGTACCAAGGGAGGTACCCAAGGTAATAATGTAATAATGGGATGGGCCATAGTAATAAATAAGGTGGTTAACCCATGTCATGTAAGGGACCACAAGTAGTTAATAATAATGTAAGGGGCCCACGGTATTAGTTGATGGTATGAGGAAACCATGGTATTGTATGTATGAGGCCTATATAAAGGCTAGAGACTCCAGATGAAGATGAAATGAAGTATTATTGTATGAACAATACCACAACATCTGATGAGGGTTCAGTGGTTGAAGTCATATTGAAAAAGAAGACACCACAACATGCACCACAGCGGGGTGAAGTCAAGCAAAAGCCATCGTGGGTTAAAACTTCAACATATCATCACCCACATCACCCCGCAAGACAACCATCATGGAAACCAAGTAGTCACATGATGAATAGAAAGGAGAGACGATCCACCTACTACACATCAACACAGAAGAGCTGTCACAGTCAACTTCCATCTCAAGCGAGCGAGGCACCAGCGAGATCGAGGGTTCACCTTTCTCTTGGATGGCTAGATGCACGTGCATGGTATCAATGGACTACTCTTTTGAGTAGATCTTATTATTTATGTTCTTCCCATGTTTCGGGGACGAAACATGCTTAGGGGGGTGGAATGTTATATACCTAGGGGGGATAATATGGGGTACCAAGGGAGGTACCCAAGGTAATAATGTAATAATGGGATGGGCCATAGTAATAAATAAGGTGGTTAACCCATGTCATGTAAGGGACCACAAGTAGTTAATAATAATGTAATGGGCCCATGGTATTAGTTGATGGTATGAGGAAACCATGGTAATGATGCATGGTATTGTATGTATGAGGCCTATATAGAGGCTAGAGACTCCACATGGAGAGATATGATGAAGATGAAGAGAAGTATTCTTGTATGAACAGGCATATGGCTTGTGGAGTGTTCTCCTTCCTTAAGGATTGAATGTATGGTGTTGCCCTACCTTAAGGGTTTTGATAATAAAGAATCATTTATCTATTTTGATCTTGTTATTCTTGGGTTTATTTCTATTCTCTTATATTTTTGGATCAGATCTACAACAAGTGGTATCAGAGCTACAACAACTAACTCCTTTCTATCTCATTACATCTTCACTTTACATCTCCTTCCATGATTCCAAACCTCTCAAGTTCTACATTACAAATTCATGCTTGCTTCCCCTTTTTCTTCTTTTCTTCTCCTCCCCTATGAAAGGAGAATGTTTTCTTATTTATACAAAAACTAAGAAACTACCTCTATAATGGAGATCCACCATTCTCCCCTTATTTCCATAAATATCTCAACAAATTAGACACATATGCCTTTATCCATGATTTTTATCCCATGAGATATGTTTGAATCCTATCCCAAATCTTCTTCTAATCTTGAAGAAATTTCGAAATTGAACCTTGGAGGCCACATAAGAGTGTCTTGGAAGCTTCCAAATCACCTACACTTGTCACCAAACTTATTCCACCTTTAGGTATAAGTAGAAACATGTTATTTCTTTAACTTTTAATCATAAATTCTCTCTAAATACTTGAAACTAATAACTTTGGAAAATACTAATGTCACCACATATGAACATGAAAATGGAGGCTAATGTAAGGTACGTGGTTATATAGTTGCGAAATGTGAGTGAAATAGTGGCGATGAAGGTAAAAATGCATGACATTTTGGAGGCCCAACATACCCAGCTGAATTTATTGCATGTCCTTGTGCAATCTATTGCATTGATTTACTTTAATCATGATTTGATATTTTGAATTGTCTTGCTTTTATATGAACTTTGGTTGATATTGATTCTTCTTTCAACTTCCAATAATCATTTGATAACTTTGTTCCTTTTGCAAAGTGTTCTTTTGAAAAACGTTTGATTGCAATATATTACTTTGGTTGGTTCTTGTGTGTCAACCAAATTTTATTAGTATTGGTTCTTGTGTAACAATACTTTTCTTATTTTTGTGTTGCATAAAAAGACTTTTGAAATCATTTAATCAACCATCTAATGTGCTCATTCTTTGACCATAATTTGCAAAACATATAAATTTTTTAATCATAATGCAATAGTAGTTGTTTAGAAAAGTCACTACAAGGAAAAATGTCATTTGTGAGGGTCATGCCTGTGACGGGCCTTTAAGTTCCATCACCAATGTCACATATGGTGATGGTCCTTAAAAAAGTGTTGTTGTAAGTGTATATAGTGATGGTCATTTAAGGTTTGTCACCAAATCCATCTTCAATGATACTTTTGGTGAGGGTCATTAAAGGGCCATCACTAATTCTCTCTTTGGTGACACTTCTAATGACAATATTTTATTGACCCTCACCAATGCTCTTTTTGGTTACTTTTGGTGATGGTCAAAAAATGTTTGTCATCATTGATCATTCCAATGCATTTTTTATGACGCTATGTACCTGTCACTATATTTTTTGTCAAAAGATAACGATTTAAGACCATTGTTCTAGAGTCCTTTTCATTATGTGTCCAAGGCCATAGTGGTTAGATTCAGTCAATTTTGTAAGAAGTAATTAGTGTGTATCATTTCCCTGAAGTCATAAGAATATAGTTTTCCTATTATTCAACACATGATTCATATCTATTTGGTTTATTATCTAGCAAATTCCCTTTAGATAAAGTTCCACTAGTGTGTGTAGGAACTATATTATTTAATACATAATCAAGATTTGGCAATTCTATTAATGAGAGAGACCTAGAAATCCTCAACACTCATGATACACCTTAACATGCTTTGGAACACACTAACATTCCTTGGCACCTCGCATGTCTTGGAACATATTTATACATGGAACATCTTTGTACCTAGAACATCTTGCCATGAGTAGGATTCCCAAGCAATTGTTGGCATGCCCTAGCATAGCATATAAATCCATTAGAATGTGGTGGCATGTCGTGTAGTCCCTAGCATGCCCTGGAACACCTTGGCATAATATTGCATTGACATACATTAGCACTTGGCATGTATTGGAATATACTATTAATGTGCCTAGAATTCCCCTTTTGAAAAAGATAAAGTCTCTACTTATTAACCCTCTTATGTGTTCATTTCCTTGCATTTTATCTTGTTTATTCCTTTTTTTTCCTTGAAACCCTTGACGCGTATTGGCATACTCTGGCACCTTGCATATCTCCACATGTCTGAGCATTCCTTGGCACTATTTTTCACATGTTAGCTCACCCCAGAACTACCTAACACACTCTAGAACTTCTTGACATGCCATGATATTTCCTGACATGCCTTACCCATGCTTAGCATACCTTGTCACTCCCTCTTGGGCATGATATCTAGCAATCATTGACACTCCCTGAAACACCCTCATATTCATTCACTTCCATGCATTTTGACCTAGTGTTCCCTTGTGTTGTCCTAGTACTCCCTAAGGCTCCTCAGAATGCATTGGCACTCTATAGCACACCTTTGCACTCTTTAACATGCTATACAACTTCATACCATGCATCACTCCCTGAAACACATTGGTACTTGGCACATGTTGGAAGTTGGCAAGTCTTAGCATGTTTGGCATGTGTTGAGATGACTTTGTATGCTTTGGCATGGTTTAATATTAAATTGATTTGAGATCAATTATTGGAAAGTATATGAGAATAAAATGAGGAATATTTGGCACTTATAATGCACTAACACTTGGCACTTGGCACCTAGTGTTGATGTGCCTAGCATTCCCCTCATGGAAAAGGTAAATTGATTACTTGTTAACCCTATTTTATGTCCATTTCCTTGTATTTTAAATTTTTCCTCCCTTTTGTTGCCTTGATAGTGATTGGCATGCATTGTCACACCCTTGCATATTTTTGCATGCCTTAACACTTGGCACATCTTAGCTTGTTTGACATGCCTTCATACTATCTAGCACATGTTAGCATGCCCTAGCATTCCCTAACACACCTTGATAGTCATGCCCTCGCAACTAGCATTACATTTTTCCATGACTTGGGAACCTTACATTCCCTAGAACACCTTCGCACTCCCTACTTGTCATGCCCTCATAGATAACCTTACTTTTTTTGCGACTTGGGAACCTAACCAATTCATTAGAAAAATAATATTGTTCCCAACCCAAAGTATCCCTTTTTTGAAAATTGCTTTGTCCATGCCTTATCAAAACCATAGGCTTGCCTCCTACAAGTCCTATTCTGAACTTCTCCTAAAACACTTCATCCTTGGGACACCTAGAATTCCCTAACACTCCTTGGTACACACTCTTATTCGTTCATTTCCAATCATTTTGACATAGTTCTCCCTTGTGTTCCCCTGACACTCCCTAACACTCCTTAGCATCCATTGACATTGTCTTCCATGTGTTAGCACACCTTTTCATTCCTTGGCATGCCCTGGCACTCCTTAGTTATCATGCCCTCACAACTACCCTTACTCTTTTTAGACTTGGGAACCCAACCAAGTCCTGCCTCAACTACAACATCTTAACCAAGTTATAGTTACTACAACTAGACTATGCCTTCTTCACTTAAGAATTACCTATAACACATATTAGGCTACTCATGTCCAATCTCAACTCATCCCACTTAGCAAGATACCAAGTCAAGGCTCACATCCAACCATGGCCATAAAACAATGAAGAAAGACAGTATACATCTTGACATGCCATAGAACCTGGCAGGTCTAACAATTCCTTATCCCTATGTGGCGTGCGTTAGTATCCCCTGCATTTCTTGGCTTGCTTTGCACTCCCTAGCACACCCTAGCACTCCCTGACATGCCCTGGCACTCTATCATGCCTAGGGACTTCCTAACATTTAAGCTTTTCATTCCATCCTTAGAACACTAGGAACTCATTGACACTCCCTATCACACACTTTTATCTTATCATTTCCATGCATTTTGAACTAGTTCTCTGTTGTGTTTTTGTGGCAATCCCTAACATTCGTTGGCATGCATTGACACACCCTGGCACTTGGAACATCTTGGCATGTCTCCCTAGCACTCTAGCATTCCTTAGAACTACCTAACATATCTTGTCACTCCCTCCTTACCATACCTAGAAATTTACTAACGCTCCCTATCACACACTCTTATTCATTCATTTCCATGTATTTGAAACTAGTGATCCCTTTTTTTCCTTAGCATTCCCTAGCATGCATTAGCACACCGTATCACCTAGCACATCTTGGCATGTTTCCGTGGCCTCTAACATGCCTTAACATTTCCTACTATACCTTGTTACTTCCTTAGCAAACCTGTATCTCACTACACTTCCTATCACAAACTCTTATTTGTTCATTTGCATGCATTATTTTGACCTTGTTCTCCTTTGTGTTTCCCTCGTACTCCCTAACACTTCCTAGCACATGTTGACACACCCTAGCACCTAGCACATCTTGGTTGCATGTCACCCTAGAAATATAGCATGACTTAGTGCAACCTAGCATACCATGTCACTGTCTCCTTAGCACACTTGGAACTCGCTAACACTCCCTATAACAAACTCTTATTCATTCACTCCCTAACACTCCTTAGCACGCATTGGCACACCTTGGCACTTGGCACTTCTTGGTATGCTTCTGTGGCACTCTTTCATGCCTTGGAACTACATAACATACCTTGTCACTCCCTCCTTAGCACACCTAGAACTCATTGACACTTAATTTACATGCATTTGAAACTAGTGTTCCCTTTTGTTTCCTTAGCACTTGGCCCTAACACTCCCTAGCATGCATTCACGTCACACCCTGGCACCTGGGACATCTTGGCATGACTTAGTAGTTGGCTTGTCTTAACATGCCCGACATGCCTTGGAATTTTCTAGCATGTGTTAGTACTTCTTGACATTCCCTTGGCACACCTTGGCACTCCCTAATTGTCATGCCCTCATAGATAGCTTTACTATTTTTGCAACTTCGGAACCCGACCAAGTCATTGGAAAAACAATATTGTGCCCAACCCAAAGTCTCCCTTTGTCTAAAACTTCTTTAACCAATCTCTTATAATTGTAACCATAGGCTTTCCTCCTACAATTCCTATTGGCGCACACATTTCTTTGTTCATTTCCATGTATTTTGACCTAGTTCTCCCTTATGATGCCCTAACACTCCCTAAAATTCCTCAACATGCATTGGAAACATTCGACATGTGTTAGCATGCCTTTTCATTCCTTGGCATGCCCTGACACTCCTTCTCTATAATGCCCTCACAACTGCCCTTACTTTTTTTGGGACTTGGGAACCCAACCAAGTCTTGCCTCAACTACAACAACTTGACCAAGTTACAGTTGCTATAACTAGACTAAGCCTTGTTCACCTAAGAACTGAATATAACTCATCTTAGGCTACTCATGTATAATTTCAACTTATCCAACTTAACAAGTTACAAGTTACCATGTCAAGGCTTACGTCCAATTGTGGCCATAAAACAACTGAGCAACATAGTTTACATCTTGACATGCCATAGCACCTGGCACATCTAATAATCCCTTGGCACTATGTGGTGTTAGCAACCCCTACATTCCTTGGAATTCTTTGGCACTCCCTAACACTCCCTGACATGCCTTGGAAATCTAGCATGCCTTGAAATTTCCTATCATATATCCTTGTCACTCCCTCCTTAACACACCTCAAACTCATGGACACTCCCTATCACACACACTTATTCATTCATTTCCATGCATTTCGAGCTAGTTCCCCCTTGTGTTTCCATGGCACTCCCTAACACTCCCTGCCTCCTGGCACAAATGCCAATTTTCTTATTCTTGGCTATGGTGTTATTCTCTTATACATGTGACCCTTGATTATGCCATGAAATCCTCCAAAATCTTCTTAAAGGATGTGAGCTCCTCTTCATGCATGAAGCTAGTGGAATATGACAAGTTATCCAAACATGTAATTTTTGCCTTGGGAAATGTGAAAGGTACCTTGGTGGAAAAAAATGCATAAATAAATTTGACCAAGTACTCTAAATGTGATATGTTTGCCACTTGTCAATTGTGCCTCTTGTTGATGATGAAACTAACACCCTAGTTGTGCAAGGCTCACAAAGTGTCACTTTCCATCAACTCAAGGTTGTTGCCATTGTCACCTCAGCAACGAATCCTCTCAGTTTGGATTCATTATTAAATCCTAGGGGTATGCCAAAGAAAAAATTTATGGGGTATTTTATGTGAATAAATCACTATCATCGAAAACCATATTTACATTGGATGGTTTAACATCTTGATGGTCCTTGTCGTATTGGCCACAACTTTTGTATTCATTATTGGTTTCATCAAAACACCTACAGTAGATATTGATGGTGTTCATGAGCCTATTTCTAGTTGTGGCAAGGGGATTAGGGGCTACCTTATCACAACCCATAACCCCTAATATATTTAATCCCTTAGCCAAGGGGGCCCAAGGGTGTAGTTGTAGGGGCATTGGGACCAAGTTTGGGGGTTCATAACATTAGGAAACGTGGAATGGCCTAACCAAAAAGTTTGTGGGGGGTATGTTATGGAGTATTGAATGAGGCAAGGGGACATAAGGGTAGCATGGATGTTAGAAATAAGAGTTAAAGCCATGGTTTATTAATATCTATAATCCTAGCATTAGAGAATGTGAAGGGGGCTTAGGATTTAATTTCATAGGGTCTAGGGAACCTACAGCGAAGGTAGCAAGAGAAATTGATAGGGGAACCCCCAATAGTGGTGATAAGGGGATTTGGAGTCCAATTATCACAAACCATAAGCCCTTAACCAATAACCACTAAATTGCCTATCCCCTTAACCCCTAATCCATAATCCCTTAACCCCTACACTCACAACTCATAACCCATAAACCCCTTGACTCATTAAATATAAAGACACTAACCCCTAACCTATAATCCATGAACCAAATCCTAAGCCATAAATCCTTATCCTCTCAACCTCTGACCCTTAACCCCTAACCCTTCCTCACCTAAACACCTTAACTACTAACCCCTAAACCACTAACACCTAAATCCCCTAACTCTTAAGTCCTTAACCTCTAAAATCAATTGTGTCAATGTAGAATAATATACATAAGATAAAAATAAAATGATATTATCCACATCAATGCTTGAAATATCATTAAATTAGCCATGAGTGATGAGGCAAGGGGTGAATGTGGGGCACTATTAAAGTTACATCATGTTTAAATTCCTTTTATATTGTGAGGTTGTTCTCTAATAGGGTTGAAGAATCATCACAAGGAAGCATGACACATTTTTATGGGGGAGCGATTAAAGTTGAAACATAATTCAAGTGATTTACACCTCCAATGTAAATGACATCATTGTATGCTTGAGTCAAGTTGTTAGAGAGTTTATTTATAGACAATACATTCAATGTACTTAGACTTCATCTTTTCAGGGCCTCAACTCTAACATGGATTTGTACCAGGAACACTTCATGCAAATGAAATGGGGTCTTTTTGTTTAACCACATACACAAAACAGCATCAGATGCTACCCTTTAGATCCCCCTTGGTGCATTCAAAGTAGGTTTACATTCACATCGAGTTGAAACTAATCATAATTACATTCCTCTTCTTAATAAAATCTGCTAGTTTTTCCATATACACAAGATACTAGAATTAAAGGATCACCTCATATGTAGATGCCCCATTTATTATGAGATGTAAGGGATGTTCTATTATCTTTATCAACATTTGGATGGGTCATTATCTACATTCTTTAAATACATGTCTAGAACTTTTTATGTGGGCAATCCTTTGATTTAGATCTTTATATAAGGCTTCATGTGACCTTCGCATATAAAACTCTTCCAAGGGGGTAACCTCCTTCCATGTTACCTTGCCTACTTAGGGCCAAATTGACAAACCAAGATTAAAACTTATTCAACTACCGAATTAGTGAGGCATCGTCCCTCTTCTTGACCTCGGCCTCAATGAGACATATTTCTTTAGAGATACTTTGAGGATTTCCCACCATAGATCACAAGTTGGATATCATGGGATATGTTATCCCATTTTCTATTTGGCCTTTTAGAGGATATTTTAAAATTTTGATTGTGTTAAAATTGGAAACTAGGGCCAAATTCCACCTTGGGATAGCTCATTTGATGGAGATGATGATTGCATTAAATTCCTCTTTTCGAGAGGACCAAAATTTATATAAATATCATCTCATTTAGAGAAGAGGAAGATTGATTTTTGAACACCTGTATAAATTGTTCAGGTCGACTAAATCAACATGTAGGCTCAAGAAGCCTAATTAATATGGCTCTTCAACCACAGTGAATTGTATAAATAAAAGTGACCTCACACCTCATTTGGCATCATCATCACTCACACATTCTTCTCTCTCCTTCTCTCATTAGTTCATACAACTATTGGGAAGCGTGTCTCTCTCACACGTGTGGTAAGAAGGATGAGCTTTCTAGGTTGAATTGCAGGACTGAAATTTCGGGCAACAGACCAAGTTTGACCAGTGTTGACCAAGGAGTTATTGACCATATTTGACTGTGATTTTTGGAGGATATTTTCGGTTTCTTTAGGCCACATTTTTGGGCACAAAATTTGAGGGAATATGGGTAGTTTGACCAATGTTGACTTCATGGTTGACTGTAGTTTCGCTGCAGAAAATTATAATAGTTTTTCTCTCTCCTTTCACCAAATTTGACTGAGTTGTTTTAGGTTGACTTTGACCTCCTAATCAAGTTGAGTTTGACAGGAGAAGAGTTGTTTTTGAATGATTTATTTCTAATTTGGAAAACATTGACTTTATGGTTAGGCTGAAGTTTGACTGCATAAATTGACAAGATTGTTTTGACTTTGAATTAGGCAAGTCAATTTGAATTGTGTACTCTCTCTCTCCGTGATGAACTTTTGATATAATAATAAGAAGAATTGATTGAAGGATTTTCCCAACATTGTGGTTTTTCCCATCTACTTTTACTGTTAATGTGATTAATGGTTAATGTGATTGCTACTAGAAATCTAAATTGAAATTTCTATTGGGTTGCTTAAGGAACATTGAAGTAATTATGCTAAGCATAGAACATACCATTGTTAACTAAAATTAACATATTGTCATCTCAACCCCTACGATTCTTGTCACATTGATCATTTTCCATATAAGGTATACAAATCTATATGTAATTCATGTATATATCATATGTTTGATCACACCTTGTGTTAGCCATCTAGGACACTAGGTGTAGGAAGCAGTTCCTTTAGCTACCACATTTAGTTGGATATGTATGATCCATGTATATATGATATTATGTATCATGTGTACTATTTTTATTGTGTTCACTTAAACACTATGTTCTAACTATTGATGCTTTGGCTATAAGTTTTAATCTAAGTTTCTCCATGGTGTTTCATAATTTTTCTCATAGAAGTGTGTCATCTTGATGGTCTGGGTACATTCTTGGTGATTTGAGTAGGTGTTATACTTTGATCTTATTGTACCCCTTATTTCCCTTAGTCAAAATTTATCACATGTCTTTCTTAACAACACATGTGAAAGCCTTCTAAGCTATGGCTAGCTTCTAATAGGGTATTTTTAAGCTCTAAGTGAACTTCCTAAAAAATAATGGGCTACCTATAGCTATTTAAGTTTGTTGATAACATTATTTACAAATTTAAGCATATTTTTCACCTCATTAAAGATTGATAGATATTTCCCTTATGTGTAAATCTCATTTCCATTTTCCCTTCTTATATGAACATACTTACTTATATTAGAGAGACCTCATATACTTTTTATTGATGCCCGAATTAGACTAACATTATTACTTATCTTCAACATCATTAGATATAACTTGTATGTGAGATGACCTCCTTTTGCTCAAATAAAAATAAAACTTAATGAAAACCAAAGATACCATAGAAATTGCTTTATAATGTTTTACTACTTATTAAAATCTAATTTGGTGGTTACTCTAAAATCTAAATGGACATATTAAAATTTATTTTCCCGCCACTATTCCTCTTTGCCAGGTTTGGGACTGAGCTCGCTCTTTCTCTACTCATAACCTTTTATTATTTTGCAACAAATGCCATGCCCTTCTATGATATTCAATGTTATGAAACCAGCTAACAAAAATATAGAAAAGAAAGATCAACGCCTTATAAATCAACCTCTTCAAGGGGGCAACCTCCTTTACATTATACAAATGAAAAATTCTTGGATGATACAAATGACAAGACCTCCTTTATATATATAGGAGTCTAAGGCGTCATAATATAATCAGAGCTGACATAACAATAATAATGTAAGGGCACAACAATAACAATAGTGGGCTTCTATGGGGCACAATAATAACAATATGGGGACTACAATGGGCACAACAATATAATGAGGGGGTTGCACTAATAATAATAAGGGGTTACACTAGTAGAATAGGGACCTAAAATTCCCCTCTCCTTCAAAAAGTGTTGTCCTCAACACTTGAGTAGTTCTAGATGCTTCTATATAAAATTCTCGTCCTCCCATGTGGAATCTTTAGCGGGTACGTTCTTCCACTTGATGAGATACTCTGAAATTGATCGATTTCGTAGCTGTCGGGTTCTTGTTTCCATGACTACTTCAGGTTCCAATATGATTTTTCCTTCCTCATCAAGTTCCGAAAATATTGTTTGAATTGGGAGCTTGTCACCTATAACCTTCTTTAAGCATGAAACATGGAAAGCTTGGGGCACTCAGGAAGATGCAAGAAGCTCCAATTTGTATGTCATAGTACGATTCTTTTGCAGCACATTGTAACCACAGTTCTTTGGTGATAATTTATTATCCTTCTTAGCTTGCCTGAGGGATATTTGTTTGTATGGTTGTATTCATAAAAATACCCAATCACTTACATAAAAACGTCTTTCACTGTGATGTTGATCTTCCTGTTGTTTCATTCAATTCTACACCAAAGTGGGGTTATCCTTTAAAAGTTGGAGAACTTGTCTTTGATGCTCGTTGTGATCTTTTACTGCTTGAACCTTTTTCTTCTTGATATGTCCTTCTATCTTGACAGTTTGAGAAGTGGAAATTATTTCCATTGCATTACAAGATATGTTCGAATTCATTTCTTGATGCTCGATGTGATATTTCACTTCTTGAACCTTTTTCTTCTTGATATGTCTTTCTATCTTGAGAGTTTGAGGAGCGGTAATTATTGCCAATTCTTTACAAGATATGGTCGGATTAATTTCTTCTTTCTCTAGGGTTGGTTCCTGGTGTATATCCTCTTATTTTGACATTTCTTGATCCTTTTCTTCCTCCTCTTCACAATATATGTAAAATAATTTCTTCTCATCACACTTATGACCTTTAGTGTATTTGCTATCACAATTGTAACAAAGCCCTTTTTCTCTTTTTTCTTCCAATTTTTGTGGTGTAAACCTTGTAGGTTGTGGAAGGCTAGGAGAAAAACCACTTCCATATTTATAGTTGTGAGTGGTAGTATTCCTTGTTTCAATAATTCCACTTTCAATTTTTCTTGTTGTTGGAATTTATAAGTCTAACTGTTAGAAATCCTTCTTGTACTTTCTGATTTATTTCTTCCTACTTGTTCTATTAATTAACAAGTTATTTACCATGTAAATACTGAAAATAAATACAAGTACATTCTCAACACATATAGATCATCAATTGAAGGAAAAACAAGCACACAAGTGACACCGTTATTTTTGGACTAATGTCCCCGGAAAAAACCAATGCAGGAAAACCGATGCAGCTATCTGAGGGTTTTATTATTAAGCAATTTTAGAATACAATCTGGGTGCTAGAAATGGCTCATCCAACAGAGAATGTCCTCGAAAGTAGTACCTATCGGTCTGAGACAGATATCATCCCCTATCTTCCCCACGAAATCTCCCAGCGTCAACCTCTAGGGTCTGCGTCGGCCTCTCTGGCACAGCGTCAACCTCTCTGGCCCAGTGTCAGCCTCTCTAGTCTCTTTGTTGGCTTATTTGTCTCCCACATTGGCCCTCCTCAAGCTCTGCACAGCTCCTGGCTGCCTTTTCCTGCTTCTACTTGGCCTCTAGCTGGCTCTGCATCAACCCTCTCCTGACTTCTGTTTTGATGCTCCTTGTACTATCTCTTCCTCTATGCTACTACATTCACTTCCCCTCAGCTGAAACTCTGATCACTTCTTCAATTTCCTCAGCAAGCCCTACCCCACAAAATTGAATTCTTGATCAACTCAGTGTGTTCTCGAAGTGACCCTCAAGCCTCCTCTTATACTTTTCTCATTGACAATTCAACGGTTGAGATTAAGTCCTTAATCAGCGATTAAGATTAGATTTGGATTGATCCATGACTTTTGGACCCTTGTCACCCAATTTTATATTAATACCCATTAAAATTTTATTTGTGCTAAGTTTAGACTTAGGAACTCCATTAAAAGTATTAATTATTTTAATATCTCCCAAGCTGGTTAGATTCTGCCCAAACCATTTATGGGTATTTGAGATCTCATGTGCTTTAGCCTCTCCACCAATTTTCATCATTAGAGAACATCCAATACTACCCCAAATCAACACTCCCTCTTAGCGAGTATTGTGTCATAGTAATACTCCTCACTGAGCATCACCCTCATCATCCGGCATCAGTCCTTGTGCTAATGTTAGGCTTGCTACCCAACATCCTCTACATTGTTGCATCATGTACTACTACCCATGGCCCTACCACTGCCACGGTTGCATCTGTACGACAGCTCCCTCTGCATCTATGCTACTACCCATGTCCCTGCCACTGATACTACTGCATCTGCAGTGCAACCCCTCTCATCATGCTACATCGTGTTGCCCATAGCACTGTCATTGCTAATTGCTGCACTGTAACTCATGTTGTGGGGAAAAATGCCTATGCAGGACGATCCTATCCACCTAAGGTGTGATAGTGCCTTAGCAACAAACAGATACAGCAATTTTGGTTTCTTCCTTTATGAAATGTGAAAGAGGGGAGATCGATAGACTTACCGTTGTCTTCCGTTTGTCCCTCGATCTAGATCCTCTTCTCTTTGGGTGTTCACAGCTACTCGCCTCCTCGCTTGCTCAAGAGAACAGCTACTTGATTCCCACGAGATCACAAGAGAACAGCTACCTGTGACAAGAGAACAACTACTTGCGACAAGAGAAGAACACAACACAAAGGCATATATTCATATTCATAAATGATTCAGGATTAGAAGTAAATCAAATACACTAATGCAATCATACAAATACACCAGTATATAGGAGCAAACCAAGATAGCTTTATTGATTGATAACAAGGTTCAGGAAGAGATACAACCCATAGGGCTCCAATCCAGCATCTTCTTCCCAGCAGAATGGAATTCCTTCTTCAGCTCCCTTCAAAGCATTAAGCACCCAATGATCCAATCTCAAACCAACAGCAATTCTTTGCAATAACAAAATTCCAGCCTCCAGATCTCATGGAGGAGAGATCTATATATAGTTATTTTGGGGAGAGGATGAGTCAGCTTGAGATCTGACTAGTGTCCTCTCCCTCTCTCAGTTCTTGAGTCCACTTGGAGATTTGGAACCTCTTACTCATCACCAGTCGAATTCCCTGAGGCAAGTGTCATTTTGGAAGCTTCTTGGGCATTGACACATTGAAGAATGAGCCTGCCACTTGTCCAAACTCGCTCAGCACAGGTAGCCTTTGTTGGAGTTGACATTCAACGTAGGTAGACAGTGGAGCAGTTGACATTCAACGCAGATGCTCAGTGGAACAGTTGACATGATCCTGAATTGACTTGTTTTTGAGTGGTTTCAGGTGGAGAACTTCTGTGAATTGCTGTGGTTTGTCGACCTTGTTCCTCTAGGGGTAGGAACAACATGTTTAGGGACTTTGGATCCCTTGATGATGGACATTTCATGCTCAATGCTGTAAGGCACAAAAATGTCTATAACAGTTGCGCCCTAAAGTATGAGGCCGTTTATCGGGTGAAATGCTTTATCCAGGAGGGTCCGAAGTTCATCCATTTGCTGGGAGGAGACCTGTAATAAGATACAATACAATACATTATGATTCATACTGCTTTCATGATCTAGCTGAGGCGGGAATTCCCATGCTCAGCTTTATAAATTCATTTTTGTACAT
The DNA here is from genome assembly GCA_031772625.1 of Pinus tabuliformis. Classification (NCBI taxonomy): domain Eukaryota; kingdom Viridiplantae; phylum Streptophyta; class Pinopsida; order Pinales; family Pinaceae; genus Pinus; species Pinus tabuliformis. The sequence continues at coordinate 429,129,332 of CM062819.1, read as the reverse complement.
AGCACAGACAATCGTCTGATGGTAGACTGATAATTTTGGCGAAATTATCATCCTTTGAGTAGGATGATCATCTGCTGCAATGATGTACATGTCAAATGTCTTTATTTTTCCTGAATATATATCGCAGCCCGGATGGATGAAACTAGATCCGGGGTCTTCAAACTCGTTCGATCTTCACTCTAAGTACAAGTCGATCCATGTGAGAATTGCGCTGAAGTCGAACATGGAAAGACATCGCTTGATTACCGGCCAATGATGAAAACCGTTAACAAGCGCGAGAGAAATCACCGATAATGATAATGACCCTCAAGGTACTACAGTACAATTCACGTGGTGTGAATAAAGGACTTGGCGTCGAACACCACGCAAAATCTTCTGGTCGAAGGTCATTGATGTATACCTGTCGCCGGAAGTGAGAAACTTGCCATTGAGGCATGCAAGCTTCAAAGTACTGAAGGGGTTGTTCCTAGATCAACTTCTTGGATAATGAGCTGATGTCGACAAGAAGCGATCCGTCAAAGGAGGGCCTTAATGAATCCCACATCAGTGACACGGAACGGAGCTAATGATTTTAATGGAGGTGAAAACAATCTGTGACATATGATTCAGGGTGGCGGTCATGAATGGATGAAGGATAATGTATGGCAGTGGATGGGACCCGGTTGACTCTTTCTGAATGACTTCTCTTGAACATATGGCGACACTGATGCGATGGATCGGTAGCATTACCCCAATTATGGATGGTATGGCGAGACCATGGTGATGTGGCCGGTGAATGAAACAACCCAACCCGATTGTGGTACGGAGGAAAAGTGTCATGTTCAAGAGCGACCTGCTACCATCAAAGTTTTCTTGATTTTCTCCCAATTTTTCCCCAATCATTGCTAACCAGTACCTCTTTATTTTTGTCAAGCTTGAGGAGGATAACACATGCTTGTTCTATAACCTGCCCTTCGGGCAAGCCCATCGCTATGTTTTAACGAGCCTAGCGATAGTGAAACTCGTTCTCGTCTAAAGACAAGTTTGTCGCTATTTAGTGATTTTAACAAGTCTAACGACAAGGATAACTCGGTCCTTTTCATTTTTAGAGAGTCTGAAAAGGTACATAAAGTTAACTCCAAAAGTCCTTTTTCGTCATCTAATCCCTTAAGTCTGAAAAAGTATAAAACAATACAGAAGGGATGAGTTTTCGATAGTTTTAACGAGCCGAACAAACAAGCGCTCGATCTTTTTGTGCAATAATCCCTCAGGTCCAAAAAAGATTAAAATCTAGAGGAGGGATAGCACTTCCGGTCGCTTTAACGAGCTGGAAGGCCAAAACTCGGCAATCTTTTCATATTTTACGAGTCCGTTGAAAAGAGCTTAAAGAAGACTCGTCTTTTGAGGAACGAGTGATAAACAGGGTTAGTAGCTGATTCCAGGTACAGGTTGGAATTTTCCAATCACGGCAGTGTCACAAGGATGGCTAGGTGAAATCACTATTCACAGTTGTTCCTCAAAATGGGTAAACAATCATATGGAGGTGAACGATCGGCCAAATGAAAAGTGGAGGTGACGGTGCAAACACGACCAAGGCTTTTATGGCAGATGAGGTTACATACACAATTGTTGTGGGGAAAAATGCCTATTTAGGACGATCCTATCCACCTAAGGTGTGACAGCGCCTTAGCAACAAACGAATACAGCTATCATGATTTCTCCCTTTATGAAATATGAAAGAGAGGAGATCGGCAGACTTACCGTTATCTTCCGGTTGTCCCTCGAACTAGATCCTCTTCTCTTTGTGTGTCCACAGCTACTTGCCTCCTCGCTTGATCAAGAGAAAAGCTACTTGAATTTCACGAAATCACAAGAGAACAGCTACCTGTGACAAGAGAACAACTACTTGCAACAAGAGAAGAACACAATACAAAGGCAAATATACATATTCATAAATGATTCAGGATTAGAAGTAAATCAAATATACTAATGCAATTACACAAAATACACCAGCATATAGGAAAGAATCAAGATAGCTTTATTGAAAGTAACAGGGTTCAGGAAGAGATACAACCCATAGGGCTCCAACCCAGCATCTCCTTCCCAGCAGAATGGAATTCCTTCTCCAGCTCCTTTCAAAGCATAACACACCCAATGTTTCTAGCTACAAACCAACAGCAATTCTTTGCAAATACCAAATTCCAGCCTCTCTTGACCTCATGGAGAGAGATCTATATATAGGAGTTTTGGAGAGAGGATGAGTCAGCTTGAGGCTGGTCTGAGACTAACTAGTGTCCTCTCCCACTTCAGTTCTTGAGTCCACTTAGAGGTTCTTGCTTCCACTTGGAGATTTGGAACCTCTTACTCATCACCAGTCGAATTCCCTGATCCAAGTGTCATTTTGGAAGCTTCCTGGGCATTGACACCTTGAGGAATGACTCTGCCACTTGTCCAAACTCGCTCAGTGCAGGTAGCCTTCTTTGCAGTTGACATTCAACGTAGGTAGACAGTGGAGCAGTTGACATTCAGCACAGATGCTCAGTGGAGCAGTTGACATGATCCAGAATTGCCTTTTTTTTAGTGTTTTCAGGTGGAGAACTTTTGTTAAGTGCTGTGGTTTGCTGGCCTTGTTCCTCTAGGGGTAGGAACAACATTTTTAGGGACTTTGGATCCCTTGATTATTGACATTTCATGCTCAGTGATGTAAGGCACAAAAATTTCTATAACAACAATGGTTATTTACCGGAATAGGTTCATTTTTTAACGAGCTTGAATGCGCCAAAACACTGCTCAGACTTATGTTTATTTTTTAACGAGCATGAACTATGTGCTAAAACTGCTCGGATCTTGCGTTTATTTTTTAACGAGCATGAACTTTGTGCTAAAACTGCTCGTTGATAAGCTTGCATGCCCCCAGCATAATAACACAAATCGAGGTGCATTCCCCCCAAGCTTCATTGCATTCAACTCGGTGGTTGGAATGAAGGTTTACCTTTGAGATTTTAAAAGGGTATTTGTTTCATTTTTTAATGAGGTTGACACAGTAAAAGAACTATCCTCATGACTCCTTGTTTCATTTTTTAACGAGGTTGACATGAAATAAGAACCGTCCTCGGAGTCCAAATCCATTAGATGTATAAGGTTTCATATTCCACTGTGGCCACTTCCGCCAGATTACTTGGAGGCGGTAGGGCAAAAGTACCCATTAAAGCAGGGTCTTTTAGGAGACCTACTCCGATATTTTGGAGCGAATGATTGCTTCCATGGATCATTGGAATGCTTCCCGTAACTTGTGAACTGTTGGGGAGAAAAGTTTGTTGGTTGACGATTGTAATTCCTCCTTGGAAGGGAAATGCAATCTTCCTGAAGTAGGTCAACACAACTGCGGCCATGGCATAGATCCACGGCCTTCCTAGTAGGATGTTGTAATCAAGATTCCCATCGATGACTTCAACATCTATTTCTACTGTTTTCCCTCCTAGTTCAACTTTCAAGTTACTTAGGATACCATATGGGGTATATGTCCTTCCGTCGAATGCTTTTAATGTCGTCGAAGATCGCGACAAGGTTGGAGATCCTAAAGTTTTCCAGCAACTCATCGACATAATGCATGTAGATGCCCCCTCATCAATAATTGTTCGATGAACAGTTTTGTTGAGGGCTTTCACTTGAATAAGGAAAGCTAGTTGAGCTAGTAACTGAGGGTCATATCCTTTATGATCAAAGGCCACAAGATTGGAATCCATTGGGTCAATCCCACCTATTGCTGATAATAAAGCTTGCTCTTGGGAGAAGCAATTTTGCGGTACCTCAAGTGTCGACATAGCGGACGGCGATTGGGCCAGGTCCTCTATCTATGCTATTTTTGCACAAGGATTAAATGTCGATTTGTGTACTGCTCCCTTTTGCGACTTTATCATTTTCTCAGGAATGATGGGTGGCACAACTTCGGTCAAAGTTGTTGTCGAACTACTAGGTTGTTCATTAACCTTGTTGTTCGACAGCTTTGGATTCCTGTAATCTTTATTCCTCGTCAAAGCATCATTTTGCTGCTTTGATATAGACAACATAAGCACTTGGGATCGGGAAGCATTTTGATTAGCAACCAGTTCGGTTCCTGGGCTTGGAAACGGATCAGTCAACACAGCTGAGGTTTTCGAACTCTTAAAGAATCTTTTAAGCTCAGCTTTGTATGGACAATCTGTTGTCCAATGATCCTCATCGCATATATGACACCCCGCAGGGGGTTTCCTTTTTCTCCCTTTCTTTTTCTTCTTGCCCCCTGGTTGCTTCAGTTGTTTGCCCTTGTCGTCCGACATGGCACTTACTTCCGAGGCAAGAAGTTCCTCATTTGCATTTTGACCGGAAACCTTACGGGCCTTTTTAGATATAGCCTTTGTCGATTTCATGTCTGTTGCACCAATCACACCATCGTCGGCATGAGAGTCATTGTTTGATTTAGGAGGAGGAGGAATTTAGAATTATGGTCTAGGGGCATCAGGTATTTTGCCGTAAAGCGTGCCGGACTGAGTGTAAACCAAGTCCAGATATTGCGCACGAGCGATGACTTGCTCTTCCGTTACGACTCCCCCCTTTGCCACATCTTCCGTGATGGCAGGAAGTAATGACTTGATAAACCATTCAGCTAATAGCTGATTGGGAACATACGTTTTTACCATCCTACGACGACGTCGCCACTCATGAATATGATCAGATATGTGAGTGGTCGTTGTCTGTTTGAAGTTGGTTAGGAGTTCCGTTCCCGTTTCATACCTTATGGGTAATTGAAAATGGGTTAAGAAAGTCGTGGCTAGGGTACTGAAGTTGTCGAATGAAGCTCTAGGCAATTCGATATACCATTTTGCTGCCGGACCAGTTAACGTCCTCTGAAAAAGGCGAAGCCTAATCGAATCATCATTTAGGGTGTTTGATGAACACCACAGATGAAAGGTCATCACATGATTCGACGTATCTTCACCTGGATTTCCATTAAATTTAGGAATATCTGACGGAAGTTTATGCGGAATCATTGGCCACCAAGGGGCATAAGCAATTGGATCATTCATCAGCCGGTTTAGATCTGGTAATTCTAGAGTTTCTACAAAGGGCAACTGTTGATTCAGGTTAGGTGAAGCATACCCAGGATAAGATGGAATCGCCTGAGCAGTGGGTCTTTGCATACCAGCATAATGTATTTGATGTTGGCAACTTTGACAAGGTTGATGGGCATAACCATTATAATATGGTTGTTGGTAACCGCTTTGTAAATGTGATTGCCCATTACTTACAAAGACTTGTTGCTTAGGTCCTCGATATGATTGCTGGAATGGGGGTTGATGAGTTTGAACCAGCTCTGGTTGTTGGACCAATTGTTGTTGTCCAATACTGGATGATTGACCAAGATGAGGAGTCATAGTACTTGTTTGAGCCTGAGTCACTCCAGATAAGGAGGCACTAACCGGAGGTTGTGATTGGGTTGTCGAGACAAGAGGCTGTTGTATGGCAACCTGAGAAACTTGGGGTTGACATACAACAGGTAGCGCTTGTACTTTCGACGCAATCACCATACCAGGTATAGTGGCAACAATCGACACAGGGTGGACTGGTTGCATTGAATATGCAACCCTTGGTTGCTGAGGCAGTATCGGTACCCATCCGTTGGATGTAATTCCAGTTTGACCTGAACTTTGTTGTAAACTCCCATATGGTTGTTCTCCGGGGGGAACAATGAAAAGGCGTACTGCCCTCCATATGGTGGCAATCCAGTACTTAAAGGGTAGATTGGCCTTTGAAGACACATTGGATCAATTTGTTGAGTTTCAACATAAGAAATACCAGATGATAATCCGGATGAAGAAATAGGAACTAACCATGTCGTCGAAACAGTCTCTGATTGGACTCCAGCTTGTTGTTGACAATTTGCCGGGACATATGGTATACCAGCAAACATCGTTGGAGTAGCAGCAGGAGGCTCTGCCGCTGCTGTGTCGGATGACACAGTCCTGGATGTCGATGGTTGTTCAGACATATTTAGTATATCCAAAAGATTTCTTAGCGATTCTACAAGAACTTTGTGATGAAGGTAGACTAACTTCGAAGATCAACGAGGGAAAGGTGATGATTATTCCGTTTAAAATAAATTTTAACGACTCTTGGACACAACTTTCTTTTTCAATTTTAAAGAGTCGAGAAAAAGCTAAAGATGACTCTAGTCTACTTTGATGTTTTAACGAGCCCGAAGTGACAAATGCTCGGATGGACTTTTTATGTTATAGAGTCTGAAAAAGGCCAAAAGAAACTGCTCTGGAGTTCTAGGCAGAGGGTGTGCCAAACTTTTCGCAAAACCGCAGAATACTTTTTAGGGTACGGGCGGTCGATCTTCCTGAATGCTGTGTTCAGTGCATTGCGATCAGAAGGGCGGCCGACACAACTTCCTAAGGATAAAGGTTAAATTCCTATAGGGGTCTCCCAATATATACGCGATGGTACGTGGGAGCACAATCCGTACTAGCGCTATCGTCCCTCAGGAGGAATCACCCACCTTCCACGAGATCGACAGTCACCAAGCTTAACGACGTCGGAACACGTCTCTAGCCTAGACCTCTATGTTGTGCGTTATGTTGCAAAGCGTTGTTAGGTTCATTCAGTTTATTTTAAGTTGATCTTTTTAGAAGTTTACCTTTCTGGATCACCACGAGATGTATGGTACAATTCCTAAATGTGGTCTAAGATGATAAGCAAGCTTTATATCTTTTCAACTTTGAAAATCCTAGCTACTAAGGGAAAAGAAAGACACCATCTTTTCTCAAAGAGCAATCAGCACACTCTAATGCACTCTTCCTAAATCAAGCATGCAAACTTATCAAAATGAAAATGCACAATGCAGGTGTTTGTTTTCTACTTTCTTAGTATTGATGCCTACAAAGAAAGCTTTTTGTACAACTTTGAATTTGCTTTTAAATGACAAGTACAAACAAATTTATTTTTTCGAAATCAACAAGGGTAGAAGAGATTACAACACTTTGCGACTTTCGAAATGAACACTTGTTTCGACACTTAAAAGAGACAAACTCAAACCAATAAGCAAAAGCAAATGTATAATCAACTGCAAACAGCCAATGAGATCACAATCAATCAGATCTGAATCAAGGGCTACAGGATGATTATTTCGCTCATGCAAAGGAAAACTGTAAATGACGCAAAAACACATAAAAACACTCACAGTCTTTTTGTACAAAAGGAGGCGGAATTCAAGCAAAGAAAAGGGGTTATCAGACTGGTACCTATGCTGGTTAAAGGCTACAAAAACAGAGATCAAAACAGGGCAACAGACAGCAGAGAACCCCAGCTGCACAAGGCTAAATTGGTTCAACGCAAGTCCAACACTATGGAGTTGACATCCAGCGCAGGTAGCCTTCACGGGACCTGCGTTGAAATGCAGATTGCCTTCACAGTGTCTGCGCTGAAGGAGAAATTCTCGTTTCCCCTGGGTTCTGGGTCATAAAATGCTCAAAAATCAACTGTTTCAGGCCAAATCAGAAACACAAGCAAGGTATAATCAAAGGGATGCTTTGAGAAGGTACTAAAGACTATCACAAAGGATCATCAAGTCATTTGTGAGTCCATTGTTCAGATCATAGACAAAATCCAGTGAAGGATCAAGGCAGCAACAATCTACTTTGCAGAAGCAGTTCGATTGTTGCTGTTAAGTCTATGAAGCAAACAATGACGTAAACACAAATAAAATGACTAAAACAAATCTCCCCAGTGGAGTCGCCAATTTGTTGTGGGGAAAAATGCCTATGCAGGACGATCCTATCCACCTAAGGTGTGACAGTGCCTTAGCAACAAACAGATACAGCTATTTTGGTTTCTTCCTTTATGAAATGTGAAAGAGGGGAGATCGATAGACTTACCGTTGTCTTCTGTTTGTCCCTCGATCTAGATCCTCTTCTCTTTGGGTGTTCACAGCTACTCGCCTCCTCGCTTTCTCAAGAGAACAACTACTTGATTCCCACGAGATCACAAGAGAACAGCTACCTGTGACAAGAGAACAGCTACTTGCGACTAAAGAAGAACACAACACAAAGGCATATATTCATATTCATAAATGATTCAGGATTAGAAGTAAATCAAATACACTAATGCAATCATACAAATACACCAGTATATAGGAGCAAACCAAGATAGCTTTATTGATTGATAACAAGGTTCAGGAAGAGATACAACCCATAGGGCTCCAATCCAGCATCTCCTTCCCAGCAGAATGGAATTCCTTCTTCAGCTCCCTTCAAAGCATTAAGCACCCAATGATCCAATCTCAAACCAACAGCAATTCTTTGCAATAACAAAATTCCAGCCTCCAGATCTCATGGAGGAGAGATCTATATATAGTTATTTTGGGGAGAGGATGAGTCAGCTTGAGATCTGACTAGTGTCCTCTCCCTCTCTCAGTTCTTGAGTCCACTTGGAGGTTCCTGCTTCCACTTGGAGATTTGGAACCTCTTACTCATCACCAGTCAAATTCCTTGAGGCAAGTGTCATTTTGGAAGCTTCCTGGGCATTGACACATTGAGGAATGAGCCTGCCACTTGTCCAAACTCGCTCAGCACAGGTAGCCTTTGTTGGAGTTGACATTCAACGCAGGTAGATAGTGGAGCAGTTGACATTCAGCGCAGATGCTCAGTGGAGCAGTTGATATGATCCTGAATTGACTTTTTTTTGAGTGGTTTCAGGTGGAGAACTTCTGTGAATTGCTGTGGTTTGTCGACCTTGTTCCTCTAGGGGTAGGAACAACATGTTTAGGGACTTTGGATCCCTTGATTATGGTCATTTCATGCTCAATGCTGTAAGGCACAAAAATGTCTATAACAACTCAGTTACTGAGAAGTAAGTAATTTATCTCCCAACTCTGACATCTTTGTTAGACTAGAAACACTCTCGATGTTGAATCTCCCTCTGTCACTGGCAAGTGATCCCTTTTTGACCTCTGTGCTGCTACAACAACTCTATGCATCTCGCATTACTTTCTCACAATGTCCTAGGAATCCTGCACTATATATCCCTCTATTGCTCCATCTGTGTCTATCTCTACCGACATCCTCCAATCCTGCTACTCCTCTTCGAGGCTCTCGTAGCAAGGTATAATTCAAGAGGTTGGGTACCTCAAGTATCCTTCCCCTCATCACCTATAGTGCGTCTAACTACAACCCGCTGTCTCGCCACTTCCTCTCAAGTGGTGCATGAGCAATCATGGCATATTCATCATCTTTCTCCAATTCTTTTTTAGCCCTTGTTGGCGCAGTCTTGGTCTCAGAAGCCTCTCCCTTGCTCTTCTTCCTCGGAAACTGGCTTGCATAGTGACCCAGTTCCCCACAGTGGAAGCATTTGATCTTGGAGAGGTCCTTCGTCTTCCGTTTCTCCTGATTTCCTAAAATTCTAGGGTAGCATCCTCCTCTTTCTCCTTCTTGATTCTGACCCCCTTATCGTTGCTTCCCTTCTTGGTTAGCCTTCTGATCTCTTCTTGACAAAGAGCTGTCCATAGTTCCTCCCAATATAGAAGGGTCGACCTGCCCAGTATGCTCTGGAAAAATACCTCCCATTCCTCTGAGACTGTAGTAATTCCCACCTGTAAATCACCTGATAATGCAATATACTAAAGCAAAATACTTGATCTACTTCTACAAAAATCAAATTGAGCAACATCAATAAGAACACATATAATTGATAAGAAGAAATCAATCACACATAACACAGAATATATAACCAGGGGAAAGCCAAAGCATAAAACCCCAACTCTATATTATCATACAAGTGGAAATCCTTTCCAAGTGACAAAAAGAATCAGCTCAAAAGCTTTCCTTCTCTCTCTGTAATCAGATAATGAAGCTCATGGACTACATAAACAAGTATATATCCTCATCAGGTCCTCCAAGCCCCTATTTCTTTGCGCAATTTTTCTTGGGGTCCAATGAAGCCACATGTGTGATTTGGCCTCATCACACTCACTATACAAGAAGAAATAAAACGAAATTCTCTTGGAATAGAAATCCTTCTGCATGAAAGGAATATTCACCAAAAATATCCTAGCAACTGACAGTACACTGTCCCACCATCAGAACTCAATTGGGTCTCTGTCTGAACTGACATGCATGAGTTATCCATGAGAGAATATTCAGTTATCTGAAGAACAGTAGTTATATGCAAGCATGCATTAACTAACTGAACTTACTTAATTTAAACAAATTGTTTAAATCAAATATAATTGGACTTGACTCAGTTAACTAAGCCAACTAATTACTACTCAATATAGAACTCATCCTTATCTCTTTAACTTATGGATAAATTCCTCAATTAATAGAGAAAATATTGCATGTCCTCACATAGACTTCTTGTTTTATTTTTCACAACTAATTAACTCATGGAGAATTAATTAATTTATTTTCAAACAACTGTTAAGTTCAAATTCAAATTTTACTTCCTATGTTTAGTCCAGAGACTGACTAAAATAGAAATCCATCTGAAATTTCTATTTTTAGAAATGTTACTTTTAGCACTTTCACTTTTCATCCAATATAGCTAAGTTCAACACTGGATGAAACTATTATTTATAGCAATGCTATTTTTAGCATTTCTTGTTGCTATCTTCAACACTCCCTCTCAACAAGAAAGGGATTATCAGTAACCCCAATCCTGTCTCTGTGGAACTCGAACTTGCATTCTGACAATGCTTTTGCCAAAATATCCACATCCTGTTCCTCGGTCGAAACATACAGCAACAACATGATCCTCTTGATCACATAGTCTCAGAGATGATGATATCGGATATCTATGTGCTTGGACCTGTCATGAAAAACTCAATTCTCATATAGTTTGATGCAACTCTGATTATCATAGTAGATCACTGTAGGATCCATCCTTTGACCAAACAATCCCACTAGAATCTTCCGCATCTAAATGGCCTCACATGTAGCCTGACTAGCAGCCATGTATTCAGCCTCTATGGAGCTAAGTGCAATTGATCTCTATTTCCTATTATACCAGGAAACTGCAGCTGAACCAAGGTTGAAGATTCCTTTAGAAGTGCTCTTCTTGTATGATGGAATCCTTGATCAATCCGCATCTGTGAAGCCCTGAAGCTTTACTCCCTCTGTCCATCTGTACCACAAACCAAACTGAGATGTGCCTCTGAGGTATCTCAGCACATGCTTCGCTGCCTTCCAAAACAGCTTGGTAGGTTGAACCATATCTTGACTCAGCTAGTTCACCGCAAAGCATAAGTCAGGTCATGTGTTCACTAGATACATAAGTGAACATCACCTGAAGTAACATACTCCTTCCTCCAATTCCCAGCTAGAGGAGTTAGCATGGGTTTGCACTTCTCCATATGGAACCGCCTGAGGATCTCATTGGCATACTTGCTTTGAGATACCAAAACTTCTCTATCTTTCTGCCACACCTCCATGCCTAGAAAGTAGTGCGTAGGACCCATGTCTTTCATCTCGAACTCTCTTGCAAGGTCCTCCTTGTAAGACTATATCAGTTGATCATCACCTGTCAAAATCAAATCATCGACACAAAGTACAATGATCAATGGCTTACCTTCTACCATGATGTGGTAATGGTTCGCATCTCCTTCACTCTCAGTGAATCCCAACCCAGTGAAATAGCTGTCAATCCTAGTGTACCAAGCATGGCATTCTTGATTTAGCCCATACAGAGCCCTCTTGAGTCTGCACACATGTGACTCACTGTCAAAGGTTTTGAAACCTTCATGATTTTCAATGTACACCTCCTCCTCAATCGTCCCATTTAGGAATGTTGTCTTCACATCCATTTGGTGGATCTTCCACCCCACCTGAGTTGATAGTGCCAATATCGATCTAATCGATGAGTACCTTGCTACAAGAGAAAAAGTCTCATCGTAGTTGATCCCCTCGACCTCTGAGAAACTTCGGGCAACAAACCTTGCCTTGTGCTTCTCAACACTGCCATCAGTTGTCTGCTTTACCTTGTAAATCCATCTGGAACTCACCACTGACTTGTCTTGAGGTCTTGGGACAACATCCCAAACACATTTCTGTATGATCGAGTCATACTCCTCCACCATTACATCAAACCACATTGGTTATTGCACTACCTCCTAAAATGAAGAAGACTCAGAATCTACACACTCCCCAATAAGGGCCATGTAACCAGTGTACCTCTCTGGTGACCTCTTGTGTCTGTGTTGAGAAGATGGTTGTCCCACATTCTCCCGCGCATCCAACATCAACTTGTCAGCTTCCCTTGAGTGTTTCCACCCATCTTTGGAAGTATCAGCATGAGTGGATGTCTCCACTTCCGAATCCTCTATATGCGGTTGCTCTGCATCAATCTAAGGCTCCTCATCCTTAGGAACTGAAAGTTCCTCATCTGCATGCAACTTGAGCTCCCTCTCAAGTGACACTTGCATGGCTTTCTGCTCGTCAAACTTTAGATCCATGTGTACCACAGTCCTCTGAGTGGAAGGCAGGTACACCCGATAGTTGTGAGGTGTATCTGTGTACCCCACAAGTATTCCCAACTTAGTTGTTGGGTCTATCTTCTTCCTAGCATCTTTGGTATCATGACAATAAACTGATGATCCAAAGATACGAAAGTGACTTACATCATGTCGCTTCCCAAAATAGGCCTCCATAGGTGTCTTCATCCCCAGTATACGGTGCGGGCTTCTGTTCTACAAGTATACTGTTTTATTGCATGCCTCAGCCCACAAGTGCAGTGGTAAGCTTTGGTCATGCAACATCGCTCGAGCTGCTCCCACCATCGATCTGTTCTTCCTTTCAACCACCCCATTCTACTGTGGGTTATGGGGTGTCTTCAGTTCCTGTTTAATTCTTTCTGAATCATAGAAGTCCTTAAACTGCTGAGAGACATACTCTCCACCATTATCACTACACAAGGCTTTTATTTTCTTTCCTGATTCTTTCTCTTCCAAGGCTTTAAACTCGCAAAACCTCAAGAAGGTTTGATCCTTCTTTTGCATAAAGTAGATCCAACATCTACAAGAAAAAGCATCAATAAAAATAGCATAGTACCTTTTTTTAGCAGTGGAGGCTGTAGAGAAAGGTCCACATACATCTGAGTGAACTCGCTCCAGGATAGCTCCAGCTCTATTGTCTTGATCTGGAAAGGAAGACTTCACATACTTACCCAAGGTACAACCTTTTCATGTGCTTTTCTGCTCCATTTTTCCCTTAGGTAATCTGGTGGAAATCTGTTGCATGATCTTCAAGGCTCCATGGTGCAAGTGGCCCAATATCCTATGCCATAGCTCTCAAACATCTTGGCTCTACACCATCTCTGCTTTGGATCTCAAAGTAGCACAGTCATCTACCTCCAACTTATAAAAATTCTTAACTCAAATCCCTATTCGCTTTGCCTATCCAGTGTCGATATGCCTAAGCAATACCTTTCCTTTGCTAAAGACTACATCATAGCCCTTATCTTCTAGCAAGGCAATGGACACACGATTCTTCTTCAAACCTGGAACATACTTAACATCAGTCAGGGTGAGGGGAGCTCCATGCTCTCTCTGAAACACAACCATACCTTCACCTGAGACACAGTACTTTCCATCATCGCCCATCTCAATCCGAATCTGGATATCCTCCTCTTCCAGGGTACTGAAGAGATTCTTTTCACTTGACATGTGGAATGAGGCTCCATTGTCCAGGTACCAAACACATCCCATCATGGATGAAACCATGCATGCGATAAGAGAGAAATCCAGCTCAAACTGTGAGGCTAGTGCCTCACCATCAAATCCCTTGAAGGAAACCTTGTTAGATTTCTTTTGTGGAAGCATAATGGCCCACTTCATGACAATGAAAGCATCTCACTTTCAATTTTTCAAACTTCTTCCCACCATGGGAAGAGCCGGATTTGGATTGGGATGCCTTCCCTTTCCCTTTCCTTGCCTTACTCACTAAGGCTAGATTTTTCTCATCATCTTGCTTCGATGAGGATCCATCTTTGGTACTTCTTCTTATCTCCTCCTGCATCAGATCTGACCAAAGTCTTTCCCAATCTGGTAGTTTATCTCTTCCATTAACTGAGTCCTGGTAGCTATGCTAGCTCTTAGGAAGACCAATAAGTGCAAGACTCACCATGTCATCATCAACGGTAGTGATCCTCACACTTCCAAGCTCATCCCTGTAGGTGGTGAGCTTGTTAAAAAACATAGAGATCGTATCATCCTTTTCACACTTGATTTTTCAAAGCTTTTCTTTCAGTTCCAGCTTCCTCTTATTACTGCTATTCTGATATAGATCTTTCAATGTTTTCCACATTGAAAACAAGGTGTCCTTCCCATGGAGGCTCGAGACTATGTGGTCTCTGATGAGCCCAAAAAATGGGTAACTTATTGGGCTCATTTTGCCTATTATTATCGATTAATCCACCATTCTTCATAGTTTTATGCATGCTTTTGAATATATTTATGTTAATTGAATGAATGAGAATAGTCACTTGACCACAAAGTCTAATACGTGCTTATTGCAGATTCTTGGACATCTTTTGGACCAAGGTCAAGCATTTATGAGCTATATGACAGCCAAATACGAAGGAACAAGGCTGAGGATTGGTAGCAAGGGTGTCTCCTACACTAAATGACCCCTTCCTCAAGTTCTCCACCATCAGCTCGGAGTTCAACAGCCCACCAAAGATGATTTCAAGGGGCAGCTGAGCAGATTTTGTGAAGTGGTTGACTAACAACAGTTTTGAGCAGCCAGACCCCTAAAGTTAAGGACGGTTGTTGGGAGTCCTCATGGTGCATAAGTAGGAAGGCTTCAAGCCTTGGTAGTTTAGCTATTGAACAGTTTTTTTCGCACTTTGGTGTAGCTCTGCATTTCAGCTCATTTTCGAGCTCTCGCTGTAAACAGTTTTGTGACATGATTATTTTTTGAGTAATGGAGATAAATTTCACTTTGCACCAGCTCTAAGTTTTCTTAGGAGGCTGTAGATCTTGGGGTTGAGCCCAACCCAAGTGCCAGTACCTCCTTTGTGTACTTTTATGTGTTTTCTGTGCATTCATAGAATAATTTCTGCTATTTAGGTTAAGATTTTGCTTTGTTACTTAGGTTGGTTTTTATGATTAATATAGCTTTTCATGCTTCAGGTTGATTTAACAGTTTGGTAACATAAAATATCTACAAAAATGCCATCAAGTTATCCCTGATCTCATCTCTCCCTCCGTGGGACCATGAGCTGAGACCAAGGCATGCTTGCTGCCACAAAAACATTGTTTTTGCCTTTCAATGCAATTGCTAGTGTTAGATTTTTAGTTGGAAAAGTTGATACCAGTTGTACTTGCATGTTTAGATATGTTCTTGCTTGGTTTCCATAGTTATCTTGCATGATTTCCTGTCTATAGACTTTTGTTCATCATGTTTCTGGTTTTTAGGTCAAATTAGGTCAAAATAGATAAATCTCTGGTTTTTCTAGTCTTTGTTCGATCAGTTTTGGAAAATAGTGTGCAGAACACCTGTAATACATCCCTACCTTTCCTTCCTCCATCATACAACCTGCTCCAACCCCTAATCCAAGATTCCTTCCCTTCATTTTCCACACTTTTCCAATTTTCCCTAATTTCTTCATTCTTGTGCAACATTGCTCCCTCCATCCTTGAACAAATCCAACCACCTTCATCACTCCTTAGCTTCATTTACCAGGTCCTAGACCCCTTCACAACCTCATCCATCCTCCATTTCCACTTTCCTACCATTTTTCCACCATCAACCCTCTAAAATCCTCTTTTGGCTCTTCCTCTAGAACATCCTGTAGAACCCCTGCAGACTTCCTATAGAAGTTCACGTAATTAGTTTTTCGAGATATGATCACTGTGAAACTCTCTGGAAGGGTGATAGGGACCCCTTAGGCCCTCTTCTCACCTTCCCAACCTCCTACAAGTGCCTACTCCATTTCCTTTCACCAATTAACCTCTGCACAATCAAAAACAGTTAAAGCACATGCATAATAATTCTGCCAACTTACTCAAAAATAAAAAAAGATGATTTTTCCAAATTTTGCTTCAGGAGTAGCTTAGTCACATGCATTTTACCTTCCCAAGAGTCAATGGCATCCATTTCCACTGCTTTCATCTCTTTTCTTGCACCAGTAGGGTTAGTCGGTAAAACTAGGATTTGCATTTCCTTTTAGCTTTCAGCTTCTTTCTGCAAGTAGACTAGCCTCTTTTGAGTTAGCTTTCATCCATCACATTTAAAAGCTTCTTCTAAGAGCTCATAGAAGTTGGCTTAAGCTCCTAGCAGACTTGTGCCAGCTGATCAAGTGACAACCTGCGGGAAGAGCTAGTACTTGTGCATATAGGACCATCGCTTCCAAGTTTGTTATGAACAACCGGGTTGATAAAAGTAAAGAAGGGAGTCCCAAGAGTTGCAGCATCATTACTGCAATACTAGAGCCCACCATATTTTTGGCGTCATTGCTAGGGAAGCGTCAGAGTATTTGTGATTGCTGCTTTTCTTCTATCTCCTACTATAACCTTCTACTAAATAGTTCATTTCCGCAAAAGGAGATTAGACATTTCCTACTTTCCTAGACTAGCATTTCAATTCTGCAAGCGTAGATTAGCATTTCAATTCCGCAATTTCAATTCTGCAAGTGTAGATTAGCATTTCAATTCCATAATTTCAATTCTGCAAGTGTAGCTTAGCATTTCATTTCTGCAATTCCATTTCAGTAGCATAGATTAGTCATTTCCTTCTTTCATTTCAATTCTGCAATTTTCATTCCAGCAAGGTTTACTTTAGTTAGTTGCAATTTGTTGTTCATGTTAGCCTCCTGCTGCAGCAGGTATTCATTTTTCATGATTGATATTTTTACATGCCAAATATGTCATACTCTGCAAGCTGCAGTGTTCCATATTTCCAGAAGAAACCGAAGAAGAAAGCCATGAAAGTGTGCTGGTCCAAATGTCACTGCTGTATTCCATTTTTGATTACATTGCAGGCAGTTTTCATTCAGAAAAAGATCAAAGCTGGACATCACTAACTTCCCCTTCTTCTAATTCCCCAAGTCACTTACTAATTTCCCCAAAGAGGTCAAGATCTGCTTGAGCCTCTTAGTTTCATCATCACCCATATCACTTGCCTTGGTGGAGATCTGCTTCACTCAAGGATCTCAGTTCCTTTCAAGTCATTTTCCACAAATTTAGCCTAAGGTCCCTGACCTTAGTGCTTGTTGGTCACCTTCATATTAACTACTAACAGTATTATATAACTCCCTATCAGTTTTTCCATCCCCCTATTAAACTATGTATATAAAACTCCCCTATGTAAATATTCCCTCCCTGGCAATATAGCCATATTTTTATAAGTCCGGGAAAAAATGGTCCATCTGGGGTTGTTTTTAGCCCATCCAAGTCATAGTAGGGGTTAGATTACACCTGGTCATGATAACAACCTCTCCCCTAGCCCTAAAACCCTCAAAAACCCATGTTTTACCCCTCATCCCTAAGTCCCAGCTGTAAATATTTCGACCGCACTCATTTTACATCTATAAACCCACTTTCCCCGCCCCTAACCCAAAGTTTTTGTATAGAATATTAACCCCGCCCGTGTTAACCCTCATAATCCACTGTTCCCTAAGTTATAACCCACCCACGCGCTATATTAAAAACAGAATATGCTGCGTATATTCCTGTCCTAACTTCTCGTCGCCTCGCGTCTACCGCCAGCCGTTGGATTGCCAGCCCCGCAGATCAACGGTGGGCGGGCCGCCCCATCCCCGAACCGCCCGAAGGTTAGCGTCCGGGAGATGGGAGGTATTACCGCCGTACCTCCCGCCACGCGTCACCTTCTGGGCTGTGGCGGAGGCCCCACTCACGAAACCACCATCCCCAAAAGGCGGTGCGCCACAATACCGCTTACCGCCTCCTACCCTCTGACGTCACCGCTTACGTCACCCCCTTGCCCAGTCACCGCAACACGTCAACCGCCTGCATGGCCTCCTGCTACCATGTCGCCGAGTCATATTCCTGCGTGGCCCCTTGCCACGTCACTGACCGTACAGGATGACATCATGTTGACGTCATCCCGCCACGTCATCTTGCTAATGTCATCGCTGACATCACCCACCGTACAACGTCACATCATGCTGACGTCATGTTGATGTCATCAGCACTTTTTTTTGGCGCGAAGGAGCAAAAGTCGCACTTCGAAGCCCCGGAATCCAATTCTGAGGCAGTTTGCTAGATTTTTTGGGCCTGAATGGGGAATCTTCAGGGAATCTTTTCATTCTGCGGCCCCCAGCAAGACCGAAAGGCGCCGAATCAACTGTTTTTCTTCGTGAAGCTTGCCGGAAGGAGCAGCAGACAGTTTTGAAGGAAACAGAGGCCGAACAGCGACCATTAAAATGATGATTTAGACCCACAACACATCAGAGCAGCATCTACTTATTGCCAAAGAGTATCAGAGGAAGAAGGAGAGCCAAAGAGTATCAGTCGAAGATTTTTTAGGGGCTCAAAGCACCTGAACATTGATGAGCCCCCCAGAAAGTCAAAACAAGAAAAGTAAGCCCGTCCTAGCTCTCAAATCACAGTCAGAAGCATTCAATGCCGCCGAACAGCAAGGGTGCAAAGACCAATGCACAGTTATGAGAGATGAACAACACAGAGCCACCAGGACAGACATTAACTCATTTTGATACAGCTACCCCCAGCATAGCCCAAAGATATTTTCTTGCATTTATTTCTGGATAAGATTAGGTTAAAAGTAATCATTTTTCTGTCAGACCTGTTAGGTCGGCTGTAATAAATAAATTTTGGATAAATCTTCCCTATATATACCACCCTCTGTATTGTTTAAAGAGGGGGGTTGGTTGATAGTATTCAGTGGAGACTCGCACTGTATACCTGATATGTTTTCTGTAATCAAAGACTGCTGAAAGGCTTGGAGGAAAGACTGTCTGCTTTGTGTCTAATGGTTTTGAAGAAGTGAATTTGGAATTCTTGTGCTGCAACATGACTCAATAAGTTTTCCTACCTCTGTTTTTCCATTGATATACCGTCTAAAATAGTAGAAAGAAAGAATAGTCTAGAATTGGTTTAACCGCCCTCTATGCTCATTTTCTTCTATTTCTTTATGTTTTCATCTGGGTTAGTAATTAATATGAATTCTGTATGGCTCATGTTTCCCCTAATCCATTCATCTTTGACAGTTGTCTAGGAATTCTTAATTGCTCCTAGACAGAGCTCATTCACCTTCCCTCTTTTTAAGCCGAGTGAGAGATTATTTGTTGTCTCCCATTCCTTATCCCTCATTCCATCCTTTTAAGCTTTAAGTGTTGTTTCATGAGCAGCTACCTTGCTCCTTATTTCTCTTGTGACCAAGAAAACGCACCAGCAGTCCCACTCCTTGACTCCACGCCCAATGGTTTGAAACTTACCAGACTATGTTTTGCCTCTCTACTTGAGACATCTTCCTTCCCACCAAAAACAAAACAAAATCCTCTGAACTCAAGACCTAGCCTAAAATCCTTTCCAAACAAAGCTAAATCTAAAAGAGAGAGCCCTCTCTGATTGCAGGTTGGCTAGAACCTGCAGTCCAAAGTTGGTCTGTGGTTACCTCAACCGTATCCTTTTTGGAGCTTAAGGACAACCTGAGTGATAACATAATGGCGACTCCACTGGGGAATCTAATCCTCAAAAAATTTATTGATTAAGTTGGAAAGGTTCACTGGGAGAACCAGACCTTCCGAACTACTTTTTCAAAGTTTAGTTCTGATCTTTGATGGTGGACAGAGATCAGACACTCCAAAGTTGATATTTCACCTCGCGACTCCACATCATCCTCATAATAAGACTCCATTGGAGAAATGAACCCAAAAGAAATTTATGAGCAGATCAGGCTTTTGACCTAGATTATTATCCAAGAGGTCATGTTCTTTCTCCTCCATAAAATTTTACTATACATATTGTTTGAACTTGACTTTTATGTTTTTCCTGTTGAAAATGTTGAAGAAAGCCCTCCTTGTACACCATAACGACATCCTTTAAATGTTGTTGATACTCACCCGACAATCAAGGAGGACACTACTGTCAAAGAAAATCATCCTATCCTTGTTCATGCCGAACCCAGTCATTTAGTCCCTGTACACGATCACGTACCTCGTAAGGTTCCTGAAAGATATAAGCCACTCATTCTGCCTCCCATGCTTAATCCTTTGCCCAAAAATCATCCCATGTATCTCCCAAGATTTGATGGAGAGAATGGAGTTACTGCCCAGAAGCATATCCAGGTTTTTGAAGATTATTTAAACATTTTTGAAGTGGAGGATGAGGATGTTCGTGTTAGGTTGTTTGCCCTTTCTTTGCAAAGTGAATTTAGGACTTGGTTTAAAGCATTGCCTGAGGCAAGCATCTCAAGTCTCCAACAATTATTTAAACTCTTCCTTGATAGATGGATGATCAAAGTCAATTTCCTTGTGCTCATAGAAGAATATAATCAGTTAAAAAGGATTCCAAACGAATCAGTTCAGCAATTTTCTGACCGATTCAATCAAGTTTATCATTCAATACCATTAAATATAAGACCTCCCCCTGATTTGGCCCTATTACATTATCCAGCAGCATTTGATCCAGAAATAGAATTTCATCTGAGAGAAAGGAGCCCCTCTACTATGCAACAGATGCAGAACATGGCAGTAGATGTAGAGGTTAATCTGAAAGTTAGGAAGGGGAAGTTGAAAGCAGAAAAAGAGGATGAACTTGACATCTTTTTAAAGAAAGCAGAGGAATTAAAGCAGATGTGCACAATAGAAGTTGAATGTTTAGAGCACCAGAACAGATCTATTTTGCAAAAGGAAAGTAATGATATTCATGAACAAACCTACCACAAAACAGATGACATATTCATACCGCCATACATGATGGAGCAGTCTCCTGACATAATGTATGAATATAATAGCTTCTCTTCTTTCAACTCTCTGCCCAAATATGATCAGTATGATGATGACTGTGAGCCTAACGACCAAATCAGCCTTACAGAGGAGTCAGGCATTATTTTGGCAGAAAGCACAGTTCAGGTTCAGCTTCCTGAACCCAATGATCAGCGTGCCCATTTTAACTATGAAGAAAAGGAGGAAAAGGCAGAATATTTTAATTTCAGTGAAGGAGCTTTACCATTTTGTTTCGAGTCTTTTCAGTTTATTAGCGATAATTATCATGCCATTAACAATCAAGTGTCACTATGTTTTGTTACTGATCAGCTAGAGGAAAGTCCAGGCCTTGCTCCTAAAGCATCAACACTAGATTTGCAGCCCCAAAGTGCCAGTAAATGTCAGATTGAGGAAGACTCAGAAGCGGCAGCATGTGACCAAAAAATCCAATTGGATTCCCTGCCTGTTCATTTTTAGCCATCTCGGATATTTGAAGAAGAAAAAGAACAGTCAGCACAAATCTGTCAAGTGCCATCTGAGCAGGCTTTCAAAGAATTACAGGACCCTTTTGAAAAGTTTCTTAGCTCAGCAAAGAAGGTCAGCAGTTACCTGATCTTCTCAAAAATTTACAAAGCCAAATCAGATTGCAAGATCTCCATTTCAGGTAACAGCAAACACAAGCAGCAAAAACCACTCATGTTCATGATGCTTAAATGGCTACATTGGCTGTTTCATTTCACCTAACGGCAAAGTAATTGCTGGTTAGGGTAGGTAGGTAGGATTAATAAGGCAACCGGCCAAGAAAATTTTGCAGAATACAGCAGCAATTGAATACAAGGCAGTCTGACCTGTTGTTCTTGGCTTTTCACAAGGAAAAGCCATCCCCAAGTGGAGCCACTGTTAGCCTCCTGCTGCAGCAGGTATTCATTTTTCATGATTGATATTTTTACATGCCAAATATGTCATACTCTGCAAGCTGCAGTGTTCCATATTTCCAGAAGAAACCGAAGTAGAAAGCCATGAAAGTGTGCTGGTCCAAATGTCACTGCTGTATTCCATTTTTGATTACATTGCAGGCAGTTTTCATTCAGAAAAAGATCAAAGCTGGACATCACTAACTTCCCCTTCTTCTAATTCCCCAAGTCACTTACTAATTTCCCCAAAGAGGTCAAGATCTTCTTGAGCCTCTTAGTTTCATCATCACCCATATCACTTGCCTTGGTGGAGATCTGCTTCACTCAAGGATCTCAGTTCCTTTCAAGTCATTTTCCCCAAATTTAGCCTAAGGTCCCTGACCTTAGCGCTTGCTGGTCACCTTCATATTAACTGCTAACAGTATTATATGACTCCCTATCATTTTTTCCATCCCCCTATTAAACTATGTATATAAAACTCCCCTATGTAAATATTCCCTCCCTGGCAATATAGCCATATTTTTATAAGTCCGGAAAAAAAGGTCCATCTGGGGCTGTTTTTAGCCCATCCAAGTCATAGCAGGGGTTAGATGACACCTAGTCATGCTAAAAACCTCTCCCCTAGCCCTAAAACCCTCAAAAACCCATGTTTTACCCCTCATCCCTAAGTCCCAGCTGTAAATATTTCGACCGCACTCATTTTACATCTATAAACCCACTTTCCCCACCCATAACCCAAAGTTTTTGTATAAAATATTAACCCCGCCCGTGTTAACCCTCATAATCCACCATTCCCTAAGTTATAACCCACCCGCGCGCTATATTAAAAACGGAATATGTTGCGTATATTCCCGTCCTAACTTCCCGCCGCCTCGCGTCTACCACCAGCCGTTTGATTGCCAGCCCCGCAGATCAACGGTGGGCGGGCCGCCCCATCCCCGAACCGCCCGAAGGTTAGCGTCCGGGAGATGGGCGGTATTACCGCCGTACCTCCCGCCACGCGTCACCTTTTGGGCTGTGGCGGAGGCCCCCCTCACGAAACCACCATCCCCAAAAGGCGGTGCGCCACAATACCGCTTACCACCTCCTGCCCTCTGACGTCGCCGCTTACGTCACCCCCTTGCCCAGTCACCACGACACGTCAACTGCCTGCGTGGCCTCCTGCAACTATCTCACCGAGTCATATGCCTGCGTGGCCCCTTGCCACGTGTCATGCCACGTCACCAACTGTACAGGATGACGTCATGTTGATGTCATCCCACCACGTCATCCTACTAACGTCATCACTGACGTCACCCACCGTACAACATCACATCATGATGACGTCATGCTGACGTCATCAACACTTTTTTTTGGCGCGAAGGAGCAAAAGTCACACTTCGGAGCCCCGAAATCCAATTCTGAGGCAGTTTGCTAGATTTTTTGGGCCTGAATGGGGAATCTTCAGGGAATCTTTTCATTCTGCGGCCCCCAGCAAGACCGAAAGGCGCCGAATCAACCGTTTTTCTTCGCAAAGCTTGCCGGAAGGAGCAGAAGACAGTTTTGAAGGAAACAGAGGCCGAACAGTGGCCATTAAAATGATGATTTAGACCCACAGCACATCAGAGCAGCATCTACTTATTGCCAAAGAGTATCAGAGGAAGAAGGAGAGCCAAAGAGTATCAGTCGAAGATTTTTTAGGGGCTCGAAGCACCTGAACATTGATGAGCCCCCCAGAAATTTAAAACAAGAAAAGTAAGCCCGTCCTAGCTCTCAAATCACAGTCAGAAGCATTCAATGCCGCCGGACAGCAAGGTTGCAAAGAACAATGCACAGTTATGAGAGATGAACAGCACAGAGCCACCAGGACAGACATTAACTCATTTTGATACAGCTACCCCCAGCATAGCCCAAATATATTTTCTTGCATTTATTTCTGGATAAGATTAGGTTAAAAGTAATCATTTTTCTGTCAGACCTGTTAGGTCGGCTGTAATAAATAAATTTTGGATAAATCTTCCCTATATATACCACCCTCTGTATTGTTTAAAGAGGGGGGTTGGTTGATAGTCTTCAGTGGAGACTCGCACTGTATACCTGATATGTTTTCTGTAATCAAAGACTGCTGAAAGGCTTGGAGGAAAGATTGTCTGCTCTGTGTCTAATGTTTCGAAGAAGTGAATTTGGAATTCTTGTGCTGCAACATGACTCAATAAGTTTTCCTACCTCTGTTTTTCCATTGATATACCGTCTAAAATAGTAGAAAGAAAGAATAGTCTAGAATTGGTTTAACCGCCCTCTATGCTCATTTTATGCTATTTCTTTATGTTTTCATCTGGGTTAGTAATGAATATGAATTCCGTATGGCTCATGTTTCCCCTAATCCATTCATCTTTGACAGTTGTTTAGGAATTCTTAATTGCTCCTAGACAGAGCTCATTCACCTTCCCTCTTTTTAAGCCGAGTGAGAGATTCTTTGTTGCCTCTCATTCCTTATCCCTCATTCCATCCTTTTAAGCTTTAAGTGTTGTTTCATGAGCAGCTACCTTGCTCCTTATTTCTTTTGTGACCAAGAAAACGCACCAGCAGTCCCACTCCTTGACTCCACGCCCAATGGTTTGAAACTTACTAGACTATGTTTTGCCTCTCTACTTGAGACATCTTCCTTCCCACCAAAAACAAAACAAAACCCTCTGAACTCAAGACCTAGCCTAAAATCCTTTCCAAACAAAGCTAAATCTAAAAGAGAGAGCCATATCTGATTGCAGGTTGGCTAGAACTTGCAGTCCAAAGTTGGTCTGTGGTTACCTCGGCTGTATCCCTTTTGGAGCTTAAGGACAACCTGAGTGATAACAGTTCAATCACTTTCAATTTTGCAGGTACAAGCAGAGAAAAACACAAAAATCAGCCAAAAATATTTCATTTCATGCCTCGTAGGAATAGAGACAATTCAAGAAAATTCTTACCCAACACCCCACCACATCACTAAGTCACCCTTCTCTCTTCTTCGGTGGTAGTGATCCAGAAGAACCAATAGGTGAACCTCCAGAGATATACGAAGATCCTATAATAGAAGAAGAGCAAGAAAACATTCCTCCTGAGACCATGGCTGAACACAGAAATAGTATAGGATACGAGAAGATAATAGAAGGTGCCTTTCCCATCCGAGATACCAATGGGGACACAAAAATGAAAAACATAAGTCCCTCGGCCTTACCTCACTTCCATGGATTGACCACTGAAGACCCTGATACCTTCTTGTTTGAGTTTGTTGTCCTTTGTCGAACCTATGACTATGCCGAAGACGAGCAAAATTTGAAACTCTTTCCCTCTACCCTCAAGGATGCAGCACTACGCTGGTTCATGGGGTTAGCAGGAAACAGTATCACAGCTTGGGCTCAGATGCAGCAAGCCTTTAACAACAAATATCGGGATTATTGTAGGTCAAATGAAACGAAGGGAGAAATCTTTCGAACGACCATGGGAAGTGATGAATCTTTAGAAGACTATGAAAAAAGGTTCCAACTCAGTTATAAAAGGGTCAGGTGCACACTTGACCCCGAACCTATGAAGCTGGTTCTGCTCCAAGGAGTCCCTGAAGACCTTCTAGATACCCTCTATTTGCTGGCTGGAGGAGACATCTACCAACTACCTTATGATGACATAAAGACTGTGTTTAGAAACCATTCTAGGGCAGCCCGAAAAAGAGGTAGGGGGAATCAACTTTCAGCTAGTGCCACCTTCTCCAAACATGAGTTTACAAATCAAATGGAAGACCTTAAAAGTGAGATGAGACAGACCATTGCCATGCAACTAGATACTTTCTGAATCCAACAAAAGAAAGAGGAAGTTGAAAGGGCTTTGGCCATCTTTTGTCCCAAATGTACAAGGAAGCATCCTAGGAATGAGTGTCCATTACACTCCGTAGAGGTATGTTTCATTTGTGAGGAAGACCTCCCTATAAACTAATGCCCAACCTTACTGGACTTAAAGCTATGTACCAAGGGGCTGAAGGAGCCACTAAACCACTCTACTTCCTAAACCAAAGGAGGCCACATGGATCCAAACCTTACCAACAGGGGATGCAAGGGACATCCCAGACTTATTTCAACCCCAACCAATCCACTCACATACCTTCCTGGGGTCCCCCTGCTCATCCTTCTTGGTCCGCACCCCCTCCTTGGTCATATCCATCTCAATACCATACTCAACCTATTGCTCATTCGTTTCATTCTCATGTTCAGCCACAACCTCAGTGGAATGCACCTCAACAGGGGTGGAGGCCCCAGTACAACTCTCCTCCCGCCATTTTGCCTCCACCACCTGCTCAACCACAACCATTACCTCCTGCTCCTCCAAGACAACCTCAGATTCCTACTCAACCGAACCCAAACCCCAATAACAGACAGGCCCAGCAGGTATATACTAAAGAGACAACATGCCCTACCTATGCTGTGGAGATTCAAGAGATCAACTTATGATCTGGGAAGGTCCTCCCAGATAGCCAACCTCCTCCTAAGGAGGATGAGGAAGAGAAACAGGAAAGTGAACCCAAAGCCATTCCACCCTTTCCTGAGAGACTAACTGGAACCATGTAACCAAACCCAGAAGAGACTGAACTTCTGAGAGAACTTAAACAGTTGTGTGTATGTTGGGTCCCTATAATACTAGTGATTACCCCATTACTATTGTATTTGTATCCCTTATTAATATCGTTGTGCCCCTATTGTCCCCATATTGTTATTATTGTGCCCCATAGAATCCCTCTATTGTTATTTTTGTGGCTTTATATAATTATTGTTAGGTCGGCTGGGTTATATTGTGACTCCTTAGACTTCTATATATAGAAAGGAGGTTTTATTATTTGAATCATCCAAGAATTGCTCATTTATGTAATGTAAAGGAGGTTTCCCCCTTGAAGAGGCTGAATTCTAAGGCGTGGATCTCTCTTTTCTATCTTTTTGTGAGTTGGTTTAATAGCATTTGGTATTAGAGCTTTGGATTCTAGGCTTTCGCTGCTCCAAACAGTCATCGTAGAATTTTCACTATAGCTTTTTTTTACGATGTTTCAGAAGCGAAAAAAAAAAAACCGATTTGAGAAGAAATCGCGTTGAATCTCGGATCCAAATTTCAGATATTTTCGCACTATATTTGAGGAGATATGATCTGAGGAAATTGGTATTTTTGCAGACTCCTGAATTACATTCCAAACAGGTGACCTGGGGAAAATCGTCATAACTTTCTCTCTGAGCATTAGATTGAAATTTCATAAGAAGGTACAGAAAGAGGACAGACTTTAGTTTCTTGTCTATAGTTTTCAAATCCAAAGGTCGAAACAGTGACTCGTGGCATGTCGTATAAGTTCGCTCTACTGAATTAGTCTATAATCAGGTCATCTTGGGAGATTGTGCATAACTCTTCCTTGGAGAATCTTGGATCAGAATGGTTGCATTGGAAAGAGGACAAAGAGGGATACTACAGGTCACAATTTCAGAACTAGAGGATCCGAAATTACAGAGATACATCAGATTCAATAGTAAGCTTCTACAAAGTGAAAAAAGGTGTGTAGTTTTTTTTAAATTTTTGCATAAGCTTGGTTTGAAAAATTAGTTTGAATCGGTAATTGATGCCCTGAGGAAAGAAAATGAAAACACCTAGTAAGCAACCTGAAAGCTCTAGCATGACTTATGAAGAAGAGGAAGAAATGCAACATGATATATCAAAATTATGAGACCAAGTGCAACAAGTGTCACTTGCACAAAAAGCAACAGAATCTAAGATGGATGGTTTAAGGAAAGATGTAGAAGCTAATATGGATGGTTTAAAGAAAGGTGTAGAAGCTAAGATGAATTGTTTAAAGAAAGGCGTAGAAGCTAAGATGGATGGCATGGAAGCTAAGATGAATGGCATGGACGCTAAAATTGATGGCATAGATGATAAGATAGAAGAATTGAAGATAAATATGAATAAGTTGCTACAAGAAATGGTCAATAATGGTGAAAGGGTAGTAAAGGAAACTCATGATGAGAAAAAAGAAATGTTAATCATGATTCCATAGACTCTAATGTTGGATCAAAGACCCACCATATTCCAAAAATCGGTATGAGGAAGTTTGATGGCAAGGATCCCGCAACATGGATATTACAGATGGAGCAATTTTTCGATCTCAATAATGTGCAAAACACAAAAGGTACGTATTGAAACTTTATATTTGGAACCAAATCAGTTTGTATGGTATCAATGGCTTTGTTCTCGTAAACAAATTATCACTTGGGCAATTTTTACGGAAGAATTGACAGCACATTATGAGGATACAAAAAGCAACACTTTTTTTAGCCAATTGATAAGTCTCAAACAAAAAGGTTCAATAATGGAGCACATTGAGGAGTTCCAAAAATTGAACATAAGGGTAAAAATATTACAAAGGAGCATAGGATTGATGTGTTCATAGGGACTTTAAAGGATAATATCCAACATGATGTTCGCCTTTGGGAACCTGATTCATTAGAGAAGGCATTCAGGTTAGCAAGAAAAATGGAAAGCAAAATTATGGCAACCAGGAAGCATACCACTCACAACTATAAAGATGGAAGTGTTGTTGCCCCTAGTCTTCCACAACCTATAAGGTTGACACCACAACAATTGGAAGAAAAAATAGCAAAAGGGCTTTGTTACAGTTGTGATAGCAAATACACTAAAGTTCATAAGTGTGCTGAGAAGAAATTATTCTACATAGATTGTGAAGAGGAAGAAGAAAAGGAGCAAGAATGGTCAAAATAAGAGGATATACTCTAGGAACAAAGCCTAGATAAAGAAGAAATGAATCCGACCATATCTTGTAATGCATTGGCAGGAATTACCACTCCTCAAACCATCAAGATAGAAGGACAAATCAAGAAGAAAAAGGTAATAGTGTTGATTGATTCAGGAAGTACCCACAATTTTATTCATTGTAAGGTAGCAAAAGAATTGAATTGCTTCGTATATCCAGCACCAAAGTTTCAAGTGATGGTTGCAAATGGAGGAACAATAAATTGCTCTGGAAAGTGCCATAATATCAAGCTATCCATGGGAGAATATGTATTGACTAGCCCAATGCTTTCCATTCCAATGGGAGGTGCTGATGTTGTACTAGGAGTCCAATGGCTACAATCCTTGGGTACAATAGCTTTTAGTTTCCAAGAACGTTTCATGAAATTTTCTATGGAAGGAAAGGAAGTTGAATTAAGGGGTATTGTAGGGAAACTGGGAAAGATAATTAGCTCTAACGATATGAAAAAGCTTCTAAAAAAGGAACAAAGAGGTGTAATTGCACAATTATGTTCGCTAGATGTTTCCACACTGGAATCATCTATTTCTCCAGATCTCCAAAAAGTCTTGGATAATCATTCCAAGGTATTTGAGACTCCCAAAGGTCTCCCACCTATTCGTGATCATGATCATGATATTCATCTAATTCCAAGAAGTGTTCCTCCAAACATCAGGCCGTACAAATATCCCTATGCCCAAAAGAGTGAAATTGAACGTATGGTTGCAAAAATGCTAGAGGCTAGTATAATTCAAACGAGTCAAAGTTCTTTCTCTACTCCAGTAGTATTGGTGCACAAGAAGGATGGATAGTGGCGCATGTGTCTGGATTATAGGGAGCTCAACAAGCTCACTATTAAAAATAAGTTTCCCATTCCTGTCATTGATGAATCACTAGATGAATTGCATGGATCAATTTACTTCACCAAGTTGGATCTTCGTTCAGGATATCATCAAATCATAATGAAGACTGAAGACATTCTGAAAACAGCATTTAGAACTCATGAGGGTCATTATGAATTTTTGGTCATACCTTTTGGCCTTACCAATGCACCTTCAACATTTCAAGGTTTGATGAATTCCATTTTCAAAGCATTCCTTAAAAAATTTGTGTTAGTATTTTTTGATGATATACTAATCTACAGCAAGTCTTGGAAGGATCATGTTGAACATGTTGACAGGGTGCTACAACTATTGGAGGAGAAACAATTATATGCAAAAAGATCCAAATGTTTCTTTGGAGTACAAGAGGTGGAATATCTGGGTCATATTGTATCTCATGAAGGAGTTAAGGTAGACCCTAGCAAAATTAAAGCCATTAAGGAATAGAAAATCCCCACATCCATAAAGCATCTGCGAGGATTTCTTGGGTTGACAGGGTATTATCGCAAGTTTGTTAAGAATTATGGGAGAATAGCAGCACCTCTAACAAAATTATTGAAGAAAGATGCATTTTCATGGACTCCAGAAGCAACAAAGGCCTTCGAGCATCTTAAAGAGGCAATGTACCAAGCACCAGTCTTAGCTACACCAGACTTCACAAAAACATTTATTGTGGAATGTGATGCTTCAGGAAATGGAATTGGTGTTGTTTTAATGCAAGATGAAAGACCCATTGCTTTTGAAAGTCATCCAATCAAGGGAAAGTTTTTACACAAAGCTATTTATGAGAAGGAAATGTTGACAATACTCCATGCACTTAAGAAATGGAGACCCTACATAATGGGAAGACACTTCAAGGTAAAAACAGATCACGATAGCCTTAAATACTTTTTAGAACAAAGATTATCCTCTGAAGAGCAACAAAAGTGGGTCACAAAGATGTTGGGTTATGACTTTGAAATCATCTACAAAAAAGGGAAGCAAAATGTGGTGGCAGATGCACTCTCAAGAAAGGATGAGGATGTGGAAGCATTGTTGTGCACCATTTTTATTATTCAACCAGATTGGATAAACGAAGCAAGGGAGGAATGGAAGAATGACAAAGAAGTGTGGGCACTTATTCGAAAGTTAGAACAAGCCTCCAGTACGTCTGACACATTTAGCTGGCAAAATGATTCGTTATGGTACAAAGATCACTTATACCTCTGTAAGAATCCCAGCTAAAACAAAATATTCTTATGGAATTGCACACTTCTCCCTTAGGAGGGTACTCAGGATTTTTAAAAACTTACCACAGGGTTAAGAAGGAATTTTTTGGGAGGGCCTCAAATCAGATATTCAAAAGTTTGTGGCGGAATGTTTGGTTTTCCAACAAAATAAAGTTGAAACAATTAAGACACTGGGTCTATTACAACCTTTATCCATTCCAAGCCAACGTTGGGAGGAGGTCTCAATGGATTTTATCACAGGTTTACCCAACTCTGAGGGAAAGAGTGTCATCATGGTGGTAGTTGACAGACTTACCAAGTATGCACACTTTTTTGCATTATCACATCCTTTTAAAGCCAGTACAGTTTCTATTGCATTTATGGAAACAATTCAAAAGCTACATGGAAACCCAAAGATTATTGTAAGTGACAGAGATCCCATTTTTACTGGAAATTTTTGGACAAAATTATTTTCTTGTCTTGGTACTCAGTTAGCTCATATCTCATCTTATCATCCTCAATCTGATGGGCAAACTGAGATAGTAAACAAATGTTTGGAAGGATATCTTCATTGCTTTGTATCTGATAAACAGACACAATGGGTCAAATGGTTGCCTCTGGCTGAATGGTGGTATAACACTTCCTTCCATACACCAAAAAAAATGACCCCATTTATGGAACTTTATGGATATTAGCCACCATCCATCACATCATATTTAAGAGAAAATTCTAAGGTTCAAGCAGTGGAACATCACATCGAACATCAACAACATGTCCTCCAACTCTTAAAGGATAACCTCGTGTTGGCACAGAATAGAATGAAACAACAGGGAGATCAACATTGCAGCGAAAGAAGTTTTGATGTAGGTGATTGGGTATTCCTACGGTTACAACCATATAAGCAAATGTCCCTCGAGAAAGCTAAGAAGGATAATAAATTATCACCAAAGTATTATGGTCCATACAAGGTGTTGCAAAATATTGGTACTATGGCATACAAATTGGAGCTTCCTGCAGCTTCTCGATTGCACCCAGTTTTCCATGTTTCATGTTTAAAGAAGGTTATAGGCGACAAGCTCCCAATTCAAACAATATTACCAGAACTTGATGAGGAAGGAAAAATAATATTGGAACCAGAAGCAGTCACAGAAACAAGAACTCGATAGTTACGAAATCAATCAGAACTTATCCGCTAAAGATTCCACATGGAAGGATGAGAATTTAATGCAGAAGCATCCAGAACTACTAAAGCGTTGAGGAAAACAATTTTTTGAAGAAGAGGGGCATGTTGGGTCCCCATAATACTAGTGATTACCCCATTACTATTGTATTTGTATCCCTGATTAATATTGTTGTGCCCCTATTGTCCCCATATTGTTATTACTATGCCCCATAGAATCCCTCTATTGTTATTTTTGTGGCTTTATATTATTATTGTTAGGTCGGCTGGGTTATATTGTGACTCCTTAGACTCCTATATATAGAAAGGAGGTTTTGTCATTTGAATATGTTATACAAAATATTGTCACCATGACTATTTGCAGTCAGTATGGGTCTATCATCATTCATACTGTCCTCCTAAGCAAGTCTCAAACCTCAGCTCTTCATGTCAAGCTTTGAAAATGAGAGAAAGACCTTAAAAATCAATAAAGCTCTGGTTCCACACTTTCTCTCACTGTTGCCTGCGCTCCCGCAACCCCTGTTCATATTACCTGCAGACCTGCCCACTCTGTCTCTAAGGGAGTGGGTGCGGACCCCTGTGAAAGTCAAAAAGGCACAAGTTTATTCTTAAAAACTCACTTTGGGTTAATTCTAGATGATTCTAGAAGGAATTTTGACGTGGATCGTTCACTCTTAGGTGGTTCATGCATCCCAAAAGAGAAGGAGTTAATCCCTTGATGAGAGGAGCTATCCCTTTGAAGGAGGGCTTTATCCCTTTGAAGGTGGACCTAGTAACTTCCCTCCATTGCACTATAAATTAAGGCATTGGGCTGGTTGCTAGGGAGGTTAGAAGCTGAACATTTTTTAGGGTAAATGTTGGTGGAATTGAGACTTCCTAGTTAAGCTTGAGAGGAGAGATCACATACCTTTTGGCTTCATTTGGAAGAGAGTGAAACTTGTCAAAGTAGAGGAGACTTTTTGTTGGACCCTGGGAGGAGCTTGTACAGCATCAAGGCACAGGTTGTAAAGTTCTTATTTGATTTGAATTAATACAATCAGATTCATTTTTGTCAACAAATTGTCTTATGTGATTTGTTTCATGAATTCCTTGATCATCATGATAAGTATGCTTTATTATATTGGTTTTTCAGGTGCTATTTAATTTGTGTCCATGTTTATGTTTGCAGATTCGTTACAAGGGAGCTCATTTGGATCAAAGGAGCGAGGCTTCCACAAACTTGCGTTGGACCCAAGGTAGGCCTAAAACACTTGTTTGCCTTTGTTTATAAATTGAAATTTAGAGCAAGAAAGAATTTGATTGGCTTGCTTGTCACTAGATATCATTAGATACTAGGGAGGTCGGTCTTGTCCGCAAGAACGACTCATTCCGTGTGACAAAATGGCGACTTCGCTGGGGATTTGATTTTTTGATTTGCTTTACTTTGACTTGAGAAACTGTGTTTTTGTTTCTGTTTTTGGCTTGTTGTGTGTGGAATTGGGTAGATTTAGTAGATCTTGGATTATTTTTTGTTTTTCATACTTTTGGGAGAGGACCGCACCCTCTGCTTGTAACGCAGTGCGGACCTGTTTGCACTTTTTCTTTACACACAAAGCGGTACCGCACCTGTGTGGACTGCGGACCTGCGGACCCTGTCAAAATTTTGAAAAGCTTGAGATTTTCTCTTTCAGTCAGCTTAGGATTTGTTTAGGTGTTTTTTACCTCTGCCCAGACCTGCATGTGACTTGTCAGGAATTTTTCTTAGGTTAATTCCATTGGTATTAGGGTTTTAGGTGAAATTCCTAGAAGTTTTGGTTGCCGGGCTTGATTTTCATTTTGGTCTTGTAGTAGCTCAGAGCTTAGAAGCTTTAGAAGCCTCAGATCATCTTAGTTTTTATTGGCCTTCTTATGAGTCTGACCATTTGCAAAATCTGCCTTTGTTGAGGAATCCATCTTGTGTTTCTCTTTGCGAAACTTCAAAAATACTTGTGTTAAAAGTTTTGGATTTCATTTTTAGAAAAGAAAACAAAAATTGGTTGTTTTTTGATTGATTTGTGATTCTGGACAAATTAGTCCTTAGTTTTCTTATAGCTAAGTAAAACATCCTTGAAAAGAAATCTTGTAAGATTTTACTTCAAATAGCTCTTAGAATTTATAGATCTCAAGATTAGATTTTTCCATAGTTTTGAGTGTTTTATGAAAATAAAAAAAATCTCTTTTGGAAAAAATTTGTTTTTGTAGTATTTGAGTGTTTGAAATAAAAGGGAAATTTTCATGAGCATAACTAGTTGTCTCGTTTTTTAGTGCATTGGAAAAGACAAAAAACTCTTCTTTTGATTTGTTTGTTAAGAAAGCTTTGTATTTACAAGCATTTGCATTCTCAACTCTTTCCTAGCTAGAAATTCATTGAAGGGAAAAGATTGTTTATCATCTTAAGTGCATTTTTTAGTGATTTCGAGTCGAGTCTTCACACCATAAGTTTCATCTCCGCACCTCTTGACTTAAAGAAAAACCAATAAAAATAAAGCTTAAAGTAAAATATATCTAGTAATCTTTTTATTTCTAGGGATTTATTACACCAATATAGCTTAGGCTAGTATCTTGGAGTAGGGAGTAATTAACTCTCCAAGATAGTAAAACAAACAAGTAGTTGTATCTTGTGGTAGGAGATAAAATACAATTGTTACATCTATGCTCTGGGAAAGCTCCTCTTAAAGGAGAAGCACGAGATCGTGTCCAAACTAGTGTAGGAATCAATCCTTCCTCATTGGGAACGACACCAGATATTCACGTATTAAAAACGGTAAACTTCGGATTAACCATTGTCGAGGAGCCTGGGGTCACTTGTTGGTAAACTTTGGATTATGTCAAGGAGCCTTCAAGGGGATTGAGCTTGTTACTCTGCCCTTGCATGCGTATCGGATCGTAGACTGTTCCCCCAGGTATATTTGTTTCCGTTGGTAACCATAGTGACCATATTCTATAGGATTCTTTCCTAAGGTCACGGTGGAGGGAAGATCCCACTGTACCTGGAGCAGACGTTGGCTAGACTCACTTAGATTTTCTGGGGGGTTCTCTTCACTCGATACGGTTTAGTGGAGAAACTTGTGCCAGTCTATTCATTAAACAGGTTGCCGGGGTAACTGTTCCAACCGCCATTTCTGTATTGAACTCTGCGACGTTTGATTTCATCACCAACTAGTGTTTTCAGTACGGAAAGTTACTGTTTGTGTGTGGTTTGATCTCCTAGATTCTTTAGGCGTGTGATTCAATTTGTTTGGTTCTTTAGAGGCTTTAGGTAGTTTTCATTGAGATTTTTCTTTGTTTGCGTGTGAATTAGTTAAAATATTTAATCGTGGCTGAATTACCGAGGAAGTCCCGTAGACTTCGGGGCCAACCTTCTGAGTTTTCACCAAGCCAGCCTAAAGGGTTACGAGCCCTTGTAACTCCTAGAGACAGTAGAGTTGGGTCACCTGAAGAAGGAGAATCTTCTTTAGTGGTACATCCTGATTATCAAGCTCTAGTAGCAGATTATAATCCACAATCTGTTTCTGTTTCCGAAGTTACTGGTAGTTTTTCATCTACTAGTGATTTAGGTGAGGAACCTGATATATCTGAACCTGAAACTAAATTTGTTGCTACGCCAACATCGGGATTTGCCTCTCCAACTTCTAGTGGTCCTGGTTCACCCAGGGTAGAAAGAATAATAACCCAAAATCTTCCTTCTGGACTTATAGCTATTGAAGAAATTGCTACTCCGGAAGAAGAAGGTATCTCTATCCCTGAAAATCAACCGGTTATAGAACTTAGGGAGCATGAATCGATCTTTTACAGTCCGCCTAGGAGCAGTTCTTGGTATCTTTCATTGTCCAATTTTTTGGAAAACCCGGGACTAAGTTTTTCACCACCTCGTATTCCTTTTTCACCCAACACCTAGGGGTTACTATCCTCCATTAAATATGTTAAGACAGTCGTCCATGTTTTATCAATCTCCAGAAACCTTTTTATACGGTGGTCCTGCTGTTCCCTCTGGGTATCAGTCACTTACTGGTACTTTTTTGGGAGCATCTCCTCAACCTATTGAACAAGGGTTATTAACTAGAAAAATGGAACTAAGTCGTTGAGTGTAGAAGATATTCTTATGATGTCAGGTACTCTTCCTAATCCTCAACCTCAAGGTGGCCAGTTACTGCCTGGGGGGCAGCCTCAAAGTCCTCAATTATCGCCTGGGGGGCAACCTCAAGGTACCCAATTTCCACCTGGGGGGCAACCTCAAGGACAGTACATACCTACTGGACAATACGTTCCTCAAGGTCAACCCTAGACTCAATATGTTCCTCAAGGTCAACCCCAGACTCAATATGTACCTCAAGGTCAACCCCAGTATCAATATGTACCTCAAGGTCAACCCCAGTATCAATACGTGCCTCAAGGTTATCAACCTCAAGGTCAGTACCCAACCCAAGGTTTCCAACCACCTTCTAGTCAATCATATGTTCAAGGAGCTGGAAATGTACCTTTGAATTACCAACCCTACCCTCAACCCGGTTATGGTCCTCAATATTCTCAACCTATTATGGGTTCGTACCCCTGAATGAACTTAGTGTGGGATCCATCTCAATCTCAATAGGTCTTGCAACCGAATGTACAGTTGTCATCTCAAACTGGACAACCCTTGGTTTCTGGTTCACCCCAGCAACCTATCTAGTCTATTATTCAAACTTCTGCACCTTCTGTAGTTTCTCAACATGGGCTAGTACGCCTCGTACTCCGCCTCAAATGACTACTGCGACTACTGCAACATCTGTTCAATCTACCCCACCCACTTTTGGAGTATCGACAGCTCTGGTTTCTACTGTTCCTGTATCAACTCCTCAGACATATTTACCTCAGTCTGGATCCACAGTTCAGACTTCGGTTCAAATGCCTGTAGACAACTTGGTCCAAGTACGGTTGCCACAAGTCAACCTCAATTTACTTATCAACCGTACCAGGGATAGTACCAATTCGGTCCTTCTGTGCAGCAGCCAGTCTATCAGTATTGACCGTACCCTAGGTATACATATCAACAACCTCAACAACCCCAGTATAGTCTGGTTGATCTTGGTTTTCCGGGAGGATATAATATCCCAAATGCAATTCCAATTCCTAGTTATCCTGGATATCCTCCTCCTGGGGCTGGTCTCATGACCCAGGGTTTCATGGACCCTAATCATCAGTTACCGTTTATTGTAACTTTGGACTTGCCTGACTTGTCACGCCTTACAAACGATCCAATTAACTATCTTCCGTTTTGGCCGCCAATGCCGAATAAGTTACCTAGTGATATTCCTAAGTTTGAAGGCAAATCAGGAGAGGACCCGTCGAACCATGTGATGACTTATCACCTCTGGTGTGCGTCTAACTCCATTTCAGATGATTCAATCCATTTAAGGCTTTTCCAGCGCACTCTAATTGGTCTTACGGCCAAGTGGTACATTGAGTTACTGCGAGCCACTTTTTATAACTTTAGTTAGTTAGCTACTTCGTTTTTAATTCATTTTCAGTTGCTAGTCAGATATGACAATGGCACGAAATTATTAACTTCATTAAAGCAGTCAACATCCACTTACATTTCAGATCACATTCATGAATGGAGACGTCGATGGCATTTAGTGAAGGTTTTTATTCCGGATCAGATCTTAGCTGAATGGTTTGTAAAATCTTTATTGCCGAAGATCAATGAGGATGTAGCTAAGGCCGGAGTCGTTACTAAAGAGCAAGTAATTGCTCAAGCTCAGTACCTTGACTTAGTTTATACGCAGTCAGGTACGTTACACAAGAAAATCCCTGATCTTCCTAAACAAAATCAAATCACTGCAGCTCCTTCAGGGTCTCATGTCGCTGATGGTATGATTGGTATGGTTAATACCAAAAGTAAGAAGAAACTTCCAAGAATTCTTCTCCTATTATAACTATACCATATTCCCCGACAGGAGATTCTTCCGTGGAAATTTCCGCCGATATTCATGTTGTAGAGTCATATACAGCCAAATCAAAATACGGCGGTAAAAAGAAAGGGAAGAAGAAAAATAAAACAGATAAAAATTCGAAAGAGAAACCAGAAAAAGCGAAATCAACTGATGAGAAACGCAAACCTCGTTATCCTTGTCTCATTTGTGACGAAGAGCATTTTACAAGAGATTTCCCTCATCGTGCAGAGGTTGCGAAAATTGTCAAAGGTTCCCAAACGCCTGTTGTTTTGAAGGATCCTTTTCCTAGTCAAGACAGTAAGATGATAGGTTCTTCCTCAAATGCCTCTGAAGAACCCATAATGATGATGTCCCATGTTAGGATTGCGACTTGATCGCATGATTATGGAAGTAAAAGTCCTGTTGATGGTAAGGAAGCGGAATCTTCTCATTCGAACCCATCAACTTCAACTCCCGGTTCCGATCCACTACAGATCGAGAAACCTAACCCAAGCCTAGTAATCAAACCGCCGGCCAAGGGTATACTTCGAAAGTCAGCTTTCAATCCACATGCGAGAGCGACTCAGAACTATAAAATTGTTTAAGATTTGGTTGTTTCACCTTTAGCGATGTCGACTTTGGAAGTGCTGCAATCATCTCTAGCACAGCGTAAATTACTATTGTCGGCTATAGGAGCTGTTGACGTTCAGGACTCAAACCTTATAATTTTCGATCTAGAAAATAGTACACCGCACCTGCCTCATCAAATGGCTTTCCATATCCCAATGTTAGTCAAAAACAGACCTTGTTATAGGACTGTGATTGATGAGGGAGCCTCAATGTGTATTATGTCGATACAGTGTTGGAGATCGCTTGGTTCTCCTACGTTAAATCAATCCCCGATGATTCTAAAGGCCTTTGATGGTCGTGGGTTTCATCCTTTTGGAATTTTACAGGATTTACCTATAGGGGTTGAAGGCAAAACTGTTAATGTTGTGGGGAAAAATGCCTATGCAGGACGATCCTATCCACCTAAGGTGTGACAGTGCCTTAGCAACAAACAGATACAACTATTCTGGTTTCTTCCTTTATGAAATGTGAAAGAGGGGAGATCGATAGACTTACCGTTGTTTTCCGTTTGTCCCTCGATCTAGATCCTCTTCTCTTTGGGTGTTCACAGCTACTTACCTCCTCGATTGCTCAAGAGAACAACTACTTGATTCCCACGAGATCACAAGAGAAAAGCTACCTGCGACAAGAGAACAGCTACTTGCGACAAGAGAAGAACACAACACAAAGGCAGATATTCATATTCATAAATGATTCAGGATTAGAAGTAAATCAAATACACTAATGCAATCATACAAATACACCAGTATATAGGAGCAAACCAAGATAGCTTTATTGATAAGTAACAGGGTTCAGGAAGAGATACAACCCAGAGGGCTCCAATCCAGCATCTCCTTCCCAGCAGAATGGAATTCCTTCTTCAGCTCCCTTCAAAGCATTAAGCACCCAATGATCCAGTCTCAAACCAACAGCAATTCTTTGCAATAACAAAATTCCCGCCTCTAGATCTCATGGAGGAGAGATCTATATATAGTTATTTTGGAGAGAGGATGAGTCAGCTTGAGATCTGACTAGTGTCCTCTCCCTCTCTCAGTTCTTGAATCCACTTGGAGGTTCTTACTTCCACTTGGAGATTTGGAACCTCTTACTCATCACCAGTCGAATTCCTTGAGGAAAGTGTCATTTTGGAAGCTTCCTGAGCATTGACACATTGAGAAATGAACCTGCCACTTGTCCAAACTCGCTCAGCGCAGGTAGCCTTTGTTGGAGTTGACATTCAATGCAGGTAGACAGTGGAGTAGTTGACATTCAGCGCAGATGCTCAGTGGAGCAGTTGACATGATCCTGAATTGACTTGTTTTTGAGTGGTTTCAGGTGGAGAACTTCTGTGAATTGCTGTGGTTTGCTAGCCTTGTTCCTCTAGGGGTAGGAACAACATGTTTAGGGACTTTGGATCCCTTATATTATTGACATTTCATGCTCAGTGCTGCAAGGCACAAAAATGTCTATAACAGTTAATCTAGATGTGGAGGTGGTTGATGCCCCTCTAGATTACAACCTTCTCTTGCGTCGTAGTTGGTCTTACGCTATGACAGTTGTCGTTTCATCGGTCTTTTGGCTTATAAAGTTCCCTCATAATGGAAAGATCGTAACTATAGACCAGCTGACTTACTTTTCATTCGACACAGCCTCTTCTGAAAGTATTCAGCATGTCGGCAAAACAACTATCTCGTATAAGGATGTTGGAGTAGGAC
This sequence comes from Pinus tabuliformis, assembly GCA_031772625.1. Lineage (NCBI taxonomy): Eukaryota > Viridiplantae > Streptophyta > Pinopsida > Pinales > Pinaceae > Pinus > Pinus tabuliformis. The sequence continues at coordinate 429,089,192 of CM062819.1, read as the reverse complement.
TAGTTAAAGATTCTGGTTTACTGGGAAATTTTCCTTTTCCTCCTATCAATGCATCGTCTTCTACTGCAACCATTCATATGATTTCATCAGAAACTATTGTTTATGATGATCCTTGGATCGTACCTTTCGAATTTGAGATAGACTCATTTGGAGATGTTATGCCTTTGAGTCCATATGAAATTGCGTATCAGGCCATGCAGTTGTTTTTCGACCCATTTTCAACCAAAATTGACTTAATGAATGTGGTCATGAGGAATCACTTTCAACATCGAACTCGGATTCAACAACATTTTCCGAACTTGTTCACACTGATGAGCAAATTCATGAAATCCTATGTGTCGGTGATTTACCATGGGAAGATCTTCATCATAAATCTTCGTTTTTACCTGAGATTGATCGTTTTGAAAATGATTTTTCATCTATTTTTATGACTGAATATGTCAAAGAACCTCAGAATCCAATGAAAAATCCCGATTCAGAGTTAAATTTGGGAAACATTTCTCGAACTATTCCTATTGATATTTCGGTTAAGCCTGGAATTGTTGAAAACATTCATATAGGTGCCTCTTGTATGGAAGATGAAATTCAAACATATAAGGCCCTATTTCAAGAATTCTGTGACGTGTTTGCCTGGTCATATGAGGAAATGCTAGGAATTGACCCCACAATTGTTGTTCATGAAATCAAAACTTACCCGGATGTTAAACCCGTCCGGCAACGTTTGTGTCAGATCCACCCGCGAAAATTTGTTGCTATTAAAGCAGAAGTTGAAAAATTACTCAAAGCAGGTTTCATTTATCCGATTTCGTTAACGGATTGGGTATCGAATATTGTTCATGTTAAAAAAGAGCAAGGGACAATAAGAATATGTATCGATTATAGGAATATTAATCGAGCCTGTCCAAAAGAAAATTACCCAACTCCTTATATCGATCAAATCATTGATGATTGTGCTGGCAGTGAAATATTCTCCTTCATGGATGGTTTTTTTGGATACAATCAAATCAATATTCTTCCTGCTGATCAACCAAAAACGGCTTTCATTTGTCCATGGGGGACATTTTCTTATTGAAAATTACCATTTGGGCTCAAGAACGCCAGGGCAACTTTTCAAAGAGCCATGTCTTATGCATTTCATGACATCAAGCACATTGTGCAACCCTATCTCGATGATTTACCTACTCATTCGTTACATCGAGTTGATCATCTCATCCATTTACGAGCAATCTTTATGAGGTGTAGGCATTATCGAATCAGGTTGAATCCACACAAGTGTGTTTTCTGTATAGAAACAGGTCGGTTACTGGGGTTTGTTGTTTCGAAAGCCGGCATTCGCGTCGATCCCTTGAAGGTTGAAGCTATTGTCAAATTGCCTCTTCCTTCGAGTCTTCGCCAACTCCAAAGTTTTCAAGGGAAAGCAAACTTTTTACGTCGATTCATTCCTAACTACGCCGAGGTCACAAAGGGTTTTACCCGATTATTGAAACAAAATACTCCATTCTTTTTGGATGACATAGCTGATAAATCTTTTGATGCACTAAAAAACGCGTTGACCCATGCACCGTTATTGCATCCTCCCAACTACAACCAGGACTACTTCTTATATCTCGTCGCCTCCCATTCCACCATCGGAATGGTGTTAGTTCAGGAAGATGCATTCGGTATTGAACATGTGATATATTACCTTAGTCGAACCTTAAATCCAATTGAGCTAAAATACTCACATGTGGAGAAATTCGTCGAAAAGTACGATTCCAGTCCCAACAATTCAAAATTATTGGAGATACACTTTATCGTCGAGGGGCGAACTCTATTTTTCGATGTTGTTTAAATCATGAGGAGGCTGAAAGGGTTCTAAATGACTGTCACTCTGAAGCATGTGGCGATCATATGTCTGGATTTGCCACAACCTAAAAGATATTGCGCGTTGGCTACTTCTGGCCGTCTTTGTTTAAAGATTGTATTAATGTGGTCCGAAAATGCCACAACTGCCAAATTTTTGATCGAAAGATGCATGCTCCACCTGTTCCTCTCCACCCTATAATTGTCGTCGGTCCTTTCGCAAAATGGGGTATCGATTTTATTACATGTAACCCTCACTCGGCCAAGGGGCATGCGTATATCATCCTTGCGGTAGATTATTTTACCAAGTGGGCCGAGGCGATGCCTACATTTGAGGCAGATGGCAAAACTGCTGTGATTTTCATGTTTAATCATATAATTGCTAGGTTTGTTGTTCCACAAGTGATTGTCACTAATCATGGGCGTCATTTTTGAAACATTATGATGACTGAACTTACAAGCCAACTTGGCTTGCATCACGATAGTTCAACTCCATATTATCCATAGGTTAATGATCTGGTTGAATCCATCAACAAAGTTCTATTCATCATGATCCGACGAATCATTGGGATTCACAGGTTGAATTGGCATAACATGTTATTTTCAGCACTTTGGGCGTATCGAACCTCAGTAAAAACTTCAACAGGGTTCACTCCTTTCCAACTAGTTTATGGTCTGGAAGTTGTGTTACCCATTGAATGCGAAATACGTCATTGCAAATGGCCATCGAGTTACTTCCAGCCACTTATGAAGAGGAAAAATGTTTGTTATACTTGGCTCAGCTAGATGAAAATCGACGTGATGCTGCATTAGCGATCGAAACTCATGCCAAACGTATTAAAGCTCAGTATGATCGAAATGTTACCCCTCAAAATTTTTCGGAAGCAGACCTAGTCTTATTGTACGATCAAGAAAATGATAAATTAGGTGCTGGAAAATTCGTACCCATGTGGCACGGTCCTTCTGTTGTTAAGCGAAAGCTAGCGAAAGAGGCCTATGAATTGATAGACTTTGACGAGGTCTCTTTAGGTAAACCCAGAAATGGTCTTTACCTGAAGAGGTATTATGCTTAAATCTGGGTGTGGAGATTTTTAGTTAGGTTAGTTTTCTTTCTAGCTGGTGTGTTTTAGTTTAAAAGTGTACTTAGCTTAGAGAGTGTTTTTCGTCATTATTCCTTCTTATCTTGGTTTTACTCTTGATATTGCAAATGTCGACCCTCTCCAAACATACATTGATTTTGCTGATGGTGCTTGTTGTAACACACAGAACGTTTCTTCCGCAGCTTGGGTTATCTATTCGCCCTCTGACGAGTTGGTATCTATGCATGGGGTAAGCCCTGGTCAAACAACGAACAACTTTTCCGAGTATAGTGTAGTGATTGAGTTATTATCTGAATTTATTTCATTTGGGATTCGGAGTTTGATAGTGAGGTTAGATTCTGAACTCGTTGTATTACAGATTAATAGAGTATATGCCATTATAAATCCAGTGTTATTGAGATTATTTTTGAGAGTTCGTCTCTTGGAACATGAATTTGATTATATTGAATATTAGCATATTCCAAGATATTTAAATACATTAGCAGATGCAATTGCTTCTCGAATGTTAAGTAGACGTTTGCAATAATCATACAAGTAAATTTAAAAACATTCCATAACATGTTTTACAAGGTAAGCTGGTAGTAGTGATATAGTATAACATAGGAGTGTGTACAAATATACATCGTCTTCGATCATAGGTTGAAAAACACTTTATGATCGGCAAAAATGATAGTACAAAAAACAAAAAATGTCATATGTGTCTACAACATGCGATCATCCTATCACTGGTGATGATCACGATAAGAAACCACTGTACAGGCCACCTTACAAAGGAACCTCCTGAAAGGTCCTGGGACCCCAATCACATAGCGATGTAGTCTAAGAGGAATGTCATCTATGCCGGTCTCCAGAATGTCTCCTGTCAAACGCTCTAGATGGCTCTCCAGTTCGGCCAAGGTCTCTGCTGATTCATCCTGTGGGGCTAGTGCCGCTGCAGCTGGTTGTTTCCTCTCATAGGGCCTGAGAGCGACTGGTCGCTGTGGACCTACATCTGCATTTGAAACTTTTACTATCAATTTTGGGATGAGATAAAAACAAAAAAAAAAATTAGGAAAATGTTGAAAATTATTTTACCTGAATCATCCCATTTCTCTCCTAGTGGAAGAGTCATGTTTGGGTCACCACGAAAATATACCCCAGCATAAGGAAAGTTCTGAATAGCAAAAACCTGGTTCTCCAACCAATGGAAATACTCAGGAGTGAATTGAACGACCTCTGTCCCCTCCTCAGGATGACGGGCCATAACTGCAACCCATCGCATCAGTTTGGGCTCTCGAGGAAGTCCAGCTCCAACAGTGAGGTGTTGTGGGACCAACATTGGAACCCTCTCCAGACCAAAGCTCACGACTAAAGCACCATATCCAAAGGTCTTCAGTTGTCCGTTCTTTGCTCTAGTCAGTTGGCCTTTTATATTAGCCAACACAGCATCGCACCAGTTGAAGATGGTGCCTCGAAAGCAGTCTACTGCCATCCGCATCTGGGATCCAGTGGCTACATGTAGTGTTGCGCTCCCGCAGAGCCTGGTAATAGTAAATGCAATTACCTTGAGTTCAGGAAGGGATATGGTTCTGATGTCTATCCCTTTGTCTCTAGTCTGGTTGTTGCAGAACTCTAGCCGGAGGCTATCGGCAGACTGGCCACCTGGCCTAGTCCCGAATAGAGTCAAGTGTTCACCTCTCTTAGGCAAACCAGTCAAAAAGTAAATGTCTGCCAGCTCCATTTTGAGCTGTGACCACCAATGAAGAAGCATTGGTCCTGTATGCTCCACCTGTCTACCAGCCACTGCAAGAAGTCCACCTGGGCCCTCATGCCAAGTATGGCCCAGAATTTGTATAAGCCACATGCCTTCAATGCATCAATCGAAGGTTGATGATTTATCGCGGCAAGATGATGTATACTCTATATTCAATAAAAAGGCGAATTAGAATGTCTAAAAGCAAAGTTTTTGGGTGAATTTTGAGAAATTTAGGTTTAAAAACCCTTGCTGTGAGGACTGCACTCTCTCTGTTAGAGACAGTGTGTGGGTCCGCACCATGCCTTCACGGCAGCTGCGGACCCCTGACTTTTTTCCCGTTACGAAAAAGTCAGGGTCCGCAGGTTACCTGTGTTGTGCCTGCGGGCCCCCGCGCGCGGGTTTCTAACCTAATAATCCCTTAAAAAATGAAATTAAAGCCTAAAAACAAATTTGAAATGAATGAAATTAAAGAGTAGGATGATGTAGATTACCTGGAGGAGACGGCGTTCGATTCCAACGGATGGATTTTCCCCAATCTTCACGGGAAGTTTCTGACCAAAAGCTCTATTTTCTCACCCAGAACTCAAATGGTAAAAATGAATTTGCAAAAGCCCTTTTTATAAGTGTTTTGAATAAATGATTTTTTAATTTGTTTATGTTTTACTTTAAAGAGGTAACTTTTGAAGCATTTTTATCCATTTTAAACAAGTATGAGTAATGTTTGAGTTTTTGTTCAGGATAATGGATTTTTCAGGCGAAATTGGTCATTTTCAACGAAAAAACATTAGAGTCACCTTTAAGCTCTTTTCTGACTCCTAAAACATGAAAAGATCGTTGAGTTTTTCTTTTTAAACTCGTTAAAACGGAATTAAAAAGACGGCCCACTTACAACCCTTTTCTGGCCGTAAAAACATGAAAAGATTGCCGGATTTTTGTTCAAATTCGATAATAAAACGACGTGCCATTGATCGCTTTTTTACTTTTTTGGATCAAAGGCACTAATTACGAAAAGTGTAATGATCAAGTGGTTCTCTCAAGTATTATTTGATACTTTTTTGGGCTTGGGAGACACAAATTTACGAAAAAGGACAACCATGGAGTCTTCTTAAGTTTTTCAGACTCCCTATAATTGAAAAACGTTGAGTTTCTCCTATACTAGACTTGTTAAAATTTAACAGTAAAGGACCTGTTCAATTACAAACAGGAACGAACCACTCCTTCTTAGGGTTTGAATTTAAACTAAGTTGGACTCATCCGAAGGATGAGCTTATATTCAAGCAAATGTTATCCTCCTCAAGCTTGTCAAAAATAAAGAGGTACTTGCCAGAAATGGTGGGGGAAAAGAGAGAAAAATGAGCCTATTTGTCATACTTTGTAACCACTCTTGAACACGACACTTTTATTCACCTAGGTTGGGAAATCCTTTGCCTAACAGTTGATCAAACCATATTTAAAGTCTTCAGCAGGTTTCTGGGTATTAAGTTTGGGTCAATTGTCACCAAACCATCTGCTGTGTCGTTATGTGTTCAAGAGGTCAATGCAAATAAGCCATTCATCTGAAAAATATCTGTCATCCATCTTGACCATCCCTGAGTCAGTCCTTGCAACTAAATTTCTTCAAACTTGATCTATGATTTCGTGTTGTGGGCTTGCCTACGACGGATCGCTTTCTATCAACTTCAGTTAATTATCTAGAAATATGATCTAGAGATCGTCGGTACCTTGGGATCTGCATACCTCAATGGCAGGTTTCTCACCCTCGACGATAGGTTGCATCATTGACCTTCCATCAAAGGATTCCATGACATGTTCGACATCAACACATGTATTCACATTTCATGGATTGTACTGAGTACTTTGAGAGCCATTGACATTACTGGTGGTCTCTCTCACACTTGTTAACAGTTTACATCATTGACTGGTAATCAAGTGGTTTCTACCATGTTCGACTTTAACACATTCATTCGCATGGATAGAATCGTACTATTTCGGGAAGTAGAAACGAAGACCCCGGATCTAGTTTCCACCATCCAAGCTGCGAGGAATTTCGTATTCATTATACTGTGGACTATTCATAAACAGATAGTTGTGTCCATACTGTGTCTACATGTGTCTATACTTGTGATGTATTACAAGATCATTCCTATATCGGAGCAGTAGTTAGTTTTCTAGTCAGTTTTGATCTGAGTATGGGAATGCCTACCTCAGCGATGATATGATCTCATATATATATTTTGCATTGAATGTTTTTACAGGTTCCAACCGGGCTCTTCACAAGATGATCCTTGAAATGATAAAGTACTTCACTCTTCCTAGATGATAAATGAAATCCTCATCTACTACAGACTTCGCACTTTAGGGGGCAATCTGTTACACAAAATATTGTCACCATGACTATTTGCAGTCAGTATGGGTCTATCATCATTCAAAATGTCCTCCTAAGCAAGTCTCAAACCTCAGCTCTTCATGTCAAGCTTTGAAAATGAGAGAAAGACCTTAAAAATCAATAAAGCTCTAGTTCCACACTTTCTCTCACTGTTGTCTGCGGTCCCGTACACCCTGTTCATATTACCTGCGGACCTACCCGCTCTGTCCCTAAGGGAGTGGGTGCGGACCCCTGTGAAAGTCAAAATGGCGCAAGTTTATTCTAAAAAACTCACTTTGGGTTAATTCTAGATGATTCTAGAAGGAATTTTGACATGAATGGTTCGCTCTCAGGTGGTTCATGCATCCCAAAAGAGAAGGAGCTAATCCCTTGATGAGAGGAGCTATCCCTTTGAAGGAGGGCTTTATCCCTTTGAAGGTGGGCCTAGTAACTTCCCTCCATTGCACTATAAATTAAGGCATTGGGCTGGTTGCTAGGGAGGTTAGAAGCTGAACATTTTTTAGGGTAAATGCTGGTGGAATTGAGGCTTCCTAGTTAAGCTTGAGAGGAGAGATCACATACCTTTTGGCTTCATTGGGAAGAGAGTGAAACTTGTCAAAGTAGAGGAGACTTCTTTTTGGACCCTGGGAGGAGCGTGTACAGCATCAAGGCACAGGTTGCAAAGTTCTTCTTTGATTTGAATTAATACAATTAGATTCATTTTTCTCAACAAATTGTCTTATGTGATTTGTTTCATGAATTCCTTGATCATCATGATAAGTATGCTTTATTATATTGGCTTTTCAGGCGCTATTTAATTTGTGTGCTTATTTGTGTTTGCAGATTCACTACAAGGGAGATCATTTGGATCAAAGGAGCGAGGCTTCCACAAACTTGCATTGGACCCAAGGTAGGCCTAAAACACTTGTTTTCCTTTGTTTATAAATTGCATATTTAGAGAAAGATAGAATTTGATTGTCTTGCTTGTCACTAGATATCATTAGATATTAGGGAGGTTGGTCTTGTCCGCAAGAACGACTCATTCCGTGTGATAGAATCATCCAATAATTGCTCATTTATGTAATGTAAAGGAGGTTTTTCCCTCGAAGAGGCTGCATTCTAAGGCGTGGATCTCTCTTTTCTATCTTTTTGTGAGTTGGTTTCATAACAGTGTAAAAATACCACTTCTCCAGGCCATCAAAGATGTACCAATCTACAACAAATTGATCAAAGAGAAGTGTTTCAGGCACCCAAGCAGGAGCAAGAGAGATGCCCCAACTGTTAATGTCATAGGAAAACTGTCTGACCTGATGTTGGGACAAGTAATCTGTCCAAAATATCTGGACCCTGGGAGTCCTATAGTCGATGTCCACATCAATAGCACCATAACCACCACACCCTGATTGATCTAGGGGCTGCCATTAATTTGATGACCAAGGACACTATGCTCAAACTCAACCTTCAAAGTTCCCTAAGGAAGACCTCGACAGTACTGCAGTTAGCAGACCGCTCCATCGTGACCCCTGAAGGGATTGTGGAAGATGCCATGGTCTCTGTTGATTCTTGGGAGCACCTTGCGGACTTCTTAGTCCTTTAGCCAAAGGAAAAACTCACTGGATACCCCCTCATTTTGGGAAGGCCTTGGTTAGCTACTGCAGATGCTTACATCAGTTGTCGAGCTGGGAGCATGACCATTAAGAACGGGCCTATGTCCAAACCACTAGTCCTATATCATCCTGCCAAACCTCTGGTAGAACATGACTTACCTCTCTGGTTGGAGGAGGAAGATGAGGATGAAGTCTACTTTGCACCATTGTTCGCAGTGGAAGCCACCAGGGGAGGTCCTCAAACCAAGGATGACCTTATTGAGAATTTGATTAAAAATCCACCTCCCAGTGTGCTGCCGTTAGAAGAGTTGGTAGAAGACACCCAAGCCAGTGCTTTAGTGGATCTCTGTGTGGCTGATCTGACCTCTCCCTGAGTTAAGAATGTGGAATTTGGCCCTGAGAGAACCTTGAAGATCAACTCATCCCTATCTCCCCCTTAGGAGAAGGAGCTGTGTAGCTTATTGAACCGCTATTTGGATGCTTTTGCTTGGAGCTATAAGGAGATGAAAGGAGTCCACCCTTCAGTCTGTACCCATCACATTTACATTAAAGAGGATTGTAAACTAGTCAGGTAGCCTCAGAGGAAAATGAATCCAGCCCTTAAGGACATTGTCAAAGAAGAATTGCAAAAGTTGTTGGATGCAGGATTCATCTACCCCATATCTGACAGCGAGTGGGTTTCTCGTCTGGTGCTTGTGCCCAAGAAAAACAGGAAGTGGAGAATCTGTGTAGATTATCGAGAACTTAACAAAGCTACCAAGAAGGGCCATTTCCCTTTGCCTTTCATAGATCAAGTGTTAGATGGCCTGGCAGGGAAGAAGTTCTTTTCCTTCCTAGATGGGTTTAGTGGTTATAATCAGATCCAAATCAGCCCGAAAGACCAAGATAAGACCATTTTCACTTTTCCATCGGGTACCTTTGCCTACCAAGTCCTTCCCTTTGGGTTATGCAACTCTCCTACCACTTTCCAGAGGGCAGTACTGAGCATATTTGCTGAGCTGGTTCATGATTTGGTGAAAATCTATATGGATGACTTTACTCTTTATGGGTCCAACTTCCAAGAAGCATTGACTAACCTAGGAAAAGTTTTAACCAAGTGTATTGAAATGAACCTGTCCCTCAGTCCTAAGAAATGTGAAAGCCTGATGACTGAAGGGACTGTGCTAGGTCATACAATTTCTCAACAAGGATTACAAGTGGATCCCAACAAGATTTCTATGATCCAAAGGGTTCCACCTCCTCAAAAGGTAAGAGATGTTCAAAGTTTTCTAGGCTTAGCAAGATATTATAGAAAAATTATTAAAGATTTCAGTAAGCTAGCCTCTCCATTGTTTGGTCTTTTGGGGAAAGATGTCGAGTTTATATGGACTGACAACTGTCAAGAAGCTCTGGATGTGTTGAAAGATAAGCTGGTAATTGCCCCAATCTTGAGAGGTCCAAACTAGGCCCTACCTTTCCACATTCACACAGATGCCTCGAAAAAATCCATAGGAGCAGCCTTAGGACAAGTTGAAGAGAATCTACCGTATGCCATATATTTTTTTAGTAAAAACCTGTCTAAGGCAAAGTTAAACTATACTATGACCGAGAAAGAGCTCCTAGCTGTAGTCCATTCCCTAAACAAGTTCAGACACTACATCACTGGTTATCAAACATTCATACACAATGATTATGCTACAATTAGGTACTTGATGAATAAACCTGATGTAAATGCTCTTATCATTAGATGGTTACTTTTATTGCAGCAATTTGATTTGACCATTGTTGATAAGCCAGGTAAGGAAAATGTTGTTGTTGATTTTCTATCCATACTAGATTTTCCTACAGGTGAAGAAGGGATGGTGGATGATCAAATGCCAGATGAACACCTATTTGCTATTTCAGTACTCTCTCCATGGTTTGCTGATATAGAAAATTACTTGGTTTCAGCACAATTCCCGTCGCACCTATCCTCAAAGGAGAAGACCAAGATCGTGAGGAAAAGCACCCCATTCACTTGGATTGGGGGAAACCTGTTTAAACTTGGTCTGGATCAAATTTTGAGGCATTGTGTCAGGGAGGAGGAAGTTTTTGACATCCTCCTAACCTGTCATGATGGGCCCTGTGGAGGCCACTTTGTAGCAAAAAGGACTGCTTTCAAAATTTTACAGACAGGCTACTATTGGTCCACTCTTCATTAGGATGTCCAGAGATACATCAGCCAATGTGATCGATGTCAAAGGATGGGGAAACCGGCTCCAAGGGATGAAATGCCCCTCCAACCTCAAGTGACTTTCAAGCCATTTGATAAGTGGGGCATGGACTTTGTGGGTCCTATCAACCCTCCTTCAAAACAAAAGTCTTACATCATTGTGTGCATGGACTACCTGACAAAGTGGGCAGAAACAAAGGCAATCAAGGCAGCAACAAAAGAAAAAGTGGCTGAGTTTTTTAGGGAAAATATCTTCTACAAGTTTGGTTACCCAAGAGAATTAGTCACAGATCAAGGAAGTCAGTTTACCTCTAATCTAATTGAAGACTTGCTCGCTCATCACAAGATTAAGCACAAAACTTCCACCCCTTATCATCCCAAGAAAATGGACAGGTGGAAGTCACTAACCGAGCTTTGGAAGAGATTCTGACTAAAGTGGTGAGCAGCAGCAGAAAAGATTGGGCAGATCGCTTGGTTGAGGCCACCTAAGCCTACAACACTACTTGGAAAACTGCAACAGGTTTCACACCTTATGAGCTGGTCTACGGGAAGAAGGTTTTGTTGTCCATAGAGTTTGAATATAGCATATTGATGTTGGCAGCTCAGTTGGAATTAGATCTCAGCCATGCACAACAGGAAAGATTACTACATCTGAATGGACTAGATGAACAGAGAATGCAGGCCCTTCTCCACTCAAAGGTGGTCCAACTTCAAATAAAGATATGGCATGACTGGCACCTTAAAGAAAAGCAATTTCAGCCAAGATATTGGGCACTGTTATATGATTCAAGATACAAGGATTTTATAGTAAAGTTGAGGACAAGATGGTTGGGACCATATATAGTGGAGAAATGCAACGACAATGGTTCAGTCCTTATCATGACCATTTATGAAGAAGCCATTCCCATGCTCGTCAATGGGCATCGATTGAAAATCTACAAGAAGCCCCTTTCTAAGTAGGAGTTCATTGAAACTCTAGATAAATCATTTTTGGTAGTGGAGCGGGCATCTGTCTCCACTCCACCCACACCTTGAACACACAAAAAAAAACAGAAAAAATAAAAATAAAATAAATAAATAAAATAAAAATAAATAAATAAATAAATAAAAGATCCTTGGGTGAAAACCTCTGGGAGGCGCCCAGGGCAGACAGTGAGGGTGAAAACCTCCTGGAGGCGTCCTAGCTGTCTCAGACTAAAAAAAAAATAAACCTAATTTCTGTTGAATAAATTGTAGGTTGCAGGAAGGACATCGCAGGTTAGGAGGATCGCACAAGACAAATATAGAGGTCAGCACCAGGCTGCAAGCATCCCTCACAATCAATTCCTCCATGACCACTACCCTTTCCTAAGATTTGGTCCCATTCAGGCTAAGATTTCACCTTCTACAGGAAGTTCTGTGTCTTCTACAAGAAGATCCTATAGAACCTACAGACAAGCCAAAATCAATCTCAGAAGAGGACCCGAAGGTTGAGAATCTACCTGTGAGGCCTACAAACCTCCCTATTTCCATCCATCACCATATGTCACCTTTTTCCATCTCTATACACTTCCATTGCAATCATTTTTTTTTATGTTTCTACACAGTCACACACAAAAATCTCGTTTTCTTCATACTGCCAGCAAAAAATTTTAATGACAAAACAAGCAACAGTTCTTCACTCACCATACCTGTTACCCTCCATCTAGACTCCTCATCATTCGAGACCCTCATCAGCAGTATAGCCCTGCTCATTCTAGCTTGCATTCCACGAGGAGTAGCAGCTACAGGAATCCTGTAGCAACTGATCCCTCTGAAAGACATACTCCAGAGACAGGGACAGCAAAGTAGGGCAAAAGAAACATGCATGGAGCTCTACTTGAACGTATGAACATCAGCAATAGCCAAGGCCAAGCATGCAGTGTGCATGTAGCAACAGCAAACGAAGGAATGGTTATAAAACCCGTGCATGCAGCAACAACAAACAAAGGAATGGGTCCCAAAACCCGAAATCTGCATAACACGGCCGCGACCACGTAGGTAAGTGCCTAAACTCATTCTTCGATTGCATAAATCATATTTCAAAGCTACATGACTATGGGAATGGTTCAGATTGACTGGAATCAGTGGCCACTCAACTGGCCACCCTTGGCCAGTTACATATCCTCGTGAAATCCAAACGAACCCCATTATATTCAAAATTGCCGATTATATGTGCAGCCAGCACGTGTGGAGTGTCCATTCAAGGAGAAATCGTCAGGATTGGTAGCGGTGGTGGCGGATAATGGTAGAGCAGAGGTGATGGTGATCAGAAACATGCAGAAACATTATGGTTGTGATGTCAGATCAACGATCTGGTTCGGCCACCTCATCCCCTCACCATGAATCACGCTGCAGTTAAAAGATGCTTAGTTGAAACATGCACCACCCTCTGTTCATTCTGCACTCATGACATTCTCAACTAGAGTACGCATCCACCGCTGCCAAAATAGTTAACCAATCATCCTCCACCAGTTTTTCTGCATGTTTTCAAAAATCTCCTGCCTATCGGGCTCTACCGGAAGCACAGTTCTATTCGACGAGAGCCGAGAGACTTCTACAGGAAGGGTTCTACAAGAAAGGAGAACAGGTTCGCGGGGAGAAAACCCGGAATTTTCGTCGAATTTCAAGCTCCAAACGAGGTAGGCTCAAGAAAAATCCTTTGTGCATGATTTTTTTGTGCAAGGTGGTGAATTGAACGGCATTAGTTTGAAAAACAAGAGTAAAAGTTTGTCTGTGCATTGAGACAAAATGTGAAAGTTGCCTGCATATTTCACTAAGTTTACCCAGTTCTTCCTCTGCATTCCAAAATCTCCTTATCATTTTTAAATTCTCCTGTAAGGAAAATACATGTAGCAGTAGAGGCCAACCTGTGTGTGTGAAAAAACTAAATTTACATATCTATCTATGTGCTGAGAAGAGAACCTGTGTCCTTATGCTCTGTTCTGTAAAAACAAAATTCTTCTTTTCAGACACAAACAGTCGAATTCTGGGTGACAGCAGTCTTAAAATAAGGGAATTATTGCTATTTGATATTGTAAGGAACACACGAGAAATTCCTTCTTGGGTTCAGAAAAAACCAAATTCAGCCATCCTCTGTTTCAATGATTGACTGTTTATTTTCCCTCAGCATTTCCTCTTCTTGTTAAAACATAAAAAGAGCACTCAACACCATGCCAAGAGGATTCATAAGGAAATAACCCTCGGACTCTAGCAAGTTGCACGAGCACCCTGAGGTGGTGGACAGTTTCCTGTGAGCAAATTGGATATCCTTCTTTGACAAAATTCAGGGTCATGATGAGGAGATAATTGAAGAGTTTTTAATGTCCCTGAGACCACATTCAAATACACATGACACAGTTATTTTTTTGGGTTTGACCCTAGAACTCACCCCTGAGCTCATTAGTGGAGTTATTGGTCTACCATTGTGGCTCCCTTGGAGCAAAGAGGAGAGGTCATTGGGCCAAGTTGCTAAAAATACATTTTTCCTGCCCGAGGAGCATCCTGTAGAAGACAAAAACAGAGTTAGAAGGACAAGCTTTCCTCCTCTCTAGAGTGAATTTAGTTATCAAATTATGAAGTACATCACATGTGAAGGGAGGTTTAACGTCATCTATGGATATCATTTCAGGTTGTTGTGTGAATTAAGGCATGGGATTGACTTGCCTCCAGCCAAGAAACTAAGCATCCCATATTTCCTTCTTCAATCCCTAATTGAATGTGGTACAAAGCTAAATGAGGGGATCCCAGATCAGTTGGCCCATCATGGGCTCATCAAACTGTTGATGGAAGAAGATTTACACACCTATATTGTCCCCATATCTTGGGAAATCTTCATAAACATGTCCAGGGATGATAACATTAGGACTTTGGCTGAGAACATCACCCCATCCAGCAGTGAGGAGGGGGAGAAAAATGAAGAAATTGAGAAGAAATATGATAAGGGAGCACAGGACATTCAAGCAGAGGGAAATGCAGAGGAAGAACAGAAAGAAAAAGAAGAATTTGGCAAGATTGATGAGCCTAAAATAGAGGAAGAAACAATAGCAAAAACAGCAAGGGAAAACAGGATGCAGAGTAGAAAAGAAAAGGTTGAGAAAACCCAAATGAAAGTTGTCACAGCCAAAGCAGGCATCTAGAAAGAAAAGGGAAAGACACACCGTGAGATATTAGCAACACAGACATAAACAGTGGACACAGATATTTCTATAGAAAGCAAAGAAAAGGAGCAGCAGGAAGAGAAATCACCTGAGATGTTGGCAAGGGAGGCAAGAGCTGTGCTTTCCGCATTAAGCACACCTACAAAACAAAAAGGAAAAGGAAAGAGGCAAACCTCCATGTACTTTAAAGCCAGGAGAAGCACAAGGATCAAAGTGGGAAAACCCCAGCCATAATTAAAGGAACCAATTGTCATTGAGGACACAACCACTAAACCAAAAGAAGAGTCTCCTTCAAAGATATCTATCACCTATGAAAGAGGAAGCCCAAAAACCTCCACCTGGAGAGAGAGAATTAGGATGATGGACTCAAAGGCAGCTCTACAGGAAGCTGAAACATCTCTACAGGAAACTCTAGCTAAGTTAAAAGAGACTGAGAAATTGGAGGAGAAGGCAGCCAAACAATCACAGGGAGAGGAAAAGACCGAGGAGATACTGGAACCAAGCCCTCAGCCTAGCTTGGGCTCATATTACAACTTGTTAGAAAGTGGGAAGATCATCCCACAGAAGTTTGTGGTACCACTTTTCTTTGCATTGGAACAAGAACGGGTTAGGACTCACACTTGGATGAGGATTGCCAAATCCAAGGGTGTGGCAGACATAGGCCACCTGGAAGAATAGCTCAAAGAATCAAGAAAAGATTTGGCCATGGTGAGGCACATGGAAAGTAGTCAAAGAGCCAAATTACAGCAGAAGACTGTTGGGTCCCTATAATACTAGTGATTGCCCCATTACTATTGTAGTTATACCCCTTATTAATATTGTTGTGCCCCTATTGACCCCATATTGTTATTACTGTGCCCCATAGAATCCCTCTATTATTATTTTTGTGGCTTTATATTATTATTGTTAGTTCGACTGGATTATATTGTGACTCCTTAGACTCCTATATATAGAAAGGAGGTTTTGTCATTTGAATCATCGAAGAATTGTTCATTTATGTAATGTAAAGGAGGTTTCCCCCTCGAAGAGGCTGAATTCTAAGGCGTTGATCTATCTTTTCTATCTTTTCTTGAGCTGGTTCATAACATTTGGTATCAAAGCTTTGGATTCTAGGGTTTCGCTGCTCCAAACAGGTCATCGTGGCATTTTCGCTATAACTTTTTTTTCTGTGATGTTTCAGAAGTCGAAAAAAAAACCCATTTGAGAAGAAATCACGCTAAACCTTGGGTCTGAATTTCAGAAATTTTCGCGCAATATTTGCGGAGATATGATCTGAGGAAGTTGGTCTTTTTGCAGACTCCTGAATTACATTCAAAACAGGTGACCTGGGTAAAATCGTCATAACTTTCTCTCTGGGGATCGGATTGAAATTTCGTAAAAACATACAGAAAGAAGACAGACTGTAGTTTCTTTTATGCATTTTTCAGATCCAAAGGTCGAAACAGTGACTCGTGGCACGTCGTACAAGTTCGCTCTACTAAACTAGTCTATAATCAAGTCACTGTGGGAGATTTCGCATAACTCTTCCTTGGAGAATCCAATTTGGGTCAGACTTGTGGCATTGGAAAGAGGACACAGAGGGATACTGCAGGTCACAAATTCAGAACTAGATGATTGAAAAGTACAGAGATACATCAGAGGCAATATCGAGCTCCTACAAAGTGAAAAAAGGTGTGTAGATTTTCTTAAATTTTTGCTTAAGCTTGGTTTGAAAATTTATTTTGAAGGAATTCAAAGGGCATAATAGAGCATTATTATCGGTAACTGATGCCCCGAGGAAAGAAAATGAAAACACCTAGTAAGGAACCTGAAAGCTCTAGCATGACTCATGAAGAAGAAGAAGAAATGTTATATGATATATCAAAATTACAAGAACAAGTGCAACGAGTGTCACTTGCACAAAAAGCAACAGAAACTAAAATGGATGGTTTAAAGAAAGTTGTAGAATCTAAGATGGATGGAATGGAAGCTAAGGTGAATGGCATGGACGCTAAAATTGATGGCATGGATGATAAGATGGAAGAATTGAAGATAAATATGAATAAGTTGCTATAAGAAATGGTCACTAAGGGTGAAAGGGTACTAAAAGAAACTCATGATGAGAACAAAAGAAATGTTAATCATGATTTAATAGACTCTAATGTTGGATCAAAGACTCACCATGTTCCAAAAATCGATATGAGGAAGTTTGATGGCAAGGATCCCGCCACATGGATATTACAGATGGAGCAATTCTTCGATCTCAATAATGTGCAAAACACACAAAAGGTACGTATGGCAACTTTATATTTGGAACCAAATCAGTTTGTATGGTATCAATGGCTTTGCTCTCGTAAACAATTTATCACTTGGGCAATTTTTACGGAAGAATTGATAGCACATTATGAGGATACAAAAAGCAACACTTTTTTTAGCCAACTGATAAGTCTCAAACAAAAGGGTTCAATAATGGAGCACATTGAGGAGTTCCAAAAATTGAACATAAGGGTAAAAAATATTCCATAGGAGCATAGGATTGATGTGTTCATAGGGTCTTTAAAGGATAATATCCAACATGATGTTCGCCTTTGGGAACCTGATTCATTAGAGAAGGCATTCAGGTTAGCAAGAAAATGGAAAGCAAAATTATGGCAACCAGGAAGCATACCACTCACAACTATAAAGATGGAAGTGTTCTTGCCCCTAGTCTTCCACAACCTATAAGGTTGACACCACAACAATTGGAAGAAAAAAGAGCAAAAGGGATTTGTTACAGTTGTGATAGCAAGTACACTAAAGGTCATAAGTGTGCTGAGAAGAAATTATTCTACATAGATTGTGAAGACGAAGAAGAAAAGGAGCAAGAAAGGTCAAAAGAAGAGGATATACTCTAGGAACAAAGCCTAGATGAAGAGCAAATAAATCTGACCATATCTTGTAATGCATTGGCAGGAATTACCACCCCTCAAACCATCAAAATACAAGGACAAATCAAGAAGAAAAAGGTAATAGTGTTGATTGATTCAGGAAGCACCCACAATTTTATTCATTGTAAGGTAGCAAAAGAATTGAATTTCTTCCTATATCCAGCACCAGAGTGTCAAGTGATGATTGAAAATGGAGGAACAATAAATTGCTCTGGAAAGTACCATAATATCAAGCTATCCATGGGAGAATATGTATTGACTAGCCCAATGCTTTCCATTCCAATGGGAGGTGCTGATGTTGTACTAGGAGTCCAATGGCTACAATCCTTGGGTACAATAGCTTTTAATTTTCAAGAACTTTTCATCAAATTTTCTACGAAAGGAAAGGAAGTTGAATTAAGGGGTATTGTAGGGAAACCAGGAAAGATAATCAGCTCTAATGGTATGACAAAGCTTCTAAAAAAGGAGCAAAGAGGTGTAATTGCACAATTATGTTCACTAGATGTTTCCACATCGGAATCATCTATTTCTCCAGATCTCCAAAAAGTCCTGGACAACCATTCCAAGGTATTTGAGACTCCCAAAGGTCTCCCACCTATGCGTGATCATGATCATGCTATTCATCTGATTCCAGGAAGTGTTCCTCCAAACATCAGGCCGTA
Organism: Pinus tabuliformis; assembly: GCA_031772625.1. Taxonomy (NCBI): domain Eukaryota; kingdom Viridiplantae; phylum Streptophyta; class Pinopsida; order Pinales; family Pinaceae; genus Pinus; species Pinus tabuliformis. Next base: position 429,070,606 of record CM062819.1, on the reverse strand, counting down.
CAGATATCCCTATGTCCAAAAGAGTGAAATTGAACGTATGGTTGCAGAAATGCTAGAGGCTGGTATAATTCAACCGAGTCAAAGTTCTTTCTCTACTCCAGTAGTATTGGTGCACAAGAAGGATGGATCATGGTGCATGTGTCCATATTATAGGGAGCTCAACAAGCTCACTATTAAAGATAAGTTCCCCATTCCTATCATTGATGAATTACTGGATGAATTGCATGGATCAATTTACTTCACCAAGTTGGATCTTCGTTCAGGATATCATCAAATCAGAATGAAGACTGAAGACATTCCGAAAACAGCATTTAGAACTCATGAGGGTCATTATGAATTTTTGGTCATGCCTTTTGGCCTTACCAATGCACCTTCAACATTTCAAGGTTTGATGAATTCAATTTTCAAACCATTCCTTAGAAAATTTGTGTTAGTATTTTTTGATGATATACTAATCTACAGCAAGTCTTGGAAGGATCATGTTAAACATGTTGACAGAGTGCTACAACTATTGGAGGAGAAACAATTATAAGCAAAAAGATCCAAATGTTTCTTTGGAGTCCAGGAGGTGGAATTTTTGGGTCATATTGTATCTCATGAAGGAGTTAAGGTAGACCCTAGCAAAATTAAAGCCATTAAGGAATGGAAAATCCCCACATCCATAAGGCATCTGTGAGGATTTCACAAGTTGACAGGCTATTATCGCAAGTTTGTTAAGAATTATGGGAGAATAGCAGCACCTCTAACAACATTATTGAAGAAAGATGCATTTTCATGGACTCCAGAAGCAACAAAGGCCTTTGAACATCTTAAAGAGGCAATGTGCCAAGCACCAGTCTTAGCTACATCGGACTTCACAAAAACCTTTATTGTGGAATGTGATGCTTCAGGAAATGGAATTGGTGTTGTTCTAATGCAAGATGAAAGACCCATTGCTTTTGAAAGTCGTCCAATCAAGGGAAAGTTTTTAAGCAAAGCTATTTATGAGAAGGAAATGTTGGCAATACTCCATGCACTTAAGAAATGGCGATCCTACCTAATGGGAAGACACTTCAAGGTAGAAACGGATCATGATAGCCTTAAATACTTTTTAGAACAAAGATTATCCTCTGAAGAGCAACAAAAGTGGGTCACAAAGATGTTGGGTTATGACTTTGAAATCATCTACAAAAAAGGGAAGCAAAATGTGGTGGCAGATGCACTCTCAAGAAAGGATGAGGATGTGGAATCATTGTTGTGCGCCATTTCTATTATCCAACCAGATTGGATAAATGAAGCAAGGGAGGAATGGAAGAATGACGAAGAAGTGTGGGCACTTATTCGAAAGTTACAACAAGATTCCAGTACATCTGATACATTTAGCTGGCAAAATGATTCGTTATGGTACAAAGATCGCTTATACCTCTGTAAGAATTCCCAGCTAAAACAAAAGATTCTTATGGAATTGCACACTTCCCCCTTAGGAGGGCACTCACGATTTTTAAAAACTTACCACAGGGTTAAGAAGGAATTTTTTCGGGATGGCCTTAAATCAGATATTCAAAAGTTTGTGGCGGAATGTTTGGTTTTCCAACAAAATAAAGTTGAAACAATTAAGACACCGGGTCTATTACAACCTTTATCCATTCCAAGCCAACGTTGGGAGGAGGTTTCAATGGATTTTATCACAGGTTTATGGTGGGCTCCAGTATTGTAGCAATAATGCTACAACTCCTGGAGTTTCCTTCTCTAATTTTATCAACCCGGTAGTTCGTAACAAACTTGGAAGCGACGGTGCTGTATGCACAAGTACTAGCTCTTGCCGCAGCTGTCACTTGGTCAGCTGGCACAAGTCCACTAGGGCTCAAGCCAACTTCTATGAGCTCTCAGAAGAAGCTTTTTAACCGATGAACGAAAGCTAACTCAAGGGAAATTAACCTACTGCAGGAAGGAACTGAAAGCCAACAAGAAACACAAACCCTAGCAAACCCTAATTCTACCAGCTAGTCCTACTGATGCAAAGGTGGGAATGAAAACTACTGAAAGAGATGCCATTACTTCTAGGAAGGTGAGATGCATGTGTCTAGACTACTTTGATCTGAAGAAAATATATTTTTGTATTTTTGTTCAAGTTGTTGGAATTATTATGCATGTGCTTCTAACTGGGTCTTTACTGTGCAGGGGTAAATCAAGGGGGAAATGCTTGGAAGAGGTCAGGAAGGCTCAGAGAGGGTCTAAGGAGTCCCTAACATCCTTTCAGAGAGTTTCACAAAGTTTGGATGCCAAGCAATCGTGTTTATGAGCTTCTACAGGAAGTCTGCAGGGGTTCTACAGGATGTTCAGCATTTCTACAGGAAGTTCAGTAATTCCTACAGGATGTTCTACAATCGAATTCTTGGGTGATGGGTGAGTGGAAGAGGCTGCATGGATGGATAGGGAGGTAGGAGGGGAGTTTGTAAGGACTCAGTGATAGAGAGATGAGATGAAGAGGGGGTGTGCAAAGCTAGGTTGTCTTGAAGAGGGCATAGGGAATGGAAGGCCGAGAAGGTAGGGTAACGTGGGTAGTAGAGTAGCTGAAAGACAAGAGGTCTAGTTGGGAGATGAGTAATTGGCCTGAGCAAGGCTTAGAAGGACAAGAGAGTGAAGGAGTAGCGCTGCACAGTGTAAACGAAACAAATCATCCACGTCTTGCACCTAACCGAAATATTATTAACTTATTCTAACTGTTTAATAAAACCAATGAACAGCAACGTTATTTCTAAGGAGAATCATGCATGGTACTGAAACAAATAAACATTCCAAGAGATCTGAACGCATGGACATTTCTACAAACAAAAATATTGCATCAAAGATTGCATGAATGTGTAAACCAATGGTTTTGGTGGGCAGCACTGTCTGCAATTCCAGCCCCTAGAAAGAGGTGAAAATGAGTGTGCCAGCAACCCTTTTCTGGAACCTTTATCAACTCTAATCTCCTCAATTTATTCCAAATAGCTAAAGCAACTCTATCTTCTACCAATGACCTACTTAACCACACCAAGAAATCTGATTCAACAACTGTGTTTCAAATGCATGTAGATAAAAACCATAATGCTGAAAGAAAGATAACAATACAAAGGAAGGAGGCCTTAGGCTCTCAGGTTGGGCCCAACCCCGAGAGCTATGGCTCCTTTAAGAACTCAGAACTGAACTCAAATCTGCCTGCTTTCCATTAAAAGATAATAATCATAAGTCAAATAACATGCCAAGAATGGCTACAAAAGAGAAAAACAGAGCTAGCAGCTCGAAGTTCAGAAGGTGCAACAAGGTTTCAAAAATCCTTTTCGAAGGCTAAAGCCCTATCATTTATACATCTCGAGGCCCCAAGCTGGCCTCCTAAATCAGTGGGGCTTGGCTAACCAAACTAAGAGTGAATTGTTGCTTCCTCAAAATCCGTTTGGCTGCCTTCTAGATCCGGTTGTGGTGGCTGTCAGAGCTCGGAGTTGGGGGTGAAAATCCCGAGGAAGGCCATTTAATGTTGTGGACAACCCTCCTACGAATCCTCAACCCCATCTTGGATGTCTCCCAGCTCTCATCTGCGTGGTTTTGCTCCATTAAATGTCAAAAAAACCTGAAATAAGCACGTGTTAGCCACCTAGGAATAGTGATTGCCCTTATTCGTACAAATGACATAAATATACTAAAAAATGATGCATAAGTTATGAAAAATGAAGGATTGAGCAGAGGTAGTTAGGCCAAATGAGCCCAAAATGTTACCAAATTTGGGCCTCATCATCACCCCCCAGCTAAAATGATTGCTCATCCTTGAGCAACTAATCCAGCTCCTCGTCTTTCATTGCTTTCACTGCCACCCTCACATCCCAGGCCTCTGAGGTGGTCTCCTCCTCACTGGCATGGGACCCAGCCTTCCTTTCCACCTCTTCCCACTGCTTTTTCTCTTCTTTTTCTGTGCTGCCTTCCATCAATCCTGACAGCAGAGGTGGGCTTAGCTTGAGTCCAATCTAGCTGGCTTGAAGGTTCTGTATGGACTTTTTGTAGAGGGGCACCCGTGCTAGAGCTTCCCTCATTCAAGTTGGAGTATGATACTCTCTGATTTTAAGGCTGTGGGACAATGTGTTCCATCGGCGGGTGCAAGCATGAACACAGTTGTCCCCTAACAGTCGCTCCATATCCTCGAAATGTGATATGGCCTGTGCCTGCTGATCCATGTATTTCAATAAAGTTTGAGGGTTGGTGGCTAAGTGTTGGTGGGCCGATATCAACGCAGTGGGATCCCTGGCTCTGCCATGATCAACAGTGGCTCATGTAATTCTCGGTCCATGACCTCCTTGACTTCTGCTGCCCTCTTTTCTTCATGGTTCAACCATGAGGCAAATGCCATCAATTTCATATCCCCTACAACTGTGTTGGGATCCCATGTAGTCACATTAGGAAGGGCCAAATTATGGAGATAGAACTCCGAGAGTTTGGCCTTATCCTCTGATGAACTGCTAGTACATAATGTTGTGAACTACTGGGGGTCTTGGAGCTGGGAGATACCCCTCTGTGCCAATGCATTTATCTGAAATTGCAGCCACTGGTCTCGTAGGTACAGGCCATAGGATTTGGCCGGCTGTCTGCATTGTAGAGCATCCATGGCCCAACTGGCCATGCAAGCCAGTTGTGCCTCTTTTTGCTGCAACTGTTGTTTGAGAGCTTGGATCTCGATTTGTGCTTGTAGCTCCCCTTCCTGTAGATGCGAGGTTGGCTCCCCAAGACCAACTTGCAGTCCTTCTCTGCCTTGATGTTCTGCTGTAGTGTCCCCTGAGGATGTGCCATTTTCCTTCTTCAGCTCCTGTAGCTGCAGTCTAAGTTTTTCGTTCTCTTCCTATAGGAACACCCGCTGGCAGTTTGCCATGTGTTTAGCCATAGCTAATTCCTTTCTTGCCTCCTTGAGTTGTTCCTCCAAGGGGCCTATGTCTGCCACACCTTTTGATTTAGCTATTTTCATCCACGTGTGGGTTCGTACCCTTTCTTCCTCCAACGCAAAGAAAAGTGGCACAGTGAATTTTTGTGGTATAATTTTTCCAGCCTCTAAGAAGTTATAATATGAGCTTAAACTTGGCTGGGGGATAGGCTTCGGAATATGCTCTTTTTCTTCTCCCCTTGGTGGCTCTACTTCGTCTTCCCTCAGTGGTGATGAGGGTGCCTCTCCTTCCATCCTCTCTGTCTCTTTAAGCCGGGCCAAGGTTTCCTGTAGAGCGGCCTCAGCATCCTGTAGCCGGGATTTTGAAGCCAACCGGTCCATCCTCTCCTTCCAAGTAGTTGTCTTTGGGCTCCCCCTCTCATAAGTGACTGATATCTTTGAGGGGGACCTTGGTGAGGTAGGAGTATCTTCTATAGTAATTGGGCTGCTGGATGGAGGTTGGGGCTTGCCCGTTTTGATTCTCACACTTCTCCTAGCTTTGAAATATAGAGGGGTCTCCCTCTTTTGTTTTTCCTTCGGCTTAGGAGGTGTACTAAGGGCAGCCAGCACGGCTGCTGCCTCCCTTGCAAGAATGTCGGCTCTCTTTTCCTTTGGTTTTCCTTTCTCAGGGCTTCCTGTAGAAGGCCCTTTATCAGCTGATTTCTGGCTTCCTATAGAAGCAGTTTTTGGTTTTCCTGTAGAAACAGGTGGAACCGTTTTAGCTTGTTTGACTGCGGGGGCTTTGCTTTTTGACTTGGCTGGGGCTGCTGTCGAGGTGGCTTTACTGACATGGACCTGCTCAGTCTTGTCCACCCTACTTTGTAACCTTTTCTCCCTGGGTGTCAATGTGGATTTGTCACCCTTCTCTTCAACAACCTTTTTCTCTTGTTTTCCTTTTTGCTCTTTCTTTGGTGCTTTGGCCGTGAGTTCTTGGCCTTTTCCTTTCTTCTCTATGTGTACTGACTCCTTCTCCTCGCTGCTGGAGGAACCAAGCTCTTCGGTCAACATTTTTATATCGCCATCCTTAGTCAGATTTCGGAAGGCTTCCCACGAGAGAGGGACTTTGTATGTGTGGAGTGCATCCTCCACGAGGAGCTTAATGAGCCCATGATGAGCTACCTGGTCTGGTGTGCCCTCTCGTAATTTGGTGGCACATTCAGTCATAGACTGCAGGAGAAAGTAGGGAATACTTAGTTTGCTTTCTGCAGGTAGGTCCATCTAATGTCTCAATTCAGTGAGTAGCCGGAAATGGTACCCATATACAATGCTGAACCGTCCTTCGCATGTGATGTATTTCATAATTTTGAGGCTGACCTCACTCCAAAGTGGTTGTAAGCTAGCTCTGCGAACCCCGTTCTTATCCTCTGAGAATTGCCCCTCTGGTGGGAAGAACTTCTTTTTAGCCTTTTGGCCTAATTTCCTCTCATCCTTGTCCCATGGTACCCCCATTGGGAGGTCAGTGACTCTGCTGATGAATTGTGGGGTGATCCTGAGATTCAAACCCCTGAAATTAACAATGGCCAGCGTTTTTGATTTTGGTTTCAACGCGCGCAGGAACTCCTCTGCCACCTCATCATCATAGCCTTGAAGTTTGTCGTAGAACGACATCCATTGCGCCCGAGTGAACAATTCTACCACCTCCGGGTTCTCCCTTAGTTTCTTTGAGTCGGTCGGTTCCTTTCCAATGAATCCACCAGGCATGGTGAAAACCTGCTTTGTTAACCGGAGGTGGCGGGTGCGTATCAAAATATGGAATTTCAGATTTCCTTGGGACAGAGCGTAGAATTACGCCTCTGTCACGCACGCAATTCGCGAAGATTATCTACAGATGAGCCTTGACAGGGGCTCAATTATAAATCACATCCTGTAGAAAACCCCACATATACTTCGACGACAATTCATGCAACAGGAAGACGATGCTTGCAATTTTATGCTCAGACTTTTTGAAGATGTCGACTTAGCCACCCTTTTAACCAATTGCATGGGAGGAACAGGTTCAGGCTTACCTTTTCCAATTCGCCACCTTTGACGTGAAGGGACCAATTTTCCTCGTGTCAATGAGCTTCCTGTAGCATAGCTTTCCTGTAGGAGTAGCGCACAGGTTCCGGAGAGCACGGCAGTGGTTCTGCGTCTTCTGTGCCGCTACCAGACGTTCGAACAAGCCGAAGACTTGGAGTAACGAGCTTCAGAGGAATTCGGATGCTCACTTGACTTCAAAACGGCTGATGATAAATGAGTGGAGTGGCGATCCAGCCGGTAGATTTGAATCCCGGCCAAACTCGTGGCGCGGGGGTGAGCTGTCCCTGCCGGACCGTTGGACGACGTCACCTACTCATTCACTGCAAATCTCCCCGACTGCCGCATCATTCCCCGCAGATCTGCCGCCGCCATTTCCGTTAAATCGTGCTTCTCCCCGACTGGACGCTTCTCACGTGTCCACTACCCGTTTAGCTTGCCACGACCACCACTTTCCAAATCTGACTAGACCATCTGACTGGTCGTCGTGGCCAGTTGAATGGCCATTCGACTGCTCAACCCGTTCATTTCATACTTGCAAACATTTCAAAGTATTATTCATGTAATTCGACGAAAGAAAGGGCGAGGCACTTACCTGTGTGGCCGCGACATGATTTTCAGGTTTCAGGACGATGGTGATTAGATTTGCTCGCTGCTGCTATTTGCACAGGCCCGGGGGTCCTTCCTTTTCGCAGACTGCTGATAGTTACGACGCTTATTACCTGGCTGCGGGTGGTGCATGTGCCCGCTCTATTATTGCATGTTGCAGGCGATTTAATGGTGTACACTCTAGCTGGATGAACTGCTACGGGATTCCTGTAGGATGTCCTGTAGCAGTTTTTTTCCTCCTCGGGTGCATGTTGAGGCAGTGGAGACGGTGGCATCACGGCCATGATTGCAGGGCCCTCAGATGGCTTGGATAAGTATTGCATGGTATCTCTGCATCTTCTTTCCATTTGAGAAGCGCTTCCTCTGATAATTCAATGTTCTGTTTTGACTGTGTAGGTATTTTCATTGCATGGCAATTGGGGTGGTAGAAGGAGGTGACAGCAGTGCGTGATGGAGAAAATGTTAGCTTGCATGCCTCTGTGCCGGACCTCGGGCATTAGATCTCCCCACACAATTAGTTCTGGGCCGTCCAAAACTTCTACAGGAAGTTTCCTGTAGAAATACAGAACTTCCTATAGAAAGTCCTGTAGCTTCCTGTAGATGACTAACTGTGATCAAATCGTGCCCAGACCTTGGAGAAGATGAGTGTTTCCGAAGGGGGTGCTGGTGAGGTCACCTGGTAGCATAGTAGGGACCCTTATCTTTGAGTTGAGGGCCTCTTTTACTCCATAGAATACCTGCAACCTGCATGCATTGCCACATTGTGAACTTGCTTTCCCTATTTTTTTGTTTTTCTTTTCTTTTTTCTCCTTTTTTTTTTTTTTTTGAAAGACAGCAAGGGTGCCTCCATGAGGTTTTCACCCTTACCATCTGCCTTGAGCGCCTCAAAGAGGTTTTCACTCAAGGGTCTTTTCTCAAACATTTTCAGAAAGATAGTAGGGACGCCTCAATGAGGTTTTCACCCCTACCATCTGCCTTGGGAGCCTCAGAAAGGTTTTCACCCAAGGATCTTTATTTTATTATTATTATTATTATTATTATTATTATTTTTAAGATCTTCAGGGTATGCCCAAAACAGAGGCAGAACCCTTCTCTATGACCAGCACTGATTTTTCCACAGTTTTGATGAATTCTTGTCTTGAGAGAGGTTTCCTGTAGATCTTCAGTCGATGCCCATTGACAAGCATAGGGATGGCCTCCTCATCAATGGTCCGAATAAGAACAGATCCATTGTCATGACATTTTTCCACTGCATATGGTCCCAACCATCTGGTTCTTAGCTTCCCCTTAAAATCCTTATTCCTGGAATCATACAACAGCGCCCAATCACCCGGCTGAAATTGTTTGTCATTGAGGTGTTGTTCATGCCACACCTTCCTCTGAAGTTGAACCACTTCTGAGTGGAGAAGGGCCTGCATTCGGTGCTCGTCCAATCCATTCAGCTGCAATAACCTTTCTTGTTGGGCATGGCTGAGATCTAGGTCCAGCTGAGCTGCCATCCTCAAAGTGTTGTATTCGAATTCAATTGACAACAGAGCTCTCTTCCCATAGACCAGCTCATAAGGTGTGAAGCCGGTTGTGGTCTTCCAAGTGGTGTTGTAAGCCCATGTGGCCTCAACCAGGCGATCTGTCCAATCTTTCCTGCTGCTGCTCACCACCTTAGTCAAGATCCCTTCTAGTGCTCTATTTGTGACTTCCACTTGCCCATTTGCCTGAGGATGATAGGGGGTGGAAGTCCTATGCTTGATTTTGTGATGAGCTAGTAGGTCTTCAATTAAGTTGGAGGTGAACTGGCTTCCTTGATCGGTGACTAGCTCTCTTGGGTAGCCAAATTTGTAGAAGATGTTTTCTCTTAAGAACTCGGCCACCTTTTCTTCTGTCGTTGCTTTGATGGCCTTGGTTTCTGCCCACTTTGTCAGGTAGTCTGTGCACACAATGATGTAAGACCTTTGCCTCGAAGGAGGATTGATCAGACCCACAAAATCCATACCCCACTTCTCAAATGGCTCAAGAGTCACTTGAGGTTGGAGAGGCATTTCATCCCTTGGAGTCGGTTTCCCCATCCTTTGGCATCGGTCACACTGGCTGATATACCTTCTGACATCTTGATGAAGCGTGGGCCAATAGTAGCCTGCCTGCAGGATTTTGAAGGCAGTCCTATTTGCTGCAAAATGTCCTCCACAAGGCCCGTCATGACAGGTGAGGAGGATATCAAAGACTTCCTCCTCCCTTACACAATGCCTTAAGATCTGATCAGGGCCAAGCTTGAACAGGTTGCCCCCGATCCAAGTGAATGAGGCACTCTTCCGTATGATCCTGCTCTTCTCTCTTGATGATAGGTGCGGAGGAAACTGTGCTGAGACAAGGTAGTTTGCTATATCAGCAAACCATGGAGAGAGTACTGAGATAGCAAATAGATGTTCATCGGGCATCTGGTCATCCACTGTTCCATCCTCCCCTGCAGGTAAATCCAATCTAGACAAAAATTCAACAACAACATTTTCTTTACCTGGCTTGTCAACAGTGGTCAAATCAAACTGCTGCAACAAAAGTAACCATCTAATAATACGAGCATTCACATCCGGTTTATTCATTAAATATCTAATTGCAGCATGATCAGTGTGTACAAATGTTTGATAGCCAGTGATATAATGTCGGAACTTGTTCAGTGCATGGACCACGGCCAAGAATTCCTTCTCAGTCACAGTGTAATTCAGTTCTGCCTTGGATAAGTTTTTGCTGACAAAGTAAATGGCATATGGAAGTTTTTGTTCAACTTGTCCTAAGGCTGCCCCTATGGCTTTGTTCGAGGCATCAGTATGGATGTGGAAAGGTAGGGCCCAGTTTGGACCTCTCAAGATTGGGGCAGACACCAACTTGTCCTTTAATTCATTCAGAGCCTTCTGACAATCGTCAGTCCATTTAAACTCAACATCTTTTGCCAAGAGGCCAAACAATGGCGAGGCTAGCTTGCTAAAGTCTTTAATGAATCTCCTATAATACCCTGCTAATCCTAAGAAACTCTGAACATCTCTTACCTTCTGAGGAGGTGGAACCTTCTTGATGAGAGCAATTTTGTTGGGATCCACTTGTAATCCTTGACAAGAAATGGTATGGCCTAGCACGGTCCCTTCAGTCATCAAGAATTCACACTTTTCAGGACTAAGGGACAGGTTCATCTCAATGCACTTGGTTAGGACTTTTCCCAGATTGGACAATGCTTCCTGGAAGTTGGACCCATCAGGAGTGAAGTCATCCATATAGATTTCCACCGAATCATGGACCAGCTCAGAAAAGATGCTCAAGATGGCTCTCTGGAAGGTGGCAGGAGCATTGCATAGTCCAAAGGGAAGAACTTGGTAAGCAAAGGTACCCCAAGGACAAGTGAAGGTGGTCTTATCTTGGTCTTCCGGGCTGATTTGGATCTGGTTATACCCGCTAAACCCATCCAGGAAAGAGAAAAACTTATTTCCTGCCAGTCCATCCAACACTTGATCTATGAAAGGTAGAGGAAAATGGTCTTTCTTGGTAGCTTTGTTCAGTTCTCGGTAGTCCACACAGATTCTCCACTTCCCGTTTTTCTTGGGAACCAACACCAAAGGGGACACCCATTCGCTATCCGAGATGGGGTAAATGAATCCGACATCCAACAGTTTTTGTAATTCCTCCTTGACGATGTCCTTAAGGGCTGGATTCATTCTCCTTTGGGGTTGCCTAACCGGTTTACAGTCTTCTTTGATGTAGATGTGATGGGTACAGACCGAAGGATGGACTCCTTTCATCTCCTTATAGTTCCAAGCAAAAGCATCTAGATGACTGGCCAACAGACTACACAACTCCTTTTCCTGGGAAGGAGATAGGGAGGAGCTGATCTTTAACGTTCTCTCAGGACCGAACTCCACATTTTTGACTCTGGGAGTGACAGGGTCGGTCACATAAAGGTCCACTAAGGTGCTAGCTTGGGCATCCTCCACCAATTCCTCTAAGGACAATGCACTGGGAGGTGGAGTCTGGATCAAGGTTTCAATCAAATCATCCTCTGTTGGGAGGCCTCCCCTAGTGGTGTCTAGGGTGCACAAAGGTGCTGAGTACACCTCATCTTCTTCTCCTTCCTCCAACCAAAGTGGTAAGTCATGCTCTAATAAGGGTTGGGCAAGAGGGTACAGGACTAGCTGCTTGGACATAGGACCATTTTTGATGGTCATGTTTCCTGCACAGCAGCTTATGTAAGCATCTGCAATGGCTAACCAAGGCCTTCCCAAAATCAGAGGGTATCCAGTAAGCTTTTCCTTTGGTTGCAGAACTAAGAAGTCTGCAGGGTACTCCCAAGAGTCAACCGAGACCAAGGCATCCTCTACGATCCCTTCGGGAGTCACGGTGGAGCGATCTGCTAGTTGTAGGACTGTTGAGGTCTTTCTCAAGGAACCCTAGAGGTTGAGTTTGAGCATGGTGTCCCTGGTCATCACATTAATGGCAGCCCCCAGATCAATCAATGTGTGAGGTATGATGGTGCCATTGATGTGGACATCCACTACAGGACTCCCAGGATCCAGATACTTTGGGCAGATGGCCTGCCCCAACATAAGATCAGACAGTTGTCCTATGACATTGATGGTTGAAGCATCTCTTTTTCACCTGCCTGGGTGTCTGAAACACTTTTCCTTAACCAGTTTGTTGTATATCGGTACATCTTTGATGGCTTGGAGAAGTGGTATTCTCACACACAACTGTTTGAGTTCCCCCAGAAGCTCATCCTCCTCTGGGTTGGGTTGTGTGGTGGTCGTAAGTCTCTCAGGAAAGGGTGGAATAGCCTTTGGTTCACTTTCTTGTTTATCTTCCTCGTCCTATGGGGGAGGAGGTTGGCGATCCAGAAGAGTCTTTCCAGATCGCAGATTGATCTCCTGGATCTCCACAGCATAGGTAGGGCATGATGTTTCCCCAGTATATACCTGCTGGGCCTGTCTGTTGTTGGGGTTCGGGTTCGGTTGAGCAGGCATTTGGGGTTGCCTTGGAGGAGCAGGAGGTAATGGTTGTGGTTGAGCTGGTGGTGGAGGCAAAATGGCGGGAGGAGTATTGTACTGGGGCCTCCACCCTGGTTGAGGTGCATTCCACTGAGGCTGTGGCTGGGCATGTGAGTGAAACGAAGGAGTAGTGGGCTGAGTATGGTACTGAGGTGGGTAAGACCATGGAGGAGGTATAGACCAGGAAGGATGAACAGGGGGTCCCCAGGAAGGCATAGGAGCAGATTGGTTGGGGCTGTAATAGGTTTGGGGTGTCCCTTGCATCCCCTGTTGGTAAGGTCTAGGTCCATGTGGCCTTCTTTGGTTGAGGAAATAGAGAGGTTCAGTAGGCGCTTCTGTCCCTTGATACATGGCTTTAAGCCCAGGTAAAGTTGGACATTGGTTTGTGGGGTGGTCCTCCTCACAGACAAAACATACCTCCACTGAATGTAATGGGCACTCGTTCTTAGGGTGTTTCCTTGTACACCTAGGGCAAAAAATAGCCAAAGCCCTCTCAGCTTCCTCTTTCTTCTGCTGGATTCGGAATGTATCAAGTTGCATGGCGATAGTCTGTCTCACCTCACTCTTGAGATCCTCTAATTGATTTGCAAACTCATGTTTGGAGAAAGGAATACCAGCTGAGAGGGGGTTTCCTCTACCTCTTTTCCAGGCTGCCCTAGAGTGGTTTCTAAACACAATCTTTATGTCCTCATAAGGCAGTTGGTAAATATCTCCTCCAGCTAGCATGTGAAGGATATCTAAGAGGTCTTCAGGGACTCCTCGGAGCAGGACCAACTTGAGGGATTCAGGGTCATGTGTGCACCTGGCCTGTTTATAGCTGAGTTGGAACCTTTCCTCGTAATCTTCTAAAGACTCATCATTCCCCATGGTCATCCGAAAGATTTCTCCCTTGGTTTCCTTGGACCTACAGTAGTCCCTGTACTTGGTATTGAAAGCTTGTTGCATCTGAGCCCAAGTGGTGATGCTGTTCCCAGGTAAGCCCATGAACCAGCGTAGTGCTGCATCCTTAAGGGTAGAGGGAAAGAGTTTCAGTTTCTGCTCATCTTCAGTATAGTCATAGGTTCGACAAAGGACAGCAAACTCAAATAGGAAGGTATCAGGGTCTTCAGTAGTCAGTCCATGGAAGTGAGGTAAAGTGGAGGGACTGATGTTCTTCATTTTCATGTCCCCATTGGTCTCTCGGATGGGGAAGGCACCTTCAATTCTCTCATCTTCTCTCCTATTGTCAGCCATAGCTTCAGATGGAGTGGTCTCTAAATCTTCTTCTGCTATAGGATCTTCGTATATCTCAGGAGGTTCACCTATAGGTTCTTCTAGATCACTGTCACCAAAGAAGAGAGAAGGGTGACTTAGTGATGTGGTGGGGGTGTTGGGTAAGAATTTGCCTGTTTTATCTCGGTTTCTACGAGGCATGAAATGACAAGACTTCTGATTGCTTTTGTTTTTTTCTGGTACCTGCAAAACTAAAATAGATTGAACTACAACTAACTATCTTGCTAAAATGGAAATGCGAAATTGAAATGGAAGCATGAAAGAACTAATCTATTTTGCTCAAATGAAATTGCAGAAAGGAAATGCTAAGCTATGCTTGCAGAATTGAAATGATAATCTACGCTTGCAGAAATGAAATTGCGGAATTGAAATGTTAACCTATGAAAGCAGGAAATGTCTATACTACTTTTGCAGAAAGGAAATTGCAGAATGGAAATGAAATACTACTTAGCAGAAGGCGAGAGTAGGAAAGTAGAAGAAAAGCAACAATCACCAATACTTTGACGCTTCCCCAGCAACGACGCCAAAAAGATGGTGGGCTCCAGTATTGTAGCAATAATGTTACAACTCCTGGAGCTTCCTTCTCTAATTTTATCAACCCGGTAGTTCGTAACAAACTTGGAAGCGACGCTGCTGTATGCACAAGTACTAGCTCTTGACGTAGCTGTCACTTGGTCAGCTGGCACAAGTCCACTAGGGCTCAAGCCAACTTCTATGAGCTCTCAGAAGAAGCTTTTTAACCGATGAAAGAAAGCTAACTCAAGGGAAATTAACCTACTGCAGGAAGGAACTGAAAGCCAACAAGAAACACAAACCCTAGCAAACCCTAATTCTACCAGCTAGTCCTACTGATGCAAAGGTGGGAATGCAAACTACTGAAAGAGATGCCATTACTTCTAGGAAGGTGAGATGCATCTGTCTAGACTACTTTGATCTGAAGAAAACATATTTTTGTATTTTTGTTCAAGTTGTTGGAATTATTATGCATGTGCTTCTAACTGGGTCTTTACTGTGCAGGGGTAGATCAAGGGGGAAATGCTTGGAAGAGGTCAGGAAGGCTCAGAGAGGGTCTAAGGAGTCCCTAACATCCTTTCAGAGAGTTTCACAAAGTTTGGATGCCAAGCAATCGTGTTTATGAGCTTCTACAGGAAGTCTGCAGGGGTTCTACAGGATGTTCAGAATTTCTACAGGAAGTTCAGTAATTCCTACAGGATGTTCTACAATCGGATTCTTGGGTGATGGGTGAGTGGAAGAGGCTGCATGGATGGATAGGGAGGTAGGAGGGGAGTTTGTAAGGACTCAGTGACAGAGAGATGAGATGAATAGGGGGTGTGCAAAGCTAGGTTGTCTTGAAGAAGGCAGAGGGAATGGAAGGCCGAGAAGGTAGGGTAACGTGGGTAGTAGAGTAGTTGAAAGACAAGAGGTCTAGTTGGGAGATGAGTAGTTGGCCTGAGCAAGGCTTAGAAGGACAAGAGAGTGAAGGAGTAGCGCTGCACAGTGTAAACGAAACAAATCATCCACGTCCTGCACCTAACCGAAATATTATTAACTT
The DNA here is from genome assembly GCA_031772625.1 of Pinus tabuliformis. NCBI lineage: Eukaryota > Viridiplantae > Streptophyta > Pinopsida > Pinales > Pinaceae > Pinus > Pinus tabuliformis. Next base: position 429,055,212 of record CM062819.1, on the reverse strand, counting down.
ATTCTAACTGTTTAATAAAACCAATGAACAACAACGTTACTTCTAAGGAGAATCATGCATGGTACTGAAACAAAGAAACATTCCAAGAGATCTGAACACATGGACATTTCTACAAACAAAAATATTGCATCAAAGATTGCATGAACGTGTAAACCAATGGTTTTGGTGGGCAGCACTGTCTGCAATTCCAGCCCCTAGAAAGAGGTGAAAATGAGTGTGCCAGCAACCCTTTTCTGGAACCTTTATCAACTCTAATCTCCTCAATTTATTCTAAACAGCTAAAGCAACTCTATATTCTACCAATGACCTACTTAACCCAAATGAGCCCAAAATGTTACCAAATTTGGGGCTCATAAGTTTACCCAAGTCTAAGGGAAAAAGTGTCATCATAGTGGTAGTTGACAGACTTACCAAGTATGCACAATTTTGTGCATTATCACATCCATTTAAAGTTAGTACAGTTTCTACTGCATTTATGGAAACAATTCAAAAGCTACATGGAAACCCAAAGATTATTGTAAGTGACAGAGATCCCATTTTCACTAGGAATTTTTGGACAAAATTATTTTCTTGTCTTGGTACTCAGTTAGCTCATAGCTCATCTTATCATCCTCAATCTGATGGACAAACTGAGATAGTAAACAAATGTTTGGAAGGATATCTTCGTTGCTTTGTATCTGATAAACAGACACAATGGGTCAAATGGTTGCCTCTGGCTGAATGGTGGTATAACACTTCCTTCCATACAACAACAAAAATGACCCCATTTATGGCACTTTATGGGTATCAACCACCATCCATCACATCATATTTAAGAGAAAATTCTAAGGTTCAGGCAGTGGAACATCACATCGAACATCAACAACAAGTCCTCCAACTCTTAAAGGATAACCTCGTGTTGGCACAGAATAGAATGAAACAACAGGCATATCAACATCGCAGTGAAAGAAGTTTTGATGTAGGTGATTGGGTATTCCTACGGCTACAACCATATAAGCAAATGTCCCTCAAGCAAGCTAAGAAGGATAATAAATTATCACCAAAGTATTATGGTCCGTACAAGGTGTTGCAAAAGATTGGTACTATGGCATACAAATTGGAGGTTCCTGCAGCTTCTCGATTGCACCCAGTTTTCCATGTTTCATGTTTAAAGAAGGTTATAGGAGACAAGCTCCCAGTTCAAACAATATTTCCAGAACTTGACGAGGAAGGAAAAATTATATTGGAACCGGAAGCAGTCACAGAAACAAGAACTCGACAGCTACGAAATCGATCAATTTCAGAGTATCTTATCAAGTGGAAGAACTTATCCGCTGAAGATTCCACATGGGAGGATGAGAATTTTATGCAGAAGTATCTAAAACTACTCAAGCGTTGAGGACAACACTTTTTTGAAGGAGAGGGGCATGTTGGGTCCCTATAATACTAGTGATTGCCCCATTACTATTGTAGTTATACCCCTTATTAATATTGTTGTGCCCCTATTGCCCCCATATTGTTATTACTGTGCCCCATAGAATCCCTCTATTGTTATTTTTGTGGCTTTATATTATTATTGTTAGGTCGGCTGGATTATATTGTGACTCCTTAGACTCCTATATATAGAAAGGAGGTTTTGTCATTTGAATCATCCAAGAATTGTTCATTTATGTAATGTAAAGGAGGTTGCCCCCTCGAAGAGGCTGAATTCTAAGGCGTTGATCTATATTTTCTATCTTTTCTTGAGCTAGTTTCATAACATAGACTGAGCTGCTGAAACAGCAGTTGTAGCTACAGGGAGGTCATAAGGAAGATAGGTTGTCCATTTTGGGGGAACAGCAGCAGCAAGAAGGACCTCCAGCAGACAAGGAAACAACTGAGGAATGACAGAGAGAGGAAAAGCTGCAAGCTGATGTTGAGAAGCTGACAAAACTGCTACAAGAAAAGGAGTCACAGGTAGCAGAAGAAATACAGGTTTTAAAACAACAGGTGCAAGAGAAAGAAGCTCAAATGGCCTGGATGGCCAGCTGGGTAGTAGAAGCATTACAATGTAGGAAACCTGCTAAGTCATATGCCTTATATCTTAAAGATCAATGGTTGCAATTTCAAATTAACACCTTGGCCCAAAGGGACACCATTCCATTTTAGAATTACCACCAGTTCATAGATTTGTGTGACACTAGCTCAGCTGAAGATAAGGCCAAGTTAGCAGAATTCTATTTACAAAACTTGGCACTTCCAAACATAAATCTATGGGACCCCAATGCTGCATTGGGAGATGTGAAACTCATGGCCATGGCCTCTTGTTTAAACCATGAGGAAAAGAGGGCAGCAGAAATTCAAAATGTTATGGACAGGGAGCTAAGTGAGCCACTCATGACCAGAGCAGAACTAGAAGATGCCTAAGCTTTAGTGTATGCCCATCAGCACCTTACCAACAACCCCCAGGTTCTCCCATACTACGTTGAAAGGCAAGCTTAGGCCATGGCCCACTTTGAAGACATGGAGAGACTGTTGGGTGATAACTACATTCATGCTTGCACAAAGAGATGGAACACATTGTCCCATAGTCTAAAAATAAGAGAGTACCACTCACCAACAAGGATGAGGGAGGCTTTGGCAAGAGTGCCACTTTATAAATAGTCAATGCAAAATCTACAGGCCAACTGGATTGGCCTAAAGTTTAGTCCTCCATTGCTTTTGGGACTACTAGAAGGGGTAAAAGAAGAAGAAGAACACAAGCAATGGGAGGAAGTAGAGAGAAAAGCAGGGTTTCATGACTGAGAAGAGGACATCACCTCGGAAGCCTGGGATGTCAGAGAGGCAGTCAAAGCAATCAAAGATGATGAGCTGGATTAGTTGCTCAGAGGATGAGCAACACATTCAGCAGGGGGTGATGATGAGCCCCAAAAATGGGTAACTTATTGGGCTCATTTTGCCTATTATTCTCGATTAATCCACCATTCTTCATAGTTTTATGCATGCTTTTGAATATATTTATGTTAATTGAATGAATGAGAATAGTCACTTGACCACAAAGTCTAATACGTGCTTATTGCAGATTTTTGGACATCTTTTGGACCAAGGTCAAGCATTTATGAGCCAGTTGACAGCCAAATACGAAGGAACAAGGCTGAGGATTGGTAGGAAGGGTCTCTCCTGCACTAAATGACCCCTTCCTTGAGTTCTCCACCATCAGCTCAGAGTTCAACAACACACCAAAGATGATTTCAAGGGGAAGCCAAGCAGATTTTGTGAAGTGGTTGATTAACTACAGTTTTGAGCAGCCAAGCCCCTAAAGTTAAGGAGGGTTGTTGGGAGTCCTCGTGGTGCATAAGTAGGAAGGCTTCAAGCCTTGGTAGTTTAGCTATTGAACAGTTTTTTTCGCACTTTGGTGTAGCTCTGAATTTCAGCTCATTTTCGAGCTCTTGCTGTAAACAGTTTTGTGACATGATTATTTTTTGAGTAATGGAGATAAATTTCACTTTGCACCAACTCTGAGTTTTCTTAGGAGGCTGTAGATCTTGGGGTTGGGCCCAACCCAAGTGACAGTACCTCCTTTGTGTACTTTTATGTGTTTTCCTTGCATTCATAGAATAATTTTTGCTATTTAGGTTAAGATCTTGCTTTGTTACTTAGGTTGTTTTTGATGATTAAGATAGCTTTTCATGCTTCAGGATGATTTAAAAATTTGGTAACAGAAAATATATACAAAAAGGCCATCAAGTTGTCCCTGATCTCATCTCTCTCTCCGTGGGACCATGAGCTGAGACCAAGGCATACTTGCTGCCACAAAAACATTGTTTTTGCCTTTCAATGCAATTGCTAGTGTTAGATTTTTAATTGGAAAAGTTGATACCAGTTGTACTTGCATGTTTAGATCTGTTATTGCTTGGTTTCCATCATTATGTTTCATGATTTCCTGTCTATAAACTTCTATTCATCATGTTTCTAGATTTTTAGGTCAGATTAGGTCAAAATAGATAAATATCTGGTTTTTATAGTCTTTGTTTGATCAGTTTTGGAAAATAGTGTGCAGAACACCTATAATACATCCCTACCTATCCTTCCTCCATCATAAAACTTGCTCCAACCCCTAATCCAAGATTTATTCCCTTCATTTTCCACACTTTTCCAATTTTCCCTAATTTCTACATTCTTGTGCAACATTGCTCCCTCCATCCTTGAACAAATCCAGCCACCTTCATCACTCCTTAGCTTCATTTACTAGGTTCTAGACCCCTTCACAACCTCATCCATCCTCCATTTCCACTTTCCTACCATTTTTCCACCATCAACCCTCTAAAATCCTCTTTCGGATCTTCCTCTAGAACTATAGAAGTTCACGTGAGCAGTTTTTCGAGATATGATCATTGTGAAACTCTCTGGAAGGGTGCTAGGGACCCCTTAGGCCCTCTTCTCACCTTCCCAACCTCCTGCAAGCGCCTACTCCATTTCCTTTCACCAATCAACCTCTGCACAGTCAAAAACAGTTAAAGCACATGCATAATAATTCTGCCAACTTACTCAAAAATACAAAAAGATGCTTTTTCCAAATTTTGCTTCAGGAGTAGCTTAGTCACATACATTTTACCTTCCCAAGATTCAATGGCATCCATTTCCACAGCTTTCATCTCTTTTCTTGCACCAGTAGGGTTAGTCGATAAAACTAGGGTTTGCATTTCCTTTCAGCTTTCAGCTTCTTTCTACAAGTAGACTAGCCTCTTTTGAGTTAGCTTTCATCCATCACAGTTAAAAGCTTCTTCTAAGAGCTCATAGAAGTTGGCTTAAGCTCCTAGCGGACTTGTGCCAGCTGATCAAGTGACAGCCTGCGGCAAGAGCTAGTACTTGTGCATATAGCATCGTCGCTTCCAAGTTTGTTACGAACAACCGGTTTGATAAAAGTAAAGAAGGGAGTCCCAGGAGTTGCAGCATCATTGCTGCAATATTGGAGCCCACCAGTCTCGAACTCCCTCTAGAAGAATTCTCCTAGCTCTAGTCACACACTTCTTCCATTCCACCAATTGAGTAGCATCAATCGGTTTGAGGACTTCTTGATCAATGAAGTCCTTTAGACCATTGTCCTCTAATACTGCCTCCATGCTATCCTTCCAGGCTATATAATTCAAACTGCCATCAAGGGCATATTCAAGTCTTAATCCACTGAATTCCATAGGTGAAATAGAGATGTGATAAGAACTTGATTTCAATATTCAAGAAACACAAACTTCAAACTTCTCCTCTTCTTATATATTGTTCTTCCTTGATCACCTATGCTCTGATACCATGTAGAAATTCCCACCTGTAGATCACCTGATAATGCAATATACTAAAGCAAAATACTTGATCTACTTCTACAAACAATTTAGTAGAAGCTTAATCGAATTGAGAAACATTAATAAGAACACATATAACTGATAAGAAGAAATCAATCACACATAACACAGAAGATATAACCAAGGGAAAGCCAAAGCATAAAACCCCAACTCTGTATTATCATACAAGTGGAAATCCTTTCCAAGTTACAAAAAGAATCAACTCAAAAGCTTTCCTGCTCTCTCTGTAATCAGATAATGAAGCTATTGGACTACATAAACAAGTATATATCCTCATCAAGTCCTCCAAGCCCCTATTTCTTTGTGCAATTTTTCTTGGGGTCCAATCAAGCCACATGTGTGATTCGGCCTCATCACACTCACTGTGCAAGAAGAAATAAAATGAAATTCTCTTGGAATAGAAATCCTTCTGCATGCAAGGAATATTCACTAGAAATATCCTAGCAACTGATAGTACACTATCCCACCATCTGAACTCAACTGGGTCTCTGTCTGAACTAACATGCATGAATTATCCATGAGAGAATATTCAATTATCTGAAGAACAACAATTATGTGCAAGCATGCATTAACTAACTAAACTTACTTAATTTAAACAAACTATTTAAATCAAATATAACTGGACTTTACTCAATTAACTGAGCCAAATAATTACTACTCAACATAGAACTCATCCTTATCTCTTTAACTGATGGATAAATTCCTCAATTAATAGAGAAATTGTTGCATGTCCTCACATAGACTTCATGTTTGATTTTCCACAACTAATTAACTCATGGAGAATTAATTAATTTATTTTCAAACAATTGTTAAGTTAAAATTTGAATTTTACTTCCTATGTTTAGACTAGGGATTGACTAAAATAGGAATCCATCTGAAATGTTATTTTTAGCACTTTCACTTTTCATCCAATATAGCTAAGTTCAACACTGGATGAAACTGCTATTTATAGAAATGCTATTTTTAGCAGTGCTATTTTTAGTATTTCTTGTTGCTATCTTCAACAGAGACTGCGTTCAATGCGGTCCTCACCAACATCTCCTCATCTGGCGTGGCCCCTATGGAAATCAGTTGATCCCGGATCTCCTTCAATTGACCGAGGAAGGTGTTTGTTTGTTTATTATTTTGAATTTTCATGTAATAATGTAAATAAAGTAGAATTAGAATTAAAAGTAAAATTGACATTAGGCATGAGGGTAGATGAAAATTCATGAAAGGTGAAGATTCACCTAACTTCATATAAATATACCCTCATACCTAGTAAGAAATGGCTTTTAGTTTTGGACTCCTCAGAGCACTTTGAAAGGTAAATCTTGTATATTTATTTTGAAGATCGAGTTATACTTTTGTATTCCCACTATTGGGTCTCTTGGATACATTGTTTGAATGTGCATGGGATATTTCAACACCAACATTAAGAAGCTCTTTTGGGCCACAGTAAACATTTATTTTGTGTGTTATTAAACATTGTAAGACTATTATTTGTTGTTATTTAATGATATGTAATTGTTATTCATGTGTTGAAGGTTAATGAACTATCTCATTAAATGAAAATATCTATCTTTCTGAGAACTATTTGTTGGGTTATATATGATTTCATGTTGGTTATTAATTGTGAAGTGTTTTACAATTGGAAACTAGTATACTTATATTATTCATGCATTTTGATTAATTTTGTTGGTTATTAATTGTGAATTGTTTTACAATTGGTAACTAGTATACTTCTATTATTCATGCATCTTAATTAAATTTTTCTATCATTATTTATTTGAACGCCATGTCCACTTAACAATCTACTACAATATTATTTGCATCTCCTACTTAAGGTATTTCCATAAGTTATTCTAACTTGCATCTCATGAAGGGTCTTAATTGGATTTCCCTTTCATTGGTCATGTCATCCAAGTTTAATTTTCACAAACACGATATGGCAGTCAGACCAACATTGCGAATGGGAATCCTATCCCAAATGATGTGAGGTCTATTTGAGACTTCATATCGAGGAGATCCTCTTATATTGTGAATGGTGTATTTTTCCCCACCAATACTTTCTAAGAAATTAGAAAGATAATTAAAAGGCACATCATTTTCGGCGTTATTTCTAGGAAGTTACCAAAGGCACATTTTTTCTTGCGTTGCTTTGAATTTCATATTTTTTCATGCATAATAGATTCATTTTATTTTGATTTTTTTATAATACATGATATAGTTCGTTTAGATACATTTATTGAATTGCTAAATATTTTTGTGGAGTGTTATGCTCCACCCCAAGTATCGATCTTCTTTTGGAGGAAGCTTGGATGAAGGAAAAGAAAAGCATTTATGCATGAAGAGGAGCCAAGGGGATGTCAAAGACTTCAAGATTGAGGTATAAGATGCATTATGAATTTAGTTATTTAGTAGCTTTGAAAATCACAATTTTGTTGAAATTCTTATTTTTCATTCTTTCGAATCCTCCCTCCTTCATGACACCCAATATCTTTATTTTTGGAAAAATGTAAACTAAACCAATGAATCAATGTTTAAGAAAGTAATGGTTGGAAATAATAATTAAGTCTTCTTGGTAAATTTTGATTACATGTCTCATCAACTCCATTTCATGTGTAAAATTATGTTGTAGGATTGACATTGGTACATCCTGTATCTATACCATTCTCCTATAGAATGGGTGAGCACTTCAGTTGGGTATTGATACAAGAGCATCTACCAACTAAAACTATTTTAACCCCCTTAGGTAAAAACCATTTTACCAAAGGAAGTTGTCTTTATTAATTTATATAATTTGTATTATTTTCCTAGTTGTAATATAGAAGAATCTATATTGTTAGGGAAGATATGATAAGTGTCATTTGATAATTATGTTAAAGGATATATTTTAGGAATTTGTCAGAAAATTCAATGAAATCGATTGAGGTTTTTGAATCTGGGTATGAAAGCCTATGTAATTGAATTTCAATGTAATTGAGATAGTTACAGAAAGAGCAAGATTCTTTTCTAAGTCTTGAGAAAGTGTGGGAATGTGAATTTAGGAAGAACATGCGTAGAATTATCAATTTGTTAATCTTCTTTCATATTAAATTAATATATATCTCATTTATGTGTCCCTTTGTATCCATATGAAAATCATGATTATTTGAGTATAGGCATATTGATTTCTCTTTATATGTTGTAAGAAGAGTTGAATGTTACAGGTATTCGGAATTAAATTTCACCATCATTTGTTTCAATTCCAGGTCTACAATCATTTGAGTCTATAGTGAAGGCTAAAGACTAGATTGTATCTATTTTTTTATAATTCTAACTTTTGAAAAATGTGGATATGTTAATTGACAGACATAAAAAATATTTTCGTAGATTTTCGTCATCAAAATTGATGGAGGCATTCGGGGTTAAAAAGTATTTGGTTCAACAAAAGTTCATGGAGTGAAGTCGTCAACTAGATTCCTAGTTAATTTAAACTATCTAATGTGGACCTTAACACAAGCTATAACCATCATCTAGATTCCATGTCAATTTTCATATCTGGAACACAAGATATATGGGTCTGAAAGTAATATTAAGTTACATCGAGTATATTTCAAATATTCAAATTGAACCACTGGTGCATAAAATTTTTAGTTAATAAATATGTCTAGAGTAACAAAGGATATTTAGGTGTAAGACATTTAGATCATTGATTAGTTGGGGAAATATCTAAGTTGGTAAGGAGCATCCAAATCTCTGACTTATGCTACACGTAGTTGAGGTTTCATATTTGAACAGAGTATGATTAGTGTTTAAACTCCAAATTAAATATGATAATTGTCACTCCCACGTGCATGCTTTCAACAGTAAAGTGAGATAAAAAATCTCTCAAGAATATTTTAAAGAGCATGAACTAAGAATCAAGTAGGGAAAATTTGTTTGAGTAAGACCTTGGCATCAGTTTAGTATCAGAGAAAGGAATTATCATATATGGAAAAAGGAGTACTATACTTGTCATAAATTTGGCCATAAAGGTATTGATTGTAAATTTAATCAAATTGAAAGAAATGAAAATGTCAAATTTAGTCATTTTCAACATTATAGATCTAGAAACTTTTTTGTTGCACAAAGAAACTCATTCTCTCCTCTCATGAATGAGATTTAATGTTATAGTTTTCACAACTATGGGCACAAATCTAAAGTGTGCCAAGTAAAAATTTTAATTCTTCTAGATAGCATTTGTCTAAGCAGCGTATTCCTCAAAAGAATGTGAAGAAGTGGAAATAAAAGTCATAGAAGGATGAGGAAGGTGGTGTTCTTTTGTATGGCCATGATTAAGAAGAAAAGTAATATGTTGATAGAAGTTGTTCCAAGCATATGACTGGAGATAGAGGTAAGTTCCCATTTCTAAAATAGAATGGAAAAGGTAGTGTCTAATATGTAAACAATGCTCCAACTGAAATAAAAAGGAAAGGAATAGTCAGCCTAGACAAAAATACCAAGATAATCAAAGATTGTATTGATGTTAGCATGGATGAATACGTACCCATACAACAAAGCCTCAGGAGAAATCAAAAGATGAAGATGGTAGTTTTTTCAAATAAGGAGAACCTAAAGAAATTAAATAATAAGAAATAGAACAAGAAGATAAGGATTTAAAAAAATTATCTCAAAAACGCAAAACACCATCTAGATATTTGTAAAAGTAACATCCCAAGAACCAAATAATTAAAGACAAAGATATTGGTGTGCAAAATAATGAATATTTATAGGAAACCCCAGATAAGCTAACTTTGCATTGGTCTCCTAGATAAAACCCAAGAGCTTTAGTAAAGCAAATGAAGACAAGTTTGGGTTAAGACAATGAACGAAGAATTGGACCAGACAAAGAAGAATAGCACTTGGGAACTAATTCCTAGACCAAAGGAAAATAATATCATTAGACCCAAGTGGGTTTCCAAGAAAAAGGTAAATGAAGAAGGGATAGTTGTGAGGAATAAGGTCAGATTGGTTTGAAAATGTTATTCTCAACTTGAAGGTATACATTTTGAAGAAATATTTTCTCTTATAGCCAGAATATAAGCTATAATAATGTTTTTTGGAACTTTCTAGTTATAAGAACTTTAAGTTTATTAGATGGATGTTAAGTCAATATTCCTCAATGGGGAACTGGAAGAGAAAGTGGACATTAAACAACTAGAAGGATTTAGACACTCAGAAGATGAAAATTGTGCATGCATATTATTGGTTTCCCTATGAATCCCCTTCCATTTTTTCTAAATGAAATGGCCCCCCTTTTGTTCATATTAGTGTCTTAGGTTATTTGGTTGCCATGTTGATTTTGAGCACCAATTAATCTTCTTTTAGATTTCTAAATATTTCAATGAATGGCAGAGGTCTCCAATTTTTATGATTGTCGGATTGAGCCTTGAAACAAGTTTGTAAAAAGTTTCTTTTCATTGACCTTATGGCTTATTTCTGTTATTACTAGTTTTAAGTCAATGGATTTGCTGCAATTCCTAAATTCATTCTAAGCACTATATAAGTTAGTGTTTGTTCCTATGATTTCCAAAGGGTTTAAACTAATTGCTTTTTAGAATTGGTTATGGTTATGCAAACATTGTTATTTATGGTTTTTATACATACATTAGGGATTGAAATTTGTTAGTGGCTATTCATAATTTAAATAAGTTTAAAATTGTAGGGTATATGGTATTTTTGGATTTGAATTTCATAATCCCAATCCTTTCTAACTCCAAGATTGAAATTGGCTTATGTCAAATTTGAATATGGCTCAAGCTTTGAATAATATAGAATTATAAAGTTAATTTTCACCGCCTCTTATGCTTTTGAACCTAACAATCATATCATATTATGGGAATTCATGTTTCGAAATGGTTTGTAATCAATATGCAATGGATGGTTTTGATATGTGGCAACATCAGTTTTAGTGGCACATAGTGCATCTAACATGTGGATTAGGGTTATGAATGAACAATCTTGAGGCTATATTTGATTGATCATGTTTCATAACCTCCATTACTTCAGCCATGTATTTCTTATACTTGACCCTCACTATCACTTCAAACCGGACCATACCCAAAACCTAGCTTTGTATCATGATATTGTCGCACCCGAATTTTAGTTTTATTATGAGTATTGTCATAGAAAACCTTTGGTATTTTGGTCATACTCTACTATAACCTAGCTAAGTATTCACCCATATTTTGATAGACCTCTTGCACATCATAGTTTTATCTTGTTTAATTTCCCTAGTTGTGAGAATCGAAACTCCTAATGGTGAGACAGTAGAAGCCTATGAGGAGTATTTGGGCATGTTCAAAGAAGCAAGCTAGTGGGACTTTATTCATGCTTTTGAAGGGCACAATTTTGAGGTTGATAAGGCCTTTGCACAGATTTGTAATGGAAAACTTTCAAAGGTGGGAGATGTAGAAATTCCTACGAATGAAAATTTCAGAGTTGAAGCCACTCATTTTCCCATAGAAGGAGAGATATGGTCCAAGAAATGTTTGGTTAATAAAATTCCATGGGATAAGTTCCTCGTCTCCAGGAAAGTGTCCTACAATGTCAAAGGTATGCACGTAAACTTGTTGAAAATAAAATGACAAGACCTAGTACTAATTATCAGGTGTTATATTACATGTGATGGTTGATATGCTTTTGTAGTCTACTATCATTTTCAATTGCTCGTGGTATTTTTGGGTTACAAGTTTAATATCTTTATTACTTATTTAAAAGTCTCACAAAAATGTTGAATTTTTACCATAGTGGTTTCAAAAACCCTAATAGGATTTTATTTCACTAAGGATTGATTCATGTTTCGGTTGAGTTTCGACTATCCCAAATGGGGGATTCCTAGGAATCTTTTCTTTGTATAAATAATTTTGTGAAAACTCTGAAAATGGGGGAAAATATATTGTTGAAGGTTGAAGAAGCTAAGGACGGTTTTCATGAAAATTCTTCAAAAGTCATAGCTTCCCCAGTTCGTCAAAGTTAAATACTTGAAAACCCTAGCCAAACGTCTCAATTGAGTACACTAAATGGAATATATGAAGAGCTTGTACATTCATTCTTCACTTGAATTACCCATAATATGGCCCAAAGGACTAAAATTTTCTTTGTTGAACAAAACCATGATTTGACTCTCTCGAGAAACTTGAAGATCGAGCCAAATGTCTATGTATTGTGACCATCGTGGACCTGCACACAAAACAATAAAATTTGAGAAGACTACAATCACACCATCCCATGTTAGAAGTAAATAGTTGGATTGTCATATTTTTCAAGCCAAAAGGAACATATTTGTAAAAGGTTCAGCTACAGTCGTCCCTATCTAGATAAATATTCATGAGGAGCCTTCACCTAAAAAGGAAAAACCAAAAACAAATCCTATTGATGATTTCGAAGATAATTTTGTCTTTGGAAAATTTGATTATGTTGCATTCGGATTTAACAAAATTGTAAAAATCAAAATGACACTCATAAATGCCTACATAGTTGGTTATGGTAGGATAAGTACACAATTATAGTTGCTTATCACAAACAAAAAGTTCACGAATTACATGAAGAGAATAGACAGCTTAGGCTACAAAACAAATCCCTAACAAAACAACACAATAAATAGATTACTAAGCTCAGAAAAAAAAAAAAAAAAAAAAAATAATAATATATAATAATAATAATAATAAATAAATAAAAATAAAAATAAAAATAAATAAAAATAAAAATAAAAATAAAATAAAATAAAAAAAAATAATAAATAATAATAAAATAAAAATAAATAAAATAAAAATTAAAAATAAAATTAAAATTAAAAATAAAAATTAAATTAAATTAAATTAAATTAAAATAAAATAAAAATAAATAAATAAATAATAAATAATAAAATTAATTAATTAAAATAAATAAATAAATTACATTTGGCCGAGAAAAAGTTGCAATTAAGTCTTATGGTATTGACGTTATTATTACTTTTGATCTGCAAAATCTTACTGCTTCAAAATGATTGATGTTCGGGTCAATGGTTTTCTATTTTCATATATTTCGAAAGGTACGAATAATTGTTTGTTAGTTTTTCATTATTCTATATAGATATTGTTTGGTGATTTCATTTATCCTACAGAAAATCTAGGCAATTGTGTGATCGAGTATGAGTTTCTTGATTCAGTGTTGTTTCCTACTGACATGGCATTTTAGTTATTATGCCTATTTAATTTTAAAATATTGTTGATATGGCCTATGAGGTCATAACTTATGGGATAAACATTGATACCAATATTGTAGGGACTGTAATCTCTATTTTTTGTATGTGATGATTTTGTTGGGTATTTTTGGTATAAATATATGATCAAACATTGAGTGGGGAGGATGGAATAGACCAAGTTTTTCATTTGGTGACGTTGAAATTTTATACAACGTGTTGTAAGTTTTCATTTTAAATGTCTTTAATATAAAGACTTGGTTGTGTTATTTATAATATTTCATTGTTACATGTATAAATTTAAGTGGTTTTTTTTATTGTGAATCAAGAAGTGCTAAAATTTAAATAATGTGACTTGCTTGATTGTGTTTAGAGTTGATGTTAAGAATAATAATTTGTCTATCCATCTTTTACTAATTTTGTTTATTTATATTTCAAATCAAGTTATTTCTTGAGATTGTAATCAACAAGACTTAACTTGGTTTCGTTTTATGTACATTTTAATTCATGAAGTGTTATTCATGTATTCAGATTGTTGCATATACATTTGTTGATGTAAATAGATTTATCAATGAGATTGTTTTGCTTTCTTGATTTGTTCTTTTGTATTTCATTTCATATGAACAGATGTCTCTTGTTTATATCAAATGAATGAGAATGAGTCTTTTAATTAATTAAATACTCTTGACCAAGATACATTAATCAACATTATTTTCACATTTTATTTCCTTTATGATTTTTAATGTGAAATTTGTTTAAGTGAATTGAAATTTATTTCAGTTTGTTAAGAGGAATCAAGGAGTATAGCTATGTTCTTTCTCATTGTTCTTCAATCTACTTTTGCATTAAAAGTTAGTTTTAATTTTATAATTCTAAATTATTCTTTTAGTGTAGAATTTAAATAATTCTTTAAAAAATTTACCATTTCACACCAGTAAGAGTTTTCCTTTGGTGGTTCTACCAGTTGTATATTTTTACATAGCTGTTAACCCCTAAGTAGTTGTAAATATCCACATACAACACTTACGATAACTTTAATGATTTCTTTATTATAAGGGAAGGAAATATCTAGCTAACGAAGCCACTAAACCTGTCAAGAATAGCCACACCAGATGGCTTGGGTTATTTAAAGAACATCGGTTTGCATTGTCTCCTCATGTTGGCAAGTGGTCATTTCTTCCCATCAACAAATGGTGATAGAAGGAGGGATTGAACCGTTGACCGCCTGTTCCCTGATCGTTACCCATAGTCACTTTACGGGTGAAACCACTACCACCTCTCACTTAAATCAAACTTCCACATCACCCTCTCATCCTGAGCATGCCAGTGAAGTTGTTACTCCAGCATATTCACTAGTTAGATATGAAACTGAAAATTTGATATAAAATTCCCATAAGGTATTAACCAGAGCTCAAGAAAGAGCGGAAAGGTCCAAAGCTATTGAGTGACAATTATCCCAACGTCTTGTGGCACCAATTGATTTACAACTAGAGGATCCCCTTATGCTTAATCCCCATCTAGAAAAATTCTCAAACTTCCAGTACATTTAATGATAGATTGCATGACATCTTGATTGGTCAAATTGATCATAATCAACTAGAGATATATTTACTTGTTAGTGAACCTACACAACATTAACCTACTCTTTAATGAATACTATTCCACCACCTTCACCACCTAGATCATATTCCTCTTCTAGTGAGTATTCCTCTAACGAAGAAAGTTCTTCATCAACAGAATCAACCAATTCACAAGGTCATCCAAACATGGCAAACAACCAAGGAAATAACCCAGGGAATAACCCTACAATCATGTGGCTTGATCAAGATGCATTTTTTGTACCGAATTACTAGCACCCTTTACCTAGAAATCCTCAAAAGTTTCTCCCAAAATTTGACCCTGATTCCAAGCAACCCACACATGATCATATTAAAATATTTATGATAGCTCTCAGAGAAAAGAGTGTACAGCATGAATATGTTTTTTGCAGGTTGTTCCATATACCTTTCAGGGTAACGCCTCAATATGGTACCATTAGAGAAAAATTTTCCCTAAAAGTGGCCTCCTAATAATAAAATACTAGTTAAAATAATAAAATAATGGTTATGGATTTTTGAGGGAAAAGAAGAAAACTAATTTTTTTTAATTGTATTTTTGACTTATCTCCTTATAGGTTTACTCAAATTTCAAGTGTAGACACTCGTTGGATGCAGAATCAAATTCCACATCCAACGAGTACCCATTATGCATACTTTTGAGAAGACCCACATTGATAAAACTGAATATACATTAAAAAGGTGTGTTTAACATGTTTTTTAATGTATCTTCAATTTTTATCAATGTGGGTTTCTCAAAAGTATGCATAATGGGTACTCATTGGATGTGGAATTTGATTTTGCATCTAAAGAGTATATACACTTGAAATTTGAGTAAACCTATAAAGAGATAAGCCAAAAATACAATTTAAAAAATAAATAAATAAAAATAAAAATTCTTACTCTCCCTCCAAAATATCTCTATTGTAACAAAGTGACAGCCATATTGAAGGAACTACCACATCAGATCCCAACCATACCAAGCCACATAAGGGTGTCTTCCATATCATACATATGGTTTTTTCCATGTCAT
This sequence comes from Pinus tabuliformis, assembly GCA_031772625.1. Classification (NCBI taxonomy): domain Eukaryota; kingdom Viridiplantae; phylum Streptophyta; class Pinopsida; order Pinales; family Pinaceae; genus Pinus; species Pinus tabuliformis. The sequence goes on along the minus strand of CM062819.1, from coordinate 429,039,084 downwards.
ACATTCCATAGGGTGTCTGTTATGCCATACATGAGGTGTCTTCCATGTCATACATACCATAAGGTGTATGTTATGTCATACACGTAGTGTCTTTCATGTCATAGATGTGGTTTCTTCCATGTCATACATACTATAAAATGTTTTTCATGACATACATACCATAAGGTGTTTGCTATGTCATAAATGTGGTGTCTACCATGTCATACATACCATAAGGTGTTTGTTATGACATACATGTGGTGTTTTCCATGTCATACATATCATAAGGTGTATGTTATATCATACATGTGGTGCCTTCCATGTCATATATGTGGTGTCTTCCATGTCATACATATCATACGATGTCTGCTATGACATACATATGGTTTCTTCCATATCATAAATGTGGTAAGGGTGTCAACCATGTCTATCATACAAATCAGTGTTGTGTATATAGGTAATGTCATATCGCTTATATTAGAATGCTACCATACCATATCAATGAGTCCTATAGATATTACAATCTCATAATGTATATATACATAATGGTGATCCTTGCCTATTCATTATAATGTCATTCATACAAACATGAATCATATAACATTGCAACCTATAGAGTTGTTTCATAACAAGGCACAAATATGTATATGAAAGCCATTGTCATCATATGTTAGTCATGGGCTTAATGTGAGAATATACAAACCATTTTAAGGATATATGTTCCATAGTGAGTGATATACAAACCATTACAAACCATTGTAAATATATTAGCCACCATGAAGGGCATACAAACCATTGTAAATGTATGTGCCACTAAGAAAGGTATATGAGCCACTATACATGTATGTGCCACCGTCAGAACGATGCTGACAGAGTTGCATGCAACTATGATCTACTAATTTGTACAAGTCAATGATATGAAATCTCGAGTTGTTGTATCGAATGATGTGGACCCACGATGTCACACAGCAAAAGAGAGTGTCACAATTTTATGGTGTAATGCCATGATGTCACTTTTTAATTTTGTCAAGCGATGTCATAAAAAAGAACCATGAACCATAACATATGCAAGTCACCAAATGAATGCAAACCACAACAGTTATCCAAGCCATAACGTATTGAGTTACCAAATGAATGTGAACCACAATAGTTTGCAAAGCCATAATATATATGAGTCATTGTGTGTCATGTATACACTTAATAAACAAGTCTTTGAGCATACACGTGCGCAAAGAAAGTCAACAAGAATATGATGAGCCACAAATAATAGACACAAGCATCAGAAGATTATACAAACCATCGATATCATTCCCTCAAATTGATATATGTTATGGACGAATGAGTATGTCAATATATAGAGAATATGATATGAAAGAAGGGAAAGCAAACTTGACCTTGTTTTCGACAAAAACAATAATTCAAAATTTAACTTAAAATAATATTTTATTTCTCTTTAATAATGTCTTTCCTAATGTGAAACTTTCCACGTTAGATATTAATGAGATGAGTGTTATACCAATTTGCACATTTAAATAATAAATTTCCCTTTACCCAAATTGAATTCATATTAGAGGTGAGATGGGCTTCCCTTGGGATAGTTGGGTTTCCCTTTGGGCACATTCATCCCATAGCTACCCAAATTTCAACACCAAGTTCTTAAACTAGGAGGTTCACAAGTCTATTTTGAAGAACTTGTCCAATAAACTGCAAAATAGCAGAAGTATTTTATTCCAAACAACTGGAAGATAAGTTATGCTTGAAGTGTTTGTCACTTAAAAAAGGCACTTGTTCAAGATAAAATTAGTAGAGACAATTATTTATTGTACATAAACTCCAACATAAGGCTGAAGTTGAACAAGTTTATGATTTTTTACAGAACAGTCACTGAAGGAAAATTATAGCTAGCATAAAACTTATATTGACTTTGGTGTAGTCTACCTTTTTCCCAAGCAATGTCTGAATCAAGAGGCGAAAAAGATCAAGCACATCCAAGAATGTAGATGGTGATCAAGAGGTGACTAAGAGCATGTCTAAGGATCATCATTATGTCACGTACTTTGTCCAACAAATGCAAATTCACTTTGAGGTAGGAAGAGGATCATCATTATGTCACTAAGGGGAGCAATATTTTCACCATGTTTCATGTGGGAAGAAGAAGTCAGTTTCTTCATTTATTTGAAACCTTTGTCCCTTCTTTGGATGGGGTTATTCATTCCCAAATTTAGTTTCCATTAAGACCATTTCCACAAATTTGAAAAACCAATATCCCTAATGCATTGAGTCAAAGAGAAAATAGCCTCAACAAGGAGCCAATTATAGATCCATAATTATCATCCTACATCACTCGATTATCAGACAAAAAGTGGAACTAAATTATATCATAGACAACACCTGCAATCAAGAAAAAAGAAATAGCATGTTATTCATGGTACTATTTTGTACTTCTCTAAAAAAATATTTATAGAATCTAACATCATGGTTGTGAATTTCTTGCATTATTTTGACCATAATCATTGACATGCGTAAGGTGGACAATATCAATACAATAAAGTAAATTTGTGCTCAATAATTGCATAAAGTTTGTCCAATTGACATAAAAAACTATTTATTGATTGTGAAATTTTTTGTGCCATCGTTCCCTTCCCCATCATGATGACTCAAAATCCATAGGATCTTCTAATAGCAAGAACCCATTTACTCCTTTCTGGGTGATCTGGACTCTGATAGAAGTTTGCAAGAATGTCCATTGTTCATTCAAACTTAAGACGTCGGTGAAATCCTACAAGAGATCCCTTCAATAAATATCAAGAGACTATTGGCCATGTTTGAGGAAATTATTTAATCAAACCAAGAGTAGAAGGGGGGGTTCAATTCATTTTAGATCCTTAAACAGAGCAAACTTAAAAATGTTGTATCGATTGAAACATATTCTCAAGAGTTCAGGATAAGAAATAATTCCAAGAAAAGTCCAAGATAAACAATAACTAACACACATTATGATTAATAGGTTTTGTGATCACATATCTTTCACTTATAAAACTCAAATTTAAAATACATATATAAACCTAATACTTTAGTTTTACCTAATATTACCACCAAATGCAATATCTTCTAATTACAACCCAATTTTAATGCCTTTCTTAAGACCGTTAATACTCCTCAAGAAGTCACATTTTAATTACTATATCTTTATACATTAAATGAAGAGCACAAATTCACATTTTAAATACAACTCTTTATAATTTTAATGAAAACATAAGAATACTAAAACTTATAAATAATTTGATAGTTTACAATGTTATGACAAATAATGTGTGTTTACTATGTTAAAATAAAGAAGATATTATAGATTGACTAATTTTGAAAATTACTTCCGTGAAGTACAAATTGCTTTCAAACAACCAAATCCTTCACATAAAATGGAAGGATAAATTTGTAATAAATATTATGCTTTGTGAGATTAAAATACAAATGCTTATCATGTTTTCAATGCATATGCTCGAGCACTTTGTGTGTACATGACCTAGATTCCAGATCGGCAGTTTCAATGGAAGTTGTAACCAACCAATATGAGATTGTGTAACATTAAAATAGCAGCAATGTTTTTATTTAAATGACGCAATGCTCATAAAGCACATATAATTTGCATATGGCAATGTCTTTCAATGGAATTTCAGCCCCCGAAAATGGGTTTTTGTAAATACTTCTTGACTTGGTGAGTGCACGTGCATTTCAATACCTCGCTTCCTTCTGGATGAAGGATCTAATGACTAAAAATTCGATGTGACCATCTATCATTGATTATTATATTGAAATCCAAGTTACAATCATGCATGATTTTTATTAGAATTAAAAAAAAAAAAAAAAAAAAAAAAAAAAAAAATCTTAAATGGAAAGAAAAAATGAAGTATGCATAAATTTGTGACAAGTAAGGCATTGAACTAAGTGCCAAATTCAATACCGACAAAGGTAGCATTCCCAAAGTATGATAGAATTCCAACCTTGTCAACATGAAGAAGCTTAAGCCTATCATTATGAACTGAAAATGAGTTATTTTTGGTAGAGTGGATTGCATAAGTTAAAGAACTCATTTTTCATCAAACTAGGAAAGAAAGCCCACACAGGATTCCCCACCTATGCATGCATTGAAGGTTATGCTAAATGGCAATCCAAAGCATTCCATACCTAAAGTTATCTCATAAACTCAAAAAAAAACATGGAGGCAGGTCTTCATTATGTCGCATTCTCTAAGGCATGTTTGCAATGATTGAAGACTTGTAGCTTAAGTTTGAGAAATTCTAGAATTAATGGCAACCAGTCACCAAAGTGCAAGGGTTGTAGAACTATGGTGATAGAATTACAACTACTCAAGAATTTTAATATCAATCAAGAGACACAATTCTACTCTACTACTCTGCAGAAATTAATTCACAATTTAGAACATCATTCATAAACATGCATCAATCACATACACAAGTACACAGATTTATCTAGGGAAACCAACTGATAAAATTCCCTTAAGCTTGCTTGCATTAATCAGATGAATGGAGAATGTATTACAATTTCTTGCTCGCTCTAAGCAAAACCTACAAGTGAATAAACTATCTCTCTGCTCAATGAGAAGCTTTTACCCAGAGTTATTCAATTTCTACCTCAACTTGAGCCCCTATTTCCTTGCGCCAATCCTAAGGAATTAGGCCCCTATTTTTTAGGAATTTTCCTCCAATTGATTGTGAAATTCCCAAGGTTGATCTCTGGTTGCATACAACATATGTACACTCAAGACTAATCTACAGTTGACGTTACACTGCCTTGGAATCTCCACCACAAATGGGGAACTTGAATTCTTTGCATGCATGAGCTATATGTGGTTGACTGATCAGTTAACTAGATGATCACTTATTTATACTATTGTCCCATTGCACCACTGACCTTCCACTAGTTCCATCAACTGTTAGAACTAGTTTAACCGAAAAGAACTGGACATAATTGACCTTGATTGCTACAAATTAGCAATCTCACATGCTTAATTGAACTACAAGCCCTCTAACTCAAATTTACTAAGCTAACTAAGTGACAAGAGCCATGCCACCTTAGTTAAATACCTCCAATTTGTCTGTTGATGTGGAAATTCGAATTTTCTCAATTTGACCAAGGCAAAGTCAAATTGAGACTTTCTTGCTACACTTCTCAAAAGGGATTCTAAGAAACTTGCTCTCATGATAATGGTAGATTCATTATTTATTTTATATTTAATATTTGATCAAAAAGTATACAATTGTAATGGTGTATGTATAAAGTGTGACATTCTCAAGTAGAATCAAATCCCTCTTTTAGTGTTCAGAGAAATTTTTGAGAAATTTGAATTTTCATGGGTTCTCCATTTGCAAGATGGCGTTATAGAATTGTTCCCAATGGCATGCAAGGAGTTATGTTTTTTCCATTTTTTTTCATCTTCAAATATGCAATCATTGATGATGCACTAGTGGACTTGCATTTGTTGGGTTGCATTCATGTTAACATTTCGCCATTCTTGAAAATAGGATTGGACTCCTCACATTTGTCTCAATTGAAAAGAATCTCCAACCTTCTCAAGTAGTGTGTAGTATTTTCTTTTGCATTCATTGAACCAAGGGAGAATTTCCCTTCAAAGTATACATAGTGTGGGAGCTTGCAAAGGTGGATATTAAGTTCATATCCTTTTCTATGAGGCTTCCCCATATGATACGGTTCAACAAGAACCTTGCTATAGCTTCCATGGATGATAATATCCTTTGTAGTTTACATTGAAGTGTTCTTCAGTAATCTTCCTGCATTTAAATTTGTTGATGAGACCCATCGAAATACCATAATGAAATTTCTTCAGATGAAGGAATACCTCATAATTTGACACTCTTGAAGGTATTCATGAGCTCATGAAATCTCATGTCATTAGCCACCAAAGCATGACATTAACCAACAAATATATAATACTTGAAATGTGGGAAACCATGCATCAACTCTTTTTTTTAGGGCTACATCCAATTTTATGAGGATTTGGAACACACACACAAGAAAGTGCTTATCCTCAAAAATTAAAGGATCAAATAAAAAATGCTCCTTCAAAATCATTTCACTATTCTCATTAGTGGTATTTCTCGAACCCATGGAGTATTGTAGTTCTTCGATTTGGAATTCTGAATTTGACACAAATCTATTGTACCTTATGAGAATGCAATTCTCAAACACTAAAATAAAATAAAGTTTCCAGAATTAAAATTATAATTTCCATTGGCATACTGTATTTCATATCCATATTGTTTAAGATTTTTATGATAAACACTTGTATTATATTTATCCTCAATTTATTATTATAATAATAATCAAAAGAAAATATTATATGATTTCATAACTTTCTCTTTTTCTTATTAAACACACTCATACAAATATATGAAATTTATATAAATAAATATTAAAAAAATATTAATAATAAATCTTGTTATATAAATATTTTGAAAAAACTAATTTAATTTTTAATTAACCATATACAATTAAGATATAATTATTTAGTGGATTAAAAACATGGATTGTTCATATATGTAATTTTTAGCTAGCAATAAACAACCTTCAAATAATTATTTTATAAATTAAAAACATGGCATGTCTTCAATTATTATTATTTTATAAATTAAAAACATGGCATGTCTTCAATTATTTGTAAATTAAAAACATTGAATATTAATATATGTCCTGCACAACCAAACTCATATATTATTATCTAATTCCCCACCTTTGCATAGAGCTTTGTAAATTTAGAGAAAGATTGCATGCTTTACATATGTCAAGTTGCTCCATTTGTTTTTGTTCCTTTATTCATTTTCCGATCATCTACTTCAATAGTAAACTAATAAAATTTAACCATAAAAAATGAATGTTCACTTGTATAACCCTGAACCCAGCATCAAAGAAAATAACTCTCGCACTCAACTATTAGATAAATATCAACTATTAGATAAATATTACCGTGAAGAATTTTTTGAAAACCATTTAAACAATAAACGGAAAAATATTAGGATGAGTCCGCTTTATAAATATTATAATATATACTAGCATTTGCACCAGATGTTGCAAAGAAAACGTCGTAAGGCATAGAGTGCGGAAATCCATTCTGTATAGTCTCTAGAGAAATCACAACGTTTCCATGAAGAGTTTCAATGATTGGTAGAAAAGATAAACATCAAACCACACAAAAAGAGTCATAGTCCAGGAACGATGTGGATACACTGTTTCAGAATTTGTGTGTAAGATGCGACACTAAAAGAGAGTCATAGGCGAGGAAAGATGCAGATATATTCCCAATAAACATTATTTCAGAATGATATACTCCCAATAAACACTATTTGAGAATTTCTTGCATTTGATGCGATAGTACATTCGATTTCTTTGAAGGTTTTCTATGTTATGTGACCTACTGAACATAACAATTGAAAGGAATGGTCAGTGGGAGCTTTCTTTCCACCCTCCGACCTCCTCCGTTGCTGCTTCCTCACAGCAATCTTCTTCCTCCTGCAATTTCCAATCACCATAATATGAAAAAACATATTTAAGTTCATAGGATTGAAGTAATTTGATGGGAATTTATATGAAAAAACACAATTACATGTTAGGGTTATGGAATCTAAATTAATTTGATAATAAATTCTGGGAATATTTTAGAATTTGAGAATATGATAGAATCTGGTCAATTTGTTTGACCTGTTTCACCTTAATCTTATTTGTAATCTCTCTAAGATTCTCATATTCTACAATATTCATGGGTCTTGAATATACTCAAAACCTACCATATTCATGGATCCATGAAATTCTAGAAAAGTATTTAACTTTAAAGTTTAAACTTTGTATTGCTCCCTAAGATTTTCAAATTCTATTATTCATATATCTTGAATATTGTCAAAATCTACAATACATCCTTTATATCCATAGATCCTTTATATCCTTAAATCCATTAAATTCTAAAAAGATATTTAGCTTTAAAAGATCTAGAAGGAATCAGTTTAAACTTTTTATTGAGATTATCTTCTTACATCTATAAAACAAAATTTGAAAATGAAATTTATAGTGATTGGTCAATATCCAGAGCTAATATGAATCCATCCTATTACCATGCAAAAAAATGTTTCTGATATAAAGAGCCTCTGCATATATAGAATCTACCTTAATAGTGAATGTGAGGCCAACTTTTATCTCCCCACAGTAGTTCTGGTCTGGAAGGACAACATTGTAGGAAGTCGGGGGTAGGCTTCCTTCCATGAATACTCCCTCGAGGGGAATGTTGTGCACCACAATCAGAAATATAAAGATATATGATCAGAAAACAAAAATATTGAAAAACGATGAAAGACTGTAGGATCTGAAAAAATGACTGAGATCATAATGCTGGAGACTCATTTGCACCTTGCTTCCCCAACGAAGTCATCCGTGTTTCCATCGTTGTCCATTGTTTTTAAGGTGAGTTCAGCAACCCCGTCGGCTACAATGAAAACAAATTGCTCATTCCACTCGGGATTGCTACCTTTACCTCCAATTTCACAGATCCGATCTATTAATCTTTAACTCTATATATTTTTGGGGGAAAAATTTGTGAAATCTCCCTACTTCCCCCGCATATAGAAAAGATTTGTGTAATTTCTTCTTCCCACAGATAATCCAGGGGCACTCAGTCATAACTAAGACCTCACCACTAACTCTTTCTTAAAACGATGTAACCATTTTCTCCATTGTTTGAAAAGCATTTGAACCCTGGATACCTATAAACAAACTTAAAAATTATGGGAACGGAAGAATTTTATCAGAGATTGGGGATCTATTTATCAGGGACTAGTCAGCGATGATCTCAATAATATATGTTCTCAATACACGGCTAAAACCATAGGAATATGCATACTCAAGATAAAAACATTTATATTTTAAAGAAAGGCAAGACAAAATTTCTAGCTATCTCCCCTGACTTGTTCAAATGGGGGAGCAGAGTTATTGGTTACCTTCTACAAGAGTAAGGGCACAGGGCTTCAAGGTTGCAACATCTGATGAATCCCTCAACATGTTGCCACGAACCTGGTATAATTCAAGTTTTTACCAAGTCATGGATACTTCAAGAAAACTAAGATGGTCAATGTTGCCATGGTCACACTTAAGCTTTACAAACTAATAATAGAACCAGTTTCACTGTACATAGTTATTTCTATCTTGACACGAACACCTGTGTTGTTAATGCAAGTAGGGTCATACCACATGATATCTTGAACAGAACCAGTCAATTGCAATCCACCAGCATGTCAAACAACCCCATTATTTAATGAGCTTCTGAACTACTGATTTTCTTACCTCATGGGATAAAGAATAGTTGGTCAGATGGCATGTCCCCACATTCATAGCTAATAATCAACATAAATTAAGAATATTGTATGTGGAAATTCCATGTTTCAATAAAAAAAAAAAACATATATCAAAATCTACTGTCGAACCAAACATAACTATCCATAGGTCTAGATGCTGCAAGATTGGATTATATTCATCATAATTCTTAAAGTTGGATCGAACATCTATAACAAGACTTATGTTACCACCTACTGTCATAAGCACTCCATAATATTTTTTATGAGGTAGCGTACCTTTAAAATAACTTGAGAATCATCTCGAGTGTTTGTGATGTCTAGCACAGTAGCCAGGACTGCAAGCAACAAACGATACCATATAGTCATTAGTTGCACCATAACAATTTCTTATTTTTAAAAGCAAACGGAGACCTCATATTTGTATTGATATAAAAGTAATCAGATGAACTTGTGAATAGCCAAGAAGCTGCCCACGGCTGGTCTTTGCCTTTTCAACCAATTAATGACATGGAGATTAGAGAGAACAACCACTAAAACGCAATGACAGGGCATCAGAGAGTAACCACAACACGGCCCATGCGATGCCACAGCCAAAATAATTGGAAAAAGGATACAGAGTATTTTTTGAAAAAGGATACGAAGTATTTCTTGAAGATGTAAATCATAATATGACTCATCACAAATAATTTTTCTGAGATTCAGAGGAGGAGGCAGAGAAATAAAATGTTACAGATGCAATAAGTTGGGACATAGAGTTTTTGAGTGCCCAGAGAATGCAGAAACAAAGCAGAGGAATGCAATTGTTGCTCCAGCTGAGGAGAGGCACCAGTGGCAGCAGTAACAGAAGAGGTAAATACACCAGAAAGTTGAAGAATCTCCACAGCTCCTAACATGCGTGATTGATTGCATGTGATATATAATTACCTGTGTATTAAGGCAGCTTGGCGATGGTAAAACCTTATATGTTGTATATACGTGACTGTTTCATTATTCTGTTTGGTCGAATACAGAGTTAGTTTCATTATTCTGCATGGTTTTCATTAGTGGTTCCTAGCTGTTTGCGCAGAGAGGGCTCTCAACTACGTGTGGTGGCCGGTTGAACTTACAAGTGCGGGCTCAAAAGAGCGTTGCTGCGGTAGATTAATGTGTGCCTAGTCTGTCTGCGGCAGACAATTCTATTATTTAATTATGATGGCCGGGTGTGAACTCTAAACGCTGATCCGCTATTGCATACATTCATAGGGGGTTGTCCGTTGGTATTAAGGCACGATTGTATTAGAATGAAAGTGTATTAAACTGTTGTTGAATCATTTGTAGCGTAAATCCTTTAAAAAGGTTGTCACTAATAATAGATGTATAGTCCCCTTGTAAAGCCTGAGTGAAATTTTTAAATTTGCTGCCTTTGATTATAAATCAGAAAAGTTGTGGCTCGTTGGAAAAGGAATGAAGCTATCAGTTTAATGACTGATACGCCTGAAGACAATACAAGGGAAATAGAGGCGGATATTGAGGAGATTGCAGTCAAATTGGAGAGACTATCCCTAACGTCTACACCCCCAGAGAATTGTCAAGAATGTTCAGGAAAAGTGATGGATTTTCTTTGATGGTTTTTTTTGTTTCTGGAGTTCAATGCGTTATGAATTTCTGAATACAAAACATCAAAATTATCATCTCCAAAATGATCATTCATAGACGAACATGACTGCAACGATTTTACACCCTAAATAAAATTTGTCAATGGTATCAATCACTGTTTCTCAATCTCAATAAATCATTTATGCTTTCTTTTCATCCCTGATGAGGGATGATGATGAGTTATGCTTTCTTTTCATCCCTGATGAGGGATGATGATGAGTGAAGTGCCAGAAAAGTTGTTTACTGTTTCAGTGATTTTTCTATTCTTTTTGTTTACTAATTGAGCAATGTGCAATGTTTGATATTGTGGGAGCCTTTATCACTGTTGAGGGCAATACCACATTCACTAGGCACTAAAACAACCTCTCTGCTGTCTTTCTGAGGCTTTGAAAATGTAAGCTATTGTTATTATTTTGGGTATGGAAGTCTTTCATTAAATATTTGGATAGATTTCATTGTCAAAGAGAACCAAGACTCTTATGCTTTGGAGACAGTGTGCATTCTACGAGGCAGCGCAGTAGCAGGAACTTTGGGTATAAAATCTTTTGGGAGATGGTCATATGGTATTCTTCAGGACCTGGTTTGGGTAAACTAAGAAATTGGTGCATATCTTCTATGTAAAAATTGTAAAACAGATTTGAGATTTTAAGAATGCATATGGATGAATATCTTTTCCAATGTGTGTAAAATGTGTTGAAATTCATTCAAAACTAAAAGATTAGGTTTAGAAGTTTTGTGTAAAGAAGTCACTTTCTGGAATTCAGCACTGGGCAAAGTCGTCGATTAAATCTTCCATGTCCGAAAATAATGAAAGCAGAGGCATTAGATTCATGACTTCAGATGCCTTGGATAATCACATGGCTCAAAGAAGGGACTACGGATCAGATACGTTTTTGAATACAGCATTGCCACCTCAATAGTACCAAGGTTCACAAAAGTATTAGTCAACCTTATACTACCCGGCTGGTTCGTGGATGGTCCTCTGGCTTTCTGGTACAAAGAAGGGCAATCAGAGAATATGTTGTGGAGAGTTAAGGAAGTGGGTTCTACTGCCAATGAGTTTCTAACCAGAACTTTGGTCAATTCTGATACCGGTAAAAGCCATGTTTGCGAAGTACTAATCTTACAAGGTCTGGTTCAACACCTTAAAAAAGTTTTCCTCTATAGTCAGTTGTGTCAATAGATTTTCTCTATTATTTGAGCTGTGATTGATTCTTCTGAAGGAGGCGCTGGCAAATGGGTTTTATGCTATACACTCCAAGGCAACCTCTAAACTAGTGTTGTTGTGATAATTGACAGTCATTAGTATTGGTTTGGGCATGCACTATTTACAGTTGTATGTGGGGAGATTTCGTTGTCTAATTACTTTATGCTTGTTCCTCAGAGTAGTTTCTCTTAAGACTAAGAGGAAGAGAATGAGTTTCATCATGCAATATAAGATTGTAGTTTGAATGCGACATACAGTTTATTTATATAATTTCTATTCATTCTCACTTGATTGATATAATTTATCTTATGAGTGGTTTACCTTTTCCATTTGAATCTGAGATCAGATGAATCAAATGCATTAAGAAATCGTGATTTAGGTAGTTCCACAAAAATAGCGTAAAAAGGTTCTGCCTGAAGCTGTAATAGATATAATCTGATTTTATTTTGCAGAATATTTTGAGCCTAATCCCTGTTATGGAGGATAAGTCAAATTTGATATATCGCCCTGGGATGCCTCTGTTGAACATATCTAGCTGCAGTGACTGGGCATAGGAGTCAAACAGCTAAAAGTGAAAACAAGAAGAAGAAAAAGACTATTAAGGAGGGAGACATTCAGATGCCTTGGGGATGATCTCACAGTAATCTAACCGTAACCTACCGCTATATGCTTATGAAAATCTGGACTTTTCTAATGCTGTTTTCTTTTAATCAAATCATGGTTATTTCTTCATTGTAAAGGAGTTGTGTGTCATGTCTTTATAATCAGTATGAATGTTATTTACTCTGGATGCTATGTTATCCACAGATGTTAATAGTTAGTAGCAAGATATTGTATTCAGTCTTTATTTTTTTCTGTTTTTTTATGATCGAACTCCTTCCTCACATCTTCCATATATTGGAGTTATGATACGATTTTCAATTCTTCATTTTACACAATTAATTGGGTTACAGAGATTTTTAATTGGTCTCCTTTGTTACTGATTTATATCTTTTGTGTCTTACCTGAACAGAGGAAGTTGAGAAAAGATACTCGGATAAAACTTGGCCTGAAAAAACATAAATGAAAAACTAAATCCACATTGAGAATTGCAGACTCCAAGTTCTATGTAAAAATGTTGGTTTATGGCTTACTATGTAGGATTCCCTAAGGCTCTCCTTCGTGGAAGGTGATTGATAATCAAAATGAGTACTAAAGGTTTTCCAGGCGGGATTTGACACGGAAAAATTCGATTTCCCTTCTGCCCAGCCGACCCCAAAATTGGCTCCCGTGAAATAGAGATTTCCACTAAAGATCATTATGAAGGGTTGCAGGCGGAGTATAGTCAGCCATGTTCTCAATAATATCTGTTCTCAATACACGGCTAAAACCATACGAATATGCATACTCACCGGACGCAATGCTGCTCTTCTGTTGCTGAGTTCAGCACTGGATAATGACATAGGGATCCATGTTACCTGCAACCACAGCCACATTAGAGAAAAATTAAATAAAAGATCCAACTGAACATACACCAGAACACATAATTCAGCTGTCTCATTAGCAATATTCGAATCCAAAGATTTATCAGATCGCCTAAAACGCAAGAGATCGGCTCGGATGATAATATATTACAGAGGAAATCAGTGTTTTGCAGCCCCTCGGCATTGACGAGCAGCACCTCCAGAGTTCCCCTCGGCATCTTGATTCTTTTCCTTCTACCTCCTGAAGCCGATTTCCACAGATCCAGGGCCCTAGAATATAGTATTTCCGAGCGAGGGCAAGTGCACCTGGAAGTAGCATAGCGTCGAGCAAGGGCAACCGTCTATCTGCGGGGTCTCATCGTATACCCGTCTAATCAATTGGATGGATGAGATTATTTTCATCGTCTAACACTTAAATCAAAGGCTCAAAAATGTACACGTAACCCAAGAGGAAAGTTGATTTCAAAGGGAAACGCCTTACGACGTAACGAGCGAGGGCAAGTGCACCTGGAAGTAGCATAGCGTCGAGCAAGGGCAACCGTCTATCTGTGGGGTCTCATCATATACCCATCTAATCAATTGGATGGATGAGATTATTTTCATCGTCTAACACTTAAATCAAAGGCTCAGAAATCACCAGTTCTCCCAATGCCCAGTTTTGCAAAAGGCCTACGAATCACAACCACATAAGGCCTATGAATTTTTGTTCTGTATTAAAGGAATTACCTAAATAATTTTGCTCGACTTGAACTGTTGTATTCCTCATTGATTCATGGAATTTGGATTTAAGGTGGAAGTTGATTGAGCGATGAATTGAAATCAGATTGGAAGAAAATGAACGATTGGATATCCACGGACTCTGCTCAATGGATGTTACACAGTAGATATCCACACGAAGGACGATGGTCTAGTGAGTGGCGCTACCAGAGCTGCTTTGGCACTGAACTCTGAGGCAATATTTAAAACCATTACCCGACCGATTCGTGGGAAATGTGCATACCACGCTGCCCTCTCTGTGCAGACGCTTGGTATGTAGCTCTATGAACCGTGGACGCTGCCATATCGAATTGGACAGGCGCGTTAACTGAAGGGAATAATGGAAATACCATTTATCCCACATGACAAACGCTAAATTTATTCCCACTCTTCATAATTAGACGCCACATCTAGACCTTCCACTTGTCAATGTTTATATCTGGCCGCTCCGGTCACGCCACTTGTCATATATCTGACCGATAGGATCCAGCCGCTCGAATGGTGCCACGTGTCACTCATCCAATGGACCAGATCCCGATGCTCTGACTTGTCACTCATCCAATAGACCAGATCCGAGTGCTCTGATGGCGCCACTTGTCAACCATCCGACGGTCCACATCCATCTACTCTGACGGCACCACTTGTCAGCCATCTAACCGCCCAGATCCATCTACTCTGATGGCGCCACTTGTCACTCATCTGACGGCACAGATCCAGCTACTCTGACGGCACCACTTGTCAGCCATCTGACCGCCCAGATCCATCTACTTTGATGGCGCCACTTGTCACTCATCTGACGGCACAAATCCAACTACTCTGATGGCACCACTTGTCGCTCATCTGACCGCCCATATACAATTGCTCCGATGGTGCCACGTGTCATTTATAGGACAACCCACATCCATCCACTCTGTGGCACCACGTGTCACATATCTGACGGACCAGATCTACCCAACTTGGTGGCGCCATGTGTCACTCGTCCAACGGCCCAGAGCCGGCTACTCTGGTGACGCCACTTGTCACTCATCCAACGGGCCAGATCTAGCCACTATGGTGGCGCTACTTGTCACTCGTCCAACAGCCCAAGATTCTGGCCAATCTGGTGGAGCCACTTGTCACACATCAATGGCCCATATCTGGGCACTGTAGTGGCGCCACTTGTCACTCATCCAACGACACAGATCATGCCACTGTGGTGGTGCCACTTGGCAGGCATCCAACGGTTCAGATCTGGCCACTATGGTGACGCCACTTGTCACTCATCCAATGGCCCAGATCATGCCACTGTGGTGGTGCCACTTGGCAGGCATCCAACGGTTCAGATCTGGCCACTGTGGTAGCGCCACTTGGCACTCATCCAACAGCCCAGATCAGGCCACTGTGGTGGTGCCACTTGGCAGGCATCCAACGGTTCAGATCCGACCACTGTGGTAGCGCCACTTGTCAACCATCCGACGGTCCACATCCAGCTACTCTGACGGCACCACTTGTCAGCCATCTGACCGCCCAAATCCATCTACTCTGATGGCGCCACTTGTCACTCATCTGACGGCACAGATCTAGCTACTCTAATGGCGCCACTTGTCGCTCATCTGACCGCCCAGATACAGTTGCTCCGATGGTGCCACGTGTCATTTATAGGACGGCCAACATCCATCCACTCTGTGGCACCACGTGTCACATATCTGACGGCCCAGATCTGCCCAACTTGGTGGCGCCATGTGTCACTCGTCCAACGGCCCAGAGCCGGCTACTCTGGTGATGCCACTTGTCACTCATCCAACGGGCCAGATCTAGCCACTATGGTGGTGCTACTTGTCACTCGTCCAATAGCCCAAGATTCTGACCAATCTGGTGGAGCCACTTGTCACACATCAATGGCCCAGATCTAGCCATTGTAGTGGCGCCACTTGTCACTCATCCAACAGCCCAGATCATGCCACTGTGGTGGTGCCACTTGGCAGGCATCCAACGGTTTAGATCTGGCCATTATGGTGACACCACTTGTCACTCATCCAACGGCCCAGATCATGCCACTGTGGTGGTGCCACTTGGCAGACATCCAACGGTTCAGATCTGGCCACTGTGGTAGCGCCACTTGGCACTCATCCAATAGCCCAGATCAAGCCACTGTGGTGGTGCCACTTGGCAGGCATCCAACGGTTCAGATCCGGCCACTGTGGTAGCGCCACTTGGCACTCATCCAACGGCCTAGATCAAGCCACTGTGGTGGTGCCACTTGGCAGGGATCCAACCATGCAGATCTAGCAACTGTGGTAACGCCACTTGGCACTCATCCAATGGTCTAGATCAGGCCACTGTGGTCGTGCCACTTGGCAAAAATCCAACGGTTCAGATCTGGCCACTGTGGTGGCGCTACTTGTCACTCATCCAACGGCCTAGATCTCGCCACTGTGATGTCGCCACTTGTCACTCATCCAACGGCCCAGATCTGGCCACTGTGGTGCCGCCACTTGTCGCTCATCCAATGGCCCAGATCAAGCACTGTGATGACGCTACTTGTCGCTCATCCAACGGCCCAGATCAAGCACTGTGATGACACCACTTGTCACTCATCTAACGGCCCAGATCTTGGCAATCTGGTGGCGCCACTTATCACTCATCCAACGGCCCAGATCTTGGCAATCTAGTGGCGCCACTTGCCGCTCATCCAAGGGTCCAAATCCAGGCATTCTGGTGGCGCCACTTGTCGCTCATCCAAGGGTCCAAATCTGGGCATTCTGGTGGTGCCACTTGTCACTCGCCTAACGGCCCAGATCTTGGCAATCTGTGGCGCCACTTGTCACTCATCCAACGGCCCAGATCTGGGCATTCTGGTGGCGCCACTTGTCACTCATCCAACGGTCCAGATCGAAAGTGGCACCACTTGTCGCCCGTCCAATGGCCCAGATCTTGGCAATCTAGTGGCACCACTTGTCACTCATTTAACGGCCCAAATCTTGGCAATCTGGTGGCGCCACTTGTCACTCATCCAACGGCCCAGATCCTGGGACTCTGGTTGCGCCACTTGTCTCTTATCCAACGGCCCAGATCCTGGGACTCTGGTTGCGCCACTTGTCACTCATCCAACGACCTAGATCTTGCCACTCTGGTGGCGCCACTTGTCACTCATCCAACGGCCCAGATCCTGGGACTCTGGTTGCACCACTTGTCATTCATCTAACGGCCCAGATCTTACCACTCTGGTGGCGACACATGTCACTCATCCAATGGTCCAGATCTTGGCAATCTTGTCGCGCCACTTGGCACTCATCCAACGGTCCAGATCTTGGCAATCTAGTGCCGCCACTTTTCACTCATCCAACGGTACAGATCTTGGCAATCTAGTGGCGCCACTTGTCGCTCATCTAACCGCCCAGATGGGCATTCTGGTGGCGCCACTTGTCGTCCATCCAACGGTCCAGATCTTGGCAATCTAGTGGCGCCACTTGTCACTCATCAACGGTCCAGATCTGGGCATTCTGGTGGCGCCACTTGTCACCCATCCAATGGCCCATATCTTCGCAATCTGGTGGCATCACTTGTCACTCATCTAACGACCCACATCTTGGCAATCTGGTGGCGCCACTTGTCACTCATCCAACGGTCCAGATCATGGCAATCTAGTGGCGCCACTTGTCACTCATCCAACGGCCCAGATCCTAGGACTTTGGTTGCGCCACTTTTCACTCATCCAACGGCCCAGATCTTGCCACTCTGGTGGCGCCACTTGTCACTCATCCAACGGCCCAGATCCTGGGACTCTGGTTGCGCCACTTGTCACTCATCCAACAGTCCAGAGACCAATAGGGTATCGGCACTTGTCAAGCATCCAACGGTCCAGATCAGGCCACCGTGGTGCCGCCACTTGTTAGCCACTCAACGGCCTAGATCTGGCCAATCTAGTGCCGCCACTTGTCAGTTATCCAACTGCCCAGATCTGGCCATTATGGTTCCGCCACGTTTCAATAATACGATCTGAGCCGACGTATGGCGCGCCAAGTGGCGAGTTCGACCGTTAAGATCGCGGGCAACGTATGCGCACCAAATGGTGAGTCCGACAGTCAAGATTGCGAGCCAAGTGGCGAGTCCGACAGTCAAGGTTGTGGGCAACCTATGCGCGCCAAGTGGCGAGTCCGACGGTCAAGATCTCGATAAAAATATCTCTCAACCTGCTGAGCTTATAATGAGTTTATAAAAGTCTTCTATTGTCATGTGGGATGAAAGGAGTTACCAACGTGTCTGCCTAAATCGATATGGCAGTGTCCACAGTTCATACAACCATATATTCTCAACCGTCTGGTGTCATGCACATTTCTCACTAGCGAGCATTTCTTTGTTGTATGTGGATTTGAGGCGTTCTCTTTTGTTGAGCTTCCTACTTTCAAAAGCTATTGGATGTCCTTGTTGCATTAATATTGCACCTATACCGAATCCAGAAGCATCACACTCAATGATAAATGGTTTAGAAAAATCTGGGGTTGCTAATACGGGAGCATTAGACATAATTTCCTTTAATTTTTCAAAACACCTTCCTGCTTCCTCATCCCATAGAAACGAATTCTTCTTTAAAAGATTTGTTAGAGGTGCAGTTAAATGTGCATAGTTTTTAATAAATCTTCGGCAATACCCAGTCAAACCTAAGAACCCTCTTAGCTTGGATATATTAGCAGGTTTGGTCCATTCTTTTATAGCTTTGATTTTGTCAGGGTCCACCTTTATGCCTTCATGGGATATAATGTGTCCAAGGTATTTTACTTCTTTCTTTCCGAAGGTGCATTTGGATTTTTTTTGCGTAAAATTGGTGTTCTTTAAGTAGTGTAAGAACTTTGTCCAAGTGTTGCAAGTGCTCTTTCCAAGTTTTACTGCAAATTAGAATATTGTCAAAAAATACTAATACAAACTTTCTAAGATGTGGGCGAAATAATTCGTTCATAGTTGCTTGAAACGTTGTTGGTGCATTGGTTAATCCAAACGGCATTACTTTAAATTCATAGTGACCTTCATGTGTTCGGAATGTCGTTTTTGGTATGTCCTCTAATCTGATTCTAATTTGATAATAGCCTGATCTTAAGTCCAATTTTGAGAAATACTTTGCACCATGTAACTCATCCAACATTTCGTCATAAGGGGATTGGGAACTTGTTTTTTATTTTTATTTTGTTTAATCCTCTATAATCAATACATAGCCTGAATGAACCATCTTTCTTCCTTACCAACACCACTGGAGCAACGTAAGGACTTTTACTTTTCGAGATGATCCCACACTTTAAGAGATCTTGGATTAACCTTTCGATTTCTGTTTTTTGGTGATGTGGATATCGGTATGGCTTGATGTTGACAGGGTCTGATCCTGCCTTGACTTCTATTGTGTACTCAATTTCCCTATTGGGCGGCATCTTCATAGGTAGGTCTTGAAATACTTTTTCATGCTTCCGAATTAGATCTTGCATCTCTGGTGACTCTTCACTGGTCATATTTGCAGATAACATTTCTCACTGATGACATTGTACTACATAAGCAGGTGCTCCCTTTCAAATCATCTTCATCATCTGTGATGATGATACAATTTGATTTTCTGGTGCTTGGAATCCGTGTAATTTGTACTTCTGACCTCCCCAGTTGAATTTTATAGATTGTACTTGGTGGTTGGCGGCATAAGTATCTAAAGTTCGTAACCATTGGATACCTAAGACTACATCTACTCCTCCTAATGGTAGTGTGAAAAATGGAGACTCTAAACTGAAGTCTTGAATATGCAATTTAACCTTGTGGCATTTCCCCACCTTTTCAATCTTCTTACCGTCAGCTACCATCACCTTCATGTTTGGTAAGGGAAATGAAAAAATATTGAGTCTCTTTGCCACGGTTGCATCTAAAAAATTGTGTGTGCTACCAGATTTGATGAGAACCACCATGTTGTTCTTTTTTATGTGTCTTTTTAACTTTAAGATCTGAGGTTGGGATATACCGTCATGGCTGATAATGACACTTGCGAAATACTTTTGTCATCTAATTCTGGCGAGAATTTTGGGGTATCTTCTATTTCTTCTATGTCAGAGTCTTCACTGTTTGAATCATTGGTTGCTTCACAATTATATAGGTTCTTTGGTTCTTTTCCTTTAGCACACCTATGTTTGGGGTTCCACTTCTCACCACAATGCTTGCATTTACCCTCTTTTATCCTTTGCGTTTCCACATTAGATTTTTCATCTTCACGACGATGTGGTGGAACATATCTTGTATTTTTTTCGTTTGCATACTGAGGTGTTCTTCGTCTTGAATATTTTTTTTCGAATTTTGACCAAAATATTTGTTCGAATTTCTTTTCGGCTATTTTTTATTTTCGTCTTGCTACTTCAATTGATGAAATGTCATGCATCTCAAGTTCTACTTGTAAATGGGTTTTGAGTCCTGAGACGTATGATTGAATCAGACGAGATTCCGATAACCCAGGTACTCGTGTTACTAAGGTCTCCCATTCTTGAGTGTATTCGTCCACACTTCCTTTTTGTCGTAACTACATGAGTTTTGAAAAACATTCTTCTTCTCTTACACCTTGGAATCTTTTAAAGAAGACATCTTTAAATTTTCTCCAGCTAATGACGTGTTTTGTTTTCTTCCACCACATATACCAGTGATATGCTTCTGCTTCCATTTTCATGGATGCATGCCTGAGCTTTTCGTCATCGTCATTGATGTCATATATCTCAAAGTATTCTTCTGCTTTATTTATCCATGCAACATTGTTTTTTTCGTTTCCATCGAATTTAGGCATCTCGACTTTTGCCCTTCGCTGGTATGTTGCTAATGGTTGAGCGAAAAAAGGTGTTGATTGGTAAAATTATCCCAGAGTTGCTTGTTTGTAAAGGCTGTGTTACTCACTTATTGGTGGGGTGCCGCTGATTTTTTTGGGGATTCAACCTTTACCTGAGAGTCTATTGACTTTGTAGAATCTGATGAGATGTGTTCTTGATTTTCTTAACTTTCTTTTAGTAATTGTTCGGGTGTACAATTCGACCTTTTACATAGAATTTTCAGCGTTGTTAAGGCATCTCTGATGTTTACTTCTGTTTGGACATGTTGATTTTCCATCTTTATTTCTATTCGATTTGTCGTATCGTGAAGATTTTTTATTTCTTCAGCTTGCTCCCCAAGCTTGATTTGGAATTCATTTAATTTTTTACTGACCTTGTCGTGGTTTTTATTTATCTTATGCTCCGAATCCAACAATTTTTTTTGAAAAAGCCATTGTCATTGTCGACATCGAGCGGGTTTGTGGGGGTGTGTATTTATCTGCCAGCGTAATAATTTTTTTTAATTAATTAATTAAATTAACCTTATATATATATATATATATATATATATATAACTTATATATATTTGACTTTATACATAAATAACGTTATATATATTGGACGTTATATAAATGTTATATATTTTTCGTACGGAAGGTCACGTCTTTTGGTGGGTCACCTTTCCTCTGACCGTTCAAGAGTAAAACTCCAGCACCGCGGATAGACCTTTTGACCATACGCCGTGGACAGACCTTTTGACCCACATAGTGGACAGACCTTTTGATTTTGTCCCAAACTTGGACGCAGGTCTAGCCGTAGTTCCACTACACGCAACGCCCGCAGAGATTATTCCACGAAGCAGTTCCACAGGAAGAAAACGATGCCGGTTCTGATTATTCCACACAGCAGTTCCACAGAAGAAAACGATGTAGTTTTACCGATGTTTTCCTCCACAGTCTTCCCCTAATGGTCAGCGTTTTCACCTAAAGTATTTCTCCAGGCAGACTACGCATAGTCCACATGTATTGCTCTTTTTTTTTTTAAAGCCGTAGGGCCTGATGGCCAGCAAAACTTGTGGGTGTCACCAATTCATGTTGGCTCCGATACTAGATGAAGCAGAACTTCTGGATAACAGATTTATTTATATATAAATATTTTATTAAAAGATGAATTACAGATGATGAGTGTTTACACATGGGGTTCCTGGCTTATATACCGCCATGGACACCCTTTAGGGAAAGGGCATGATCTTATGATCATGCCCTTTTGTCTAATTAATCTGAAAATTAAATAATAAACCTAAACTAACTAATTTTTACATAACACAGGGCTGAAAGTGTGACACTGTGCAAGGTGATAGAGAACCCTCTAAATGACAGCAAACCTATGTGGAAGTCAGTGTTGAAGCGGGAAGTAAGTGCAGTCACTGCTGAAGTCATTAGCTTGAGCAAGAAGGCTAGTATTAAGAGAACCCTCTAAATCACAGCAAACCTGTGTGGAAGTCAGTGTTGAAGTGGGAAGTAAGTGCAGTCACTGTTGAAGTCATTAGCTTGAGCTAGAAGGCTCGATGATAATATTGAGAAATTAGGTTGAATATATGCACATAAAATAGTAGAGATGATGATTTTTTGAACTAATTTCATGTTGACTCACGCTGATTCTTTGTGGGTTCCAAACACTAATATTTTCATTTAAAGAATGCAATGCATGCACTTCAAAAAATCCATGAGAGTGGAAAAGAATGGAGTCGTCTAACGAGGCAGAGGAATTGCTCGGACGGCTAAAAGTGGCCGGAATCCGGGTAAAAAAAATTCAAAAAATCGTGTAGATGCAGTGTTTGAATTATGTTTTTGATGGTGGAAATGGATTTAGCACCATAAAAAACATTGAAGACACCTAAAATTTTGAAGTTTAACAACCATAACTTGGATTTACAAAAATCCTTGCCGGATTTTCTCTAAATATGACTGGAATTTTCATAACTTTCCAGGCAACTCCTCTGCCTCGTTAGACTACGCGGAAAAGAATGTTTTATTTTAGGGTTTAACCTATTTAAATAAGAGTAGATATCAATTCATGATCCCCACATAAATTACTTTAACATTACTTTAACATTTATTAACCGGGGTAAGTAGGAACAATCTGAAATGATTTTGAAACAAAAACAAAACCAAGCAAAACAACAAGGGTAAGTAGCAAAAATCTGAAATGTTTTTGAAACAAAAACAGAACCAAGCAAAACAATGAGAGGATGGGGTTTGACTGCCCGATGTCACAATGTGGACCTGTAACATTGACAATCCAACCATATGCACTGATTTCAAGATACTGGATCAACACACAAAATAAATAAGTCAGAAACTTATATTCAAACCCACCCTTCTTTGCCTTCCAAGGTGAAAGGCCCTTTCTGTTAGTTGACTAACTGTAATTTTAATGCTAATTGAAGCTAACAACCACTTAACTTTACTAATACTCGGGGAAGAAAAATGAAAGTAGAAAATTGAAAGTGGAAGCAGAACTTTCACTTTTAAGGTGGAAGTTAAGGGTAGTATGGACATCGGAATAACTCTTCTTGTACATCGGAATAGTGGTCTGTGACAGGGTTTTTAGGGCCTCATCAATTCTATGCAAGGACATATTACATGCAATAAAATAGTGTAACAACACAATACAAGCATTAATAAAATAGTGTAACAACACAATACCCACTTTAATCCACATCAAAATTGGTTCATTATACATGTCTACTATTGATGTCTCTTGGGTTTATCATAGAGGCTTACAATTCGATTCTGACTTGTCTATTGTTAATGTCTAATGGGTTTAACAAAGATGCTTACACTTCTTGAATTGTCTATAGATAGAGTTATTTAGGTTTTTCTGCTCCATTGTTCAAGCATAAGAGTATAAAAATTCAATTTAGTTACAGGTAGTTGCTGATTGTAACTTAATCAAGTTTTCCAAGAAATGTATAAAAAGAATGAAGAATTTGAAGTTTTGGCTTACCAACGTATTTTTGTATCAAGGTCTGTGAAGTCTGTTTGACATATGCTATGATCAATAAAAATCAAAATATTGAATGCATTTATAGTCTATGAGACAAATAAATGGGCTTCTTGTCAAAACAATCCATAATAATTGCAACTCTTGGGCATGCAAACTATTCAAACAATGAAAACCATTCAAACAATGAAGAAAAAGAATAGCCCCATTGTAATATACAATGTAATTTAATTGTATACTTTAACAACAAAAAATTGTGCGATGAAGAGTTTGCATCGATGGAGTGAAGCTTAATGTGCAGTATACTTTGTAGGGATAGCTATAACATAGAACACTAAAGAAGTGGAAATCATACCAGCGAAAAAGCTTCTTACTGGATCTGCACAACCTTCAAAGACATTCTTCAAGGACATTGCAACTATAAATTACCTTCAATGACATCGCAATAATAAATTACGTGCACTTTATCAATATTATGCTCTAAATTGTTATAATGATAATAACAATTGTTGGGAATCATTGAGATATTTTGGAGATCTTACTCTATATTACTAGAGAATACTAGCAGGGGATCTCAACATGGTTCTTGGTCCTCAAGAAAATAATCTCAACATGGTTCTTGATCCTCAAGAAAAGAGAGGACAACTTCATTAAAATACTAGCAGGGGATCTCAACATGGTTCTTGATCCTCAAGAAAAGAGAGGACAACTTCATTAAAATACTAGCAGGGTATCTCAACATGGTTCTTGATCCTCAAGAAAAGAGAGGACAACTTCATTAAAATACTAGCAGGGAATCTCAACATGGTTCTTGATCCTCAAGAAAAGAGAGGACAACTTCATTAAAGCCCTGATTTAATTGACCCCATCTCCAATTGGGATATCATGGACATTAAGCCTATAAGAATCACCTACACTTAGAACAAGACAGGACAACTTCATTAAAGACCTGATCTAGTTGACCCATATATCATGGACATTAAGCCTATAGGAAGCACCTGCACCTAGAACAATGGGAGATCTTGGCATATAACAAAAAGGCTTGATTAAGACTCTCGCATTATCGACCATACAAAGACAATTCCATATGACGAATGACACTGATTCAAAACTAAAAATCGCATTATCGATAATCATACAAAGATTCAAACCCAAAATCACATCATCATACAAAGAAAGACCGTCACATTATTGATAACCAAATAACCATACAAATACAAGTAATTCTGAATGAACAAACAACCACCACCAGTAATCAAAATACATAGCCCGGAGGCAAATATTGAACAGCACTAGTGCCCAGTAATCTGGGCCATTGCGGTGTGATATTTAAAATTTTATTAATGGATGTATGCACGTCAGCAGGAAGCGACAGCAAATCCTAGGCGAGGAATGAGTTGTTCATTGATTACATAACTGTTTTTATTTCAGGGGAGGTTAATTTCAGTAGGACTGATTACGATTTAATATATAACTCAATATACAAAGTGGCTTGTGTTCGCAGGCATGTTGAAATGTGGAGAAAAAACAAAGAGCAACCGCTCTCTCTGAAACGTGTCATAACAATCTTAGTAATATTCATAGTTTAACTAACTCAGTCCTTTCAGCTGCAGAGCTCGAGTCTAGGGGTTTCAATGTGCTTGTCGAAGGCAATGGAGTGAAATAGAACTGGAGCTCTTCTTGCAAAAATCCACAGGAGCCGGTCTCGTTTTCGATGAAGAAAGAAGTTTCGAGTTCAAACTCCTAGACTCTCTGGATATTGAATCCAGAAAATCGTTGAGGAGCTTGTTGATTTTCGATTTGAAATGGAGCTTGCTATTTCAGAGTGCCATTGAGAGTAAAGTCGCTCCCTGGAAACCATTTTTAGGCACCGTCCTATCTATGGAGACGAATGAGACGAAGCGTGGACGTGCTAATACCTCCATTTAACCCACATCACAGCCACTCGCTGCTCAGGAACTCTTTATAAGTACAGCGGGTTGGCAGGTGCCACCTGGCCTGCGTAGGTTGTCCTAGATCTAGACCGTTGTTTTCCTGCCAAGTGGTGCCACTGGTAGCCAGATCTCAACTGTCGGATGAGCGACAAGTGGCGGCACCAGAATGGACAGATCTCAGCGGTCGGATGAGCGGTAAGTGGCGGCACCAGAGTGCACAGTTTCAGCCGTGGGATGAGTGCCAAGTGGCATCACCAGGGCTGCCAGACTTGGACCGTAGGATGACTGCCAAGTGGCGCCTCCAGCGCTGCGAGATTTGGACCATAGGATGACTGCCAAGTGGCGTCACCCATGCTGCCAGATTTGGACCGTAGGATGAGTGACAAGTGGCGCCACCAATTCGGTCAGATCTGGGCCGTTGGATGAGTGACAAGTGGCGCCACCAGAGCGGCTAGATCTGGTCCGTCAGATGCGTGACAAGTGGCGCCATCGGAGCCACTAGATCTGGGCCGTCAAATAAATGACAAGTGGCGCAGTCAGAGAGGCTGCATCTGAGCCGTCAGATAAATGACATGTGGCGTCATCAGAGCGGCTGGATCTGGCCCGTCAGATGAGTGACAAGTGGCACCATCAGAGACGCTGGATCTGGTTCGTCATTGCTTGACAAGTGTTGCCATCAGAGACGCTGGATCTGGTTCGTCAGATGAGTGACAAGTGGCGCCACCAGATTGGCCAGACCTGGGCCGTTAGATGAGTGACAAGTGGCGCCACCAGATTGGCCAGATTTGGGCCGTCAGATGAGTGACAAGTGGCACCACCAGATTGGCTAGATTTGGGCCATTGGATGAGTGACAAGTGGCGCCACCAGATTGGCAAGATTTGGGCCATTGGATGAGTGACAAGTGGCGCCACCAGATTGGCCAAATCTTGGCCGTTGGATGCTTGACAAGTGGCGCCACTACAATGGCCAGATCTGGGCCGTTGGATGCTTGACAAGTGGCGCCACTACAATGGCCAGATCTGGGCCGTTGGATGCTTGACAGGTGGCGCCACTACTACAATGGCCAGATCTGGGTCGTTGGATGCTTGACAGGTGGCGCCACTACTACAATGGCCAAATCTGGGCCATTGGATGCTTGACAGGTGGCGCCACTACTACAATGGCCAGATCTGGGCCGTTGGATGCTTGACAGGTGGCGCCACTACTACAATGGCCAGATCTGGGCCATTGGATGCTTGACAGGTGGCGCCATTACAATGGCCAGATCTGGGCCATTGGATGATTGACAGGTGGTGCCATTACAATGGCCAGATCTGGGCCATTGGATGATTGACAAGTGGCGCCATTGGATGATTGACAGGTGGCATCATTACAATGGCCAAATCTAGGCCATTGGATGATTGACAGGTGGCGCCATTACAATGGCCAGATCTGGGCCATTAGATGATTGACAGGTGGCGCCATTACAATGGCCAGATCTGGGCCATTGGATGATTGACAGGTAGCGCAACCAGAGTGGCCAGATCTGGGCCATTGGATGATTGACAGGTGGCGCAACCAGAGTGGCCAGCTCTGGGCCGTTGGATGCTTGACAAGTGGCGCCACTGCAATGGCCAGCTCTAGGCCGTTGGATGCTTGACAAGTGGCGCCAGTACAATGGCCAGCTCTGGGCCGTTGGATGCTTGACAAGTGGCGCCACTACAATGGCCAGATCTGGGCCGTTGGATGCTTGACAGGTGGCGCCACTACAATGGCCAGCTCTGGGCCGTTGGATGCTTGACAAGTGGCGCCACTACAATGGCCAGATCTGGGCCGTTGGATGCTTGACAGGTGGCGCCACTAAAATGGCCAGATCTGGGCCGTTGGATGCTTGACAAGTGGCGCCACTACAATGGCCAGATCTGGGCCGTTGGATGCTTGACAAGTGGCGCCTCTACAATGGCCAGATCTGGGCCGTTGGATGCTTGACAAGTGGCGCCACTACAATGGCCAGATCTGGGCCGTTGGATGCTTGACAAGTGGCCCCCGAAGCTAAAAACAACTGTAAAATTGCCTTGTAAAAGTATAGTAATTTCTAGTCAATCTGAGCCGTTCATTAGGCGGATGATCTGACGGTAGAACTTATGTTTAGTTTAGGGTTTTTGCCCTAGAAGGAAACCCCTCTCTTTATATGAGGGCATTGTATTTGAGGCTGGGAGATAGATGTGTATTCGGTGAGCGAGAAACATAGAGGTGAGACTGTGAGAGAAAACAGAGGATATTACAGTGGTTTTGTTGTAGGTTGTATCTCTTCATTTTGTTGGATAATAGAAAGGAAGGACTGGCTGTTCGGGGTGGATGTAGCCCAAACTGGGTGAACCACGTATATCTGTGTCTTTCTTGTTTTGTGCGTTTTCTGTGTTTATATTTCTGCAATATTTTATGTGTTCCATTGCTCCGTAATATATAATTTTCTAACATCTATTGTGTATGCTTTTGTCTAGTTTCATTGTTCTCTCTACATAATTGCTAATGATGAAATTATGTTATGGGGTGAATGTTATATGAAAATGTTGAAATGAAATTATCTACATCAGATAATGTTTAGCGCTATTGATCCTTTGTTTTGCTCCTATTAATACCATCTTCAATCCCCATTTTGACCTCTTTTTGACACTATGGAACCTATTTCCTTGTTATTTTGCTACCCTATCATGATCCCAATCCCTACTTGAGGTAAATCTTTTTATGGTTACATTTGGCTATTTGTTAGTGGATTTAAGCAGATATAGGTAGTTGATTCCTAAAACTAACTAATTATTATGATCAAGTGTAGACTTCTCAGCAAAGATGTGCAGGAGGATAATGGAAAGAAGCAACTGGTGTACCTTGGATCCTTACTATTGTACTCAAAAGTTATATTCAGATTCGGTACTCAAACAGTGCAATGGATAAGAAGTCGTGCACTTCTGGATGATGAGATATCACTAGCCTTGCAAGGAACGCATTTTATCCCAAGATCTTCATTCTCTTTTCTCTTGTTACAACATACACCAAGTTTGGGAATTGGTTACAAGTTGTTGGACCAATTTGGGCAGCCATTCGAACCTATTTGCTCTAGAGAAGTCGACTTGTTAAGACTATTATAAATTACTATTGTTAGTTCAATGTTTAACTGTAATTAAATGCCTATGAAGGCAGGGGATGTAATATGTCAAATTAGTTTTAAAAACTGTGAAGTGCTTTGCCGTGAATTATATAACTCACCTTTAATAATATCAAAATGGTTTTGCCTTGAGTTTGAGAGTAGGCGTTGATGGATTGCTAAAGACAATCAATTGATTGTGTTTGAGATTTCTTCTTTACTGTAAGTTTATCTAGCTCTTAGGTGTGGCCAGGGCCCACCCATCTGGGTTTCTTTGTATATTACAGATAGAACCACTGTGTGATTAGTCACGATTAGTTTTACTTGCATTACAAATTGGTTTGGCTTGACTGTATGTGAATTGCATTCATTTGATTGTTTAAAAGAGTGTAGATGAATTAATGTTCTTTCATTCATTCGTTTCCATAATTCACATTTGAACCATGTGTGAACCTTGTTTTGATTTTAGAATAGAGCATGCTTGCTATCGTATTGAGTTGTAATCAACCGAGAAATTCCATATGATCACCTAATGAGAGAAACAGATTATCTACACATTGAGAATACTATGATTGTTTTGATAAGTTAACTCTATGTGGTGAATTTGAACTAATTAAGAACGAGATTTGTCTGGCTATCAAACTGCTCTGCGTTCCTCAGGAACTGGAACAGATTGAATTTTTATTTAACTTATTTTACAGACAATTCCCCATAACAGAATTCTCGTTGATCATTTTTTATCTAGTTTTAAGTTGTTTAGATTGAAGATTGCTTTCATAAATGTTGGATGGATTCTTACCAATTAGCTATGTTTCATTCGATGAATAGACTCTAAGATTGTAGAGTGGATCGAGTGGATTGCACATAGCATACCGGTGAGTGCTTCGATGATTAGTTGATAACTGTGATTTCATTAAGTTTAATAGATACATGATTTCTCTGTTTTGAGTGTTGATTGATTTCATTGAGTTTAGTAGATAAAGGATTTTCCCCTGTTTCGTGTGAAGATTAATTTTATTATTTGTCCAGATAAACGATTTCCTTTGCTTTGTGAGGTGGTTGATTCCAGTTTTCAGGAGTCAGGTATCAATTAGATTTCAAGTAGCAGAACATTGGCTCCAAATAAGGTCATTTACCAGTAAGGGTTGGTGTGGTTACAGAAGAGTTTAGAGTACAATTTCTTAAGGGTTGTTTGGTTGAATTACTAGGTATCGAATAGGCTAAGGGTTTGAGTTGTTTTCATCAGATTGAGACCTGTAGATTACTTAATTGCAAGTATAATGATAAATTAGTAAGTGATAGAATAAAATAAAGTGATTGCTCCAGATTAGTACTTAAACTTTCAAATATTCATTAAGAGGATAACCAACCATTAGGTACAGATCGTTTGTTTGATTGAGTTGCTATCAGCATAGATTGCTTGTTTGCTTAAGAATTGAATTGTTATAGACTGCTTAGTTGCTTCAGGAATGAATTGTGGTTTGTGTAGATTGTTTAAGGATTGAATGGTTATTAGTATAGGTTTGTTTGTCTACTTAAAGATTGAATCGCTATCATTATAGATTGTTTGTTGAGTGATGAATAAACTATTATCCAAATAGAAAGTTTGGTACCAACATTTAGGGATTTGATTGAGTAAAGTTTTGTGCGAGAAGAATTCCATTTTATCGCTTGAGATTCATATCTCAGTCTTTTGTTAAGTTCAGATTTAAATGCTAGGGTTTGTAAAGGCTTTTGAAATCTCTAGATTGAATTTGATTGTTGGGTTTGCTTTTGACAACTAATTGTTTGTAAGTGTTAGTGTGTTATTACTCCATGAATCATTATTAGGAAGTGTTAAAACTCTAATTTAAACATGAACGGAGAAAGCACAAGGAAAATCATGTTTACGAACCTCGGGTTGACAATTAATATTAAGGGATTTAATCTGACAATTTAATCTCTCAAAAAGCGCTAAAAATTAACACTTGATTAGTGAGATAGGTTTAAGATTGGTCCTAGTTTCAATTGTATCCACTCTTAAAGTTGTACAATAAGTACCAACTGTGAAATGCAAAGGATCCTTTCTAAACCTGCAAACCCTGATCATTACTGATCCTACATTATGGGCATTTTAAAATCGTTGTTATAGTTCTAGAACCTTTCTATAAGTTAACCTTGAATGTTCCTTGTAAGGCTAGGTAATCCTACACCTCATAGCTTCCAATTTACAACATCGATTGCAAAATGTATTATTATGAAACAAGCAATAGATTTACAATATTGATTGAAAAATACATTAATATTAAGAAATAAATAGGTTTGTAGAGAAATTGTTTTGAAAATTAATTGAAAACATTTTCTTTATTGATAATTCTGAAGGAAAAGTTCCATATTCCAAGTGTTGCCTCAAATATCTATACCATGATGGTTCTATAGTGGGCCTATGCTCAAAATATGAATTATACATCTTGATCTCATTGTCCCTATCTTCATTTTCTTCTATTTTGGGCTCCATAGCCTCTTCAACTAGTCTACATAATCCATGGTCATATTCTTGCAATGGCACCATCCAATTACCTCTTCATTCCCCAATTCCTTTTGCATGAATAAAAATCGAACCACAAGGTGAGGGACAATTACCTTTACATGGCTCTTCAGGAAGTAAGGCCTAAAGTGCTTCACTGCTTTGCAAAATGCATAGTTTTCTTATCGATATTAGGATATTTCAGTTAAGATCCTTGCATGCCTATACTCATGAAAGATATAGGCCATTCATTTCCTTCATCATCCTTTTGCTTGAGTGCTCCAACAAGAGAAGAGTTAGATTAAAAAGTATAGAGCATGGATTCTTTATTAAAACCGAGACTAAATAAGGTAGGGACAATAATCGCTTCCTTGATTTTTGTGAAGGCATCATTTTCCTCTTGATTCCATTTAAATATCACATCCTTCTTGTTCATATCTTGTAAGGATTTCGTAATTTGAGCAAAATCAAATATGAACTTTCTAATCAAGTTGTTTTTCCCTAAGAACAACTACATATAATTTTTCCCTTTTGGGTATGGAATCTATGTGATTGATTTTACTCTTTCAAGGACAATGGTGATTCCACTCTTAGATATGATGTGCCCCAAAATATTCCCTTCAGAGAAAACAAAAGTGCTTTTCTTGGGGTTGAGTGATATCCCATCCTTACAACGACACTCAAATATTTGTTTAAGATGAAGAAGATGGGTTGAGCGCATGTTTGAAGCCACCATTATGTCATCAAGGCATAAAACCATGTTGTGCATAATTAGTCCTCTAAAATCCATATCCATCACATGTTGAAAATTAGCTCTAGTGTTCACCAACCCCAAAGGCATATATCTATATGCAAATGTGCCCCACTTGGTTCTGAAAGTTGTTTTTAACCTATTCGATTTAGAGACTAAAACTTGATTGTAACCACTTGATAGATTCTATTAGAATCCTTTGAGCTCTTGTCTCATCCTTATTGTACTTGGATAAGGCTTGGGTTTGTTCCTTAGCAGGGACAATGATATTCCCTTTGACATGTTCCAGAAGTTCATTCTCCTTGAGAAGTAAATCAATCCTCTTCTTCAATGCCAGAAAGTTATTGGTACCTACCAATTTGTTGCTTTCCTTGCAAAAAGACATTGATGTATATTTAGAAGGGGACATATAATTAATTGATATATTTTTAGACGTAGTGGATTTGTTTGATGATGATATTTTCTTGATGATTTGTGGCTTGATGTAGGTCCCTCTTTGATCTCCTCTTCTTTGTAGGTGCCTTTATATAACACTCTTCTTCTAGCTTTGTAGTCTCATCATCCACTCTGCTCTATTTACAAGGTATAAGGTAGTCTCATCATTATGTAGTCTCATCATAATCTACATAAGTAATTACACCCAATTCTAGAGTGGATCAATTACATAATTTACAACTCTACCTTATGTATGAGAGTGAACTACACGCCCAGAATTGATCCACTCT
Source organism: Pinus tabuliformis (assembly GCA_031772625.1). NCBI lineage: Eukaryota > Viridiplantae > Streptophyta > Pinopsida > Pinales > Pinaceae > Pinus > Pinus tabuliformis. Next base: position 429,005,826 of record CM062819.1, on the reverse strand, counting down.
CATCATTATGTAGTCTCATCATCTTCTCTGCTGTGCAGCATGGACAAAACTATAGAGAAAGCCTGTAAGGTTTTCAATTGTGATTGAAAACTAACAGAATACAGACCGTCTGCAACTGCTGTCATTGTTAATGCGTGTCTGTCTTCCCTCTCTCCCTGCGATTGACATAATTTCCAACATGAACAAAAATTTCAGATAGGAGTGACAGAACGACAAAACTTCCCGGCATTTTCAAAGGGAAAAAAGGAGGAGAAAAGGATATGGATGAACCATAACATAACACTGGCACTCTACATAAATTAAAATCAAAATGGTTGGTCCCAGATACAATACCTTAGAAAGCACATATAATGAATAACAATCCTCTGCCTTTGAATTGGTCTCAATTAAGTCGCTTGTCCTTCTTTGTTTCCGATCGTGAAGTAAGGTGAGTGCAGAACCCAGATCACATCCACCACAATCACACTTGCCACCGAGTCTCCACCATTCAATCAGAGGTGAAGATCCACTTGATTTAATTTTGGGCAAACCATGTATGCCTGCTGGCACTAGAGCTGTTATACTTGTCGTCCTTGACCTGGAGACTGGTCATCAAAAGCATATCCTGCTGAACATGGGGTAGGGCTCATAGCGGAATTATCGCTGCATTCTGACTTGCAAGAGTCATCTTGACCCTGTGAATGTATTGACTTTGAATTATGAAGGCTTTTGTCAAGAAATTTCAGGCCCCACCCCCTGGGTGCTTTGAAAGTGTCTTTGCCAGTTCCACTGTTCCCAGTTTGTGTCTGGGATCACTGTAGCTAGACAAAGTTCGGCATCTGAGATACCCCAAGTACCCCAGTTCTCCACACAAACTGCGTTACCATCTACAGATCGAGACATAAGACTGGATTGAAAGAATTCACTGTATTTTTGTTGTGAGGACTGACTCAACCTTACGTCCAACGTTTTGTTCTTGATGGCCTGTTTAGTTGAGGCCACATAGCTTGGGACAAAACTAGTATTGTCGGCAATTGGACTAGAGGATGTTATTGATGTAGAGCATGAATCACCACAGTTTCCGTTTGGAATTCTCGTATGGTCTGACTGATCAGGAACAAGAATTATATTCTCTGTTGAACATGTTTGTCTTGAAGGTCCCTCTTTGATATGTACAATGTTTACAGTGTACACCAAGTAGAACAAATTCAGTTTCCACAGCAATTTCTAAGCTACCAAAACTGTTAATCTCAGGGCATAATGAACTGGTGACTCTCATGTGTCCCACAAGATCAAGAACATGCTCGTCCTTTGAGGCTACCCATTCATTCTTGTTTTTTTAAGAAGATTTAAAATTGTCTTATTATCAGGACCAGAATGAAATGTGTACAACCAGTCAAAACCTTCTCTGCCACGGTTGTTGACTTTCCACTTTTTGGCTACAAAAGCCTTTTCAGACTCATTCAAAGAAAAGCTATAATATGGAAATCCATCCTTGCACGAACAGTGAAGAAGACCCTGTGAAATCAAAGGATGAGTAGGTGAAGCTGATGCACTTGGATGACTAGGCTGTGTCTCTGGTGTAGCAATAGGTAGCCTTTCAGGATCTGGTTCATGTTTCTAGGTAATAGAACTGCCACTTCTTTTTGAGATTGGTGAGAGCAGCTTTCTGAAGACCCCATTTCTAAATCCATATTCAACGAATGTTTGCATGGCATTAATTCCTTATTTAATTTTTTGATCTGGGCTGAATGTATCCAGGAGATGACCATAGATGATGATTTTTTGAACTAATTTCATGCTGGCTCTTTCTGGGCTCCAAACACTAGTATTTTAATCTAAATAATGCAATGCAGGCACTTCCAAAGATCCATGAGAGCAGTTTCCTGCTAGATATGTTTCAGGATGTTCCCACAAACTTTGTGACCATAATATGCAAAGGAAGATTCTCTAGTTTGTATTGGATGATATGGGCAGCTACTGAAACTGAGACTCTTAGTTTGTATTGGATGATATGTTTGGTTTTTCACATTGCAGCTTGACAGTAGATGCCACTGATTTAAGTGGTACATTAACATGCCTTTTACTACATTGAGGATCAATCCATGAGGCTGAGTTTGATTCAAAAAATGTTTCCTCAGTCGAAGAAAACTGTTGCCATTGATCATTTGAAATAATGCTCTGAAGCTTGAATTGATGACTCTTTGAAGACATGGTGTTTCGAATATCCATGGAAAGCACATATGAAGTTTCATGAATACACTTATTATGATCTATGCCTACAAGTGATAGGCATGTACCCACTGACACACAAGGACCTGAACTTTCTCTCTATATAGGAAAATCAAGAACAGAAGTACTCTTAACTATGGAGGCACGATCACCCACATTAATATAGGAACTATCCATATTTGTAACAGAAAAATCATTACAACCATCGTCAATTTGAATGTTTCCATTCTTTTCAAAAGCCTCTGTTAGAGGAGATCCTATATCCATTGAATCTTCTGTTTCAATATGTGCTGGGAGGCTGCATCATTTCCATCTTGTGCGATATCTGAATTTATCTCTGGAGTGCAATTTTTAGCTAATAATACTTCATTTGCAGCAAGACCTCCAGGACATTCTTCTGTAGAACATAAAAATGTTGGACTAACATCTAGTTCATTAGGTGGCATGGAATTGTCTTTCTGAGCAGTAACTCCTATCCCTGGAAAATGGCAAGATTCAGGATTTAGGATTTGTACGAGTTGTGGGTGAAATTTCTTTGTATTTTAAAATGGATGCACTTTCATTGATTTTGAGAAATTTCTTTGTATTTTAAAAGGGATGCAATTTCATTGATTTTGCCTACTTCTGAGCATTCTGTCATTACCATCATTCCCTCTGAAACATTTAACTACTCATAAAGTTGAGATTGGTTGTATGACTTGGTTTGAGGATGTGCTGGAAATATTTCTTTGTCATCATGACTTGAGATATCTGTAGATATAGCATGTTTTTGTAAATGCATGGCTGGAAAAGATGACTTGCACATATGGTTGCGACTGAAAATGGAAGCATCTATTGAATTCATGGAAGATGGTGGCTCATTCTCCGTCCCAGAAAAAGAGCTAGCTTCAAATTTCACTCCTACATGAGAAATTTGACAATTCCAAAGTTGACGAGGATGAGGATGTCTCACTTCCAGAGAGTAAGTGAAAGGTCATGTCACCTTCTGTGTCTCCTTCACTGCTACACGACATAAGGAAATTAGACCGGTCCTCATTTCAAAATGCAGATCACTTTCCTGAAATACCTCTCCTGTTTCCGTGCTTTTAGAAGATTCTTGTTCCTTCTCTGTTGTTGTGCTAATTTGACAATTTTCAGAAGATTCTTCACCCATAATATTCTCAGCCACTTTTGGCAGGTTTTGTTTGACATACACTGCAGGTTTCACTTCACATTTTATTTCTTCCATATCCTTGTCCTATTTAACTTTTTTCCAGCTCCTTGATATCATTTTGTCTTGAAGTTATTTTGAAGTACATTGATGAGCAGAAACGTTTGTCACTTCCGAAACATCTTCACCATGCACTTTCTGTGCAGAAATGTTAGGACCCCTTATTTTCAATGGCATATTATCACAAGAACGCTTGAGATGAGAGATACCCAGATTACATCCTGAAAAGATACAAACTGGTGGTTTTTTTAGTGACATATCCCTAGCCAGATTCTCAACAATAGCTTTCGAAAAGAGACAAACCAAACTGGTGGTTCTTTTAGTGACATATCCCTAGCCAGTTTCTCAACAATAGCTTTTACCTTTTTCTCAGGAAGACTAATTTGAGTGGCTTCCATCTTTATATGAAACCCTCCTCTTTCTTTTAAATGAATAGAAGATTTTGATATCATTGGGCATGGACTGTTTGTTGCGACAAGTCCCATCATAAGTCGTCAAAATGGTCATAGATTTTGGGTATACTATGCCCACATGATGGATTTTGTTCAATAGAACAATGCCTGACCTGCACAACATAAACCCTGTTTGTTAATAATATCTGGAGCATTAAAAAACACATTTTCCATCACAATGAACACATAAACCCTCAAAATTGAAAATATCCATGTTTACAAGTAATGGAAAGACTGAACCATAAGGAATAAGTTGAAAGACAGTCCAATCATTGGCCATCATAATAGGATTTTTATCGACCTATGAACTATAATACTGTGATAGATGACTTGATAAGTATGGAGTAAATTTGCATGAGGACAACAACTGACACGCAGGAGAGCCAACCATTCAGAGCATAGACAGTTACAACCATGGCATGATCTTTGTATGAATCTGCACAATCAGAACACAATGTCCTAAGAGCACTAAACAGGTAACACATGCACTCAGTGGTTCACTTACCTCTGTCTGTACCACTTGCAACTTGCATTTCATGCATTAATCTCCACTTCAAATCAGATCCCAATCTCCATTTTATAAGTATAGCGAGGGAAACAATAGCCCTACTTTTTTGCAATTCAAGTTGTATGATAGGAATGGTCATAGATTTTGGGTATACTATGCCCACATGATGGATTTTGTTCAATAGCACAATGCCTGGCCTGCACAACATAAACCCTGTTTGTTAATAATATCTGGAGCATTAAAAAACACATTTTCCTTCACAATGAAGCAACATATAAACCCTCAAAATTGAAAATATCCATGTTTACTAATAGAAACACTGACTGTAAGGAATAAGTTGAAAGACAGTCCAATCATTCTTGGGAGGGCAATCATAACAGCATTTTTATCAACCAATGAACTATAATACTGTGATAGATGACTTCATTAGTATGGAGTAAATTTGCATGACAACAACTGACAAGAAAGAGAGCCAACTATTCAGAGCACAGATAGTTACAACCATGACATGAGCTTTGTAACACCCTCCTCACACATCTACTCAAGTAACTAGCCAACCAGGGTAAACATACGACAAGAGGCTACTATGATTGGATTCGACCTCCTATGTGACCTTAAGGAAGTTGAATCGACGGAACACATCAACCAACCTATCCACATCAACGACAGAATCCTCAGGAGACATGTCAGCCACTCAGACATCCTGTCCCTGGGTCCCACTAATGTTTTGCACATCTTAAGCCTCAGTCGCTCTCATGCTATAGGCATGAGAGCATCCAAAAACCCATAGTTGCTCTCACAGGCTTGCCTGCCAGTGTCCAAAGACCCAATTTACCAGTTTTGTGCCGATGGCCCAGGTATTTGAGCCACTTTTTCAAGCCCAGAGCCCAAGTCACTACCCAAAATGGAGTGATAGCTTAAGATCAGTCAAAAAGCAAGGAAAAAATGATGCAAAAGCAATAAGTTAAACAATACCTTAATCAGACCCCTACTAGCCATGACAAGCATTTCTTCAAACATATCATCAACATGTAAACTACAAGTGTAAACAACATAATTAAGTGTAGAGATCTCATACTTATCTGATAATTGCTATGAAACATTGTTCCCTCGTGTCATTTGCTGCATTATCATCTATTAGGCCATAGATACATTATCCATGCATTTACAAGTAAAAACATGCTAAGATCTATACATAGCTGTTGTCATAAAACATACATATAACCAGCATAATAGGGACAAAAATATCATAAGCATATCATCGATAAAATCCACATATACATCAGTGCATTTACACATGAAAATCAAGGGAATGGATTTCTCATTAATGAATGCAATAAACCAACTGGAGATGGGACTACCACGTTCCACCCGACCATAGAATGGCTGAGCCAAATCTCTCTTCAGTCATTCACCCCCGTGTTATATTCCAAGCATGAATGTGGGACTCATAGAACACACCAAAAACACCAAATAAGCATGGATGCCACCGGATTTCTCCACCTACATCGTGAGGAATTTGAGTGCCTCCTAGTTTCTCAGGCTTTACCGTAATCCACAGTTTGATCCAGGGATCACTAGGCCCAACACTGAGACACACTCTCTAGGCTTTACCGTACATCCCATCCTAGGACTACTAGGCCCAAAAAAGATCCACATCTTGGCTTTACCATATATCTCGCCATTCACTGACAAGTATTCCTAAGCCCACCGATGCACACAATCTTGGCTTTACCGCAACCCACGATCTGGTTCAGGGGTTACTAGGCCAGTGGCTTTACCGTGATCTGCAATCCGGTTTAGGGACCACTAGGCCATGTGTTTGTCATTTCGGATATCCACCCCACTCAGCTTCGAATCCATTTGTCCATCCCACATAAACCGAATATGAGAACCCATTTCATCAAAGCTATTAGGAAATGTCAAGTCTAGGCTAAAGAACATTGTCACACCTGGAAAAACCCATGCCATGATAGAAAAGAACCACATGCAATACCATGCATGCCAAATCTAGCAAGGAAAAGACACTTTCAAATCGATACTTACAATGAATCGTGTTCTAGTTGCTTGATCCTGCCTTTCCCTACGTGATCTTTGCTTCCTCTTGCCTTCTCTGTCTTTCTTACTCTAATGCCAACGTGCTCCAAGAAAACTCTGTGTCCAAGAGTGAGAGAGAGAGAGAGAGAGATAGAATAGAGCTCCAAAAATGAACTCATCAAGCTTGCCAACTGATCCTCAAAAGCCCTTTTATTGTGAGAATTCGAGAATGCTCGCCCAAATCTACTTATTGCAACCACTGATTAGACTTCTCCTATTTTTTAATTACTGAAACAAATTATGTACTATTTCCTACAACAAATATTGAAGCTAATACAACTACAACCTTCACTTAATTAATTAATTTTCCCAAAACAAGAACAGAGCAAATAGATAAAGATGCACAAGTCACAGTGTTTTTTGGACAAATGTCCCCGAAAAAACCCAATGTGGGAAAATCGACGCAGCAGCTCTGAGGTTTTTTATTATTAGCAGTAGTTTATGAATACAACTCTAGATGCCCTTCCGACAATCCAGTTACAAAGACAATAAACTGGCAGAAAAACTTAGTGAGATTACCTCACTCTATCTGACAATTCTGGTTGTTCCGGCAGCTGAACCAACTGTCCTCAGATATCTCTATGCTGGCCCTGCATAGGCCCTACGTCAGCCTCAACAGGATCTGTGTCAACCCAACTAGGAAACGTCTGCCCTCTGGAGCAGTTTCCATCCCTCCCGGCTCAAAAATCTCGGCTCCCCGGTAGATTTCGGATTTCTGCATTGGAAGACTGCGTTGCCTCTGCATGAGCCCTTCTGGCTTTGTGTCAGCTTTGAGTGCGCACTTCTGGCTGAGCGTCAACCCTTCCTGGGTCTGTGCTGCCTCCTCCTTGTATCTCTCTACCTCTCTGTTGTTGATCCTGGGTCCTTGAGAATATACTCCAACCCAACTATCCTTGCCCCCACTGCAAAAAATCACTATAGAAAATCTTCCGACAGCTACTCTGCTTCATAAAATCAATTCTCTGAACTCTCGTTAATAATATCCAGAGCATTACAAAAAACATTTTCCTTCACAACGAACCAACATATGAACCTTCAAAATTGAAAATATCCATGTTTACAAGTAGTGGAAAGATTGTCAAGTCCCACTAGAACCATTGGTTGAGGATGGGCTTCATTAGCAAGGCAACCCACGATCAAACCTCACAGGGGGTGGTTGTGCCCTGTGTTAGGGGAGGAGACATGCTAAAAAAATCCAATCAACTTAGGGATAGTGTGGCCCAGGTCGAGTGCAATCTCGGGGTGACTTTGACGGATTAGATGCCCCTGGGTTGCGATTCCTCAAGCATCAGGTCAAGCCTTGAGGATCACAGACAACTTGACAAACAAACAAAAATAGTGGAACGACTGAGCCGTAAGGAATAAGTTGAAAGACAGTCCAATCATTCTTGGGAGGGCCATCATAATATCATCTTTATCAACCAATGAACTATAGTACTGTGATAAATGACTTAATAAGTATGCAGTAAATTTGCATGAGGGAAACTACTGACAAGCATGAGAGCCAACCATTTAAATCACATATTTTTACAACCATGACATGAGCTTTGCATGAATATGCACAATGAGAACATAATGTCCTAAGAGCACTAAACAAGTAACACATGCACTCAGGGGTTCACTTACCTCTGTCTACTCCACTTGCAGTTGCAACTTGCATTTTATGCATTAATATCCACTTGAAATCAGATCCCAAATATCCATTTTATAAGTATTGCGAGGAAAACAATAGCTCTACTTTTTTGCAATTCAAGTTATATGATAAGAATGGTCATAGATTTTGGGTATAGTATGCCTGCATGATGGATTTTGTTCAACAACACAATGTCTGACCTGCACAACATAAACCTTGTTTGTTAATAATATCTGTAGCATTAAAAGACACATTTTCCTTCACAATGAAGCAACATATAAACCCTCAAAATTGAAAATATCCATGTTTACAAGTAATGAAAAGACTGAACTGTAAGGAATAAGTTGAAAGACAGTCCAATCAGTCCAATCATTCTTGGCAGGGACATCCTAATAGCATTTTTATCAACTAATGAACTATAATATTGTGATAGATGACTTAATAAGTATGGAGTAAATTTGCATGAGGACAACAACTAACAAAGAGGAGAGCCAACCATTCAGAGCACAGACAGTTACAACCATGACATGAACTTTGCATGAATCTGCACAATTAGAACACAATGTTCTAAGAACACTAAATAGGTAACACATGCACTCAGCAATTCACTTACCTCTATCTGCCCCACTTGCGACTTGCATTTCATGTGTTAATCTCCACTTAAAATCATATCCCAATCTCCATTTTATAAGTATAGCGAGGAAAACAATAGCTCTACCTTTTTGCAATTCAAGTTATATAATAGGAATAAAATAAATGTACAAGATTGAAAAATACAAGCTCTCCACATTAATTATTATCTACAATTTATAACATGGATTTGTTGATAGGGTTTAGATTTTCCCCGAACATCATGTAACCACAGGTACGTCATAAACATCATACAAATGAAGTTTGCAAATTAATGTCGGTTACTTGCCCCTTTGGTCTAGTCAGCGGCCATTGTAGGTCGACGCCTCCTGTCCTTTCCCTCCTTGTTATCTGTTGGTCATCTTCCAATCGTCAGCTCGTCCCCCAACACTACGTTCTACCCACATCTACAATGACGTGGCATGATACCTCCTTCTACATAACCTATCTGCAACAAAAAGGAAATTCTAACTCTTGACTTTATTTATGTACAGAGAGTAAATGACACAGCGCCTCAATTGCACAGGGAAGGTTGACCGTTCCTACATGGTCCTAATCGAACTTCATTCATAACTACATCCATCAACTCACCATGTGCAGCAGGTAAAATTTTAAGAACCTCCCTAAATTTATAGAAGTTATTTTAACGTCCACGAGGCTAAAGATAGCTTATGGGACAGATTGCTTGCTCTTGTATTCAGCCATTTTCTTGTGAAGTTTCACAATAAATGCTCCGGTGTTCTCGACAAACCCCTCACTAAATAGATTATCCCAAGAGCTAGCTGCCAAAATATCTTCATAACTTTCCCTGTTGTTTTTGAAGGCCTCACATTCTAAAATGAAATGTTTTTATGTTTCCACTTTTCCAGAAGAGCAAAAAATACATACTATTTCCTCCCACTTCTTTTGGCCTTTTCCAACGACCTGTTTCACAATGAAGTTGATGAGAATTAGTCCTTAATTGAGCAATAAGAATTTTGGCTCTCCAAGAAATATTGGCCCCTCTGTACGCTTTTTGTTGATGATTATGAGTGGGATTAAACTCTTCAATATAATATTTTTTCTTTCCCCCTAGCTCCTCCTCACAAGTACATTAGGAAAAATATGTATAATAAATGGGTGAATCCCCATGATACATAGAAAAAACGGAAGGCGATTTTATTAATAATATAATATGTATATATATATATATATATATATATATATATATTTTGGTGAATCTCTCACCAGATTATATTATCTTGTAAAATCATGGCGAATCACTAGTACAAAATGATGAATCACTAATAAATTCCAAGGGTTGTGGCAGTTGCTCTTTAAAAAACATCTATAATAAGCATGTATAAAAGGAATAAGTCACAACCATATTCAAAGCCTAACAATTTGGTGTGGTTGAGAGTAAAATGCTCTCAAGCAACCTAGATGTCAGAAACATTGCAAATGAAAAAGAAAAAATAATATTAATAATATAATATCCAAATGGAAACCTCATTAATGCACTTGGGATAGACCTTTGGTTGAAAACCACCATGGAGGCAACCTTAGGTCACAATAAAAAGGCATTCCTCCTCATAAAAACCCTATTAGGATAAATGGGTAAGGCACTAGTGAAAACCGGAAATGGCATCAATAGCTTGACAAGAAAAATGAAAAAACAAAGTAAAAAAAAAACTTTTGGTTTATAAGTGTTTTCAAGTGCACATGCACTAAATATGACTAGCAATAGGCCAATGAAGATCTCAAACTAGATTGAGAAACAAAGCATTCCAGGATACCTACACCAATAAAACAATTCAGAGGATTAATGTATCTATACAAAAATCATCACAACAAAGCAACATTGTACATCCTATTGCAAGTTCTATTTGCAAGAATCATCATCATCAACTTCATACTCCATGCCTTATCCTCCATTTCACACTTTCTCTATATCCTCCATTTCATCATCCTCTTTATTATTGATGCACCATACTAATTGTAGCAAGCACCATTTCCAAGTCCTATTAGCATTTTTCATATTCACCATATTTCTTGCAAGAAGATTGCATGTTTCCATTATAAAACAAAGTGCTCTTACTATTGTTGTCGAAAATCATATAGTACAATTGCTGCCATTGTTGAAGGTTATACATCACACAAATCATCACTGATATCATCATGGATGAAAACCTTCTTCCATAATATTCAGCATACACAACCCCATGTGGTTTTCTCTTAACAGCATTGATACCACCAATTCCTCCCAACATGCCATCACCACTCATCTCCATGATTGGCTATCAGATGAGAGTTCACAAACGCCTACATAAAAGGGATAAAATGAAGGGAAATAATGTCCATCATCTCAAACAAAGGTATTCAAATATGGTTATGGAAACACATGATTGTAATTATGGCCCTGTTCATGAACCTCACCTTGTGAAGATGGAGAACGTCACGATTAGTTAATAAATTAGGGCCCAAATTCAAGCCCATTTGGCTCTGTTGATATTATGGTTCCAAGTAGCTCTACTTTATCTTTCAAGCTAGTGGACACTATTTTGTTGATCTCAACCACATGATATTTTCCTTACATCCCCTATCCCACTCCCCCATACCTTGTTTTATCAAAATCCATGTATCATCTTGGTTCTTCTCCTAGCCATCACATAAGTCAAGGTCAAGGAGTCTCCTTGCACAAGAGAACACACGATGACATAAAAACCTTTGTAGTATATTATTTGGAGCATACCCCTAGGGTAGCTAGAGAGGAATTGAAATTATTGAAATGAAGCAAGAGTGGGAAGAATGTTTCTACCAAATACAGAGGTTGAAGAAAATATAGGATAGTGGAATCGAGACCTGGGTAATACTAGATCAAGGCACACCCAACCTATATGTCTATTGGCAAATCAAAACTACCCTGGGTAAAGTCATGTTAGAAAGAAGTGAGTCCCAATACGAGATTCTCTTGTGCATAGCTCCTGTAGTTACAAGTGGACAATTTGGATTACAAGGTGACTTCTCTTTCCAAGAAAGTAGTAGAATTAGGATTTCCTAAGAACAAGGAAGAGGAGGTTGCACCTTCACCCCCAACAAGCAGATTCCCCCTAATGATGGTTGGGTTTTTTATTATTATTTTTATTTTTTTAGATTAGCTCTAGTTTTAAGTCTTTCATTGCTTTGTTTGAGAGTCTTAAGATACATGAATTAAATATTTATATTGTTACAGTCAAAATAATAATTTTGTCAAAGACTTTACTTATGTGCTACTAGTTTGGTTTCCCCAATGGCAGACCAATATCTACATGAACGATGTTTTCTTGTTTAAAGTAATACAAAGGTGTGACTAGCTTACCAAAAAAACAATATTCAACTTACACATGTATGTACAGGTATCATTCCACTATTGTCAAGGGTTCCAAATAGAGATTTTCCCATGGACAACAATAGAAACCCTATTTTTCAAATAACATTATTCACCTTGGCAACATCATTTGAAGCATTAGAATCATCAAATACTTTTAAACACCTTCCTTAATAGTCTACAACTTGCAAATATATATACCCTATTCTCTTTTCAAAAGTAGGTATATTCTGGGCCAATACAGGAACCATACAAGAATTGTACAAAATCTATACGATTACAACAAAAATTCAACATCAATAGGTATACATACTAGTAGAATGCTGTCGGAAAAAGAAATTCTTAGATAAAACGTTGGTTGTCATTGTTACTTTAATTAAGTGATGCTTATCATTGGTTCGTAAGTAAGTTTGAAGAACCTTGCAATGATGGTGACCTAGGTTCGAAACCTAATGGACGAGTTTTGTGGGGCTGATCTGGTCTCCTTGAGTTGCGATTTTGCGTTAACGTGACAAACAATGAGAATATAGAGGTGCAAGTAGTGGTGGATCCTATGCTAATGTGGAAAGACTCGCCCAACCCCAAAACGAAAACAAAGACTCATATATTTTCAGGGAAAGAGAATTTGGTCAGTTATATTAGAATAATGGTTGGTGGTTACTGTAGGGCCAAAATTTCTGGAGTGGAAAAGTATATTGAAAAATGCAAAATTTGAAATTGTGAAATTTGGCTTGTAGGGCAGGGACATCTGGTCAAATGATAATTTGATCAAATCGCCAATTGTACATTCCATCATTTTATTGCATGCAAAGTGACAACTCTAGTTTGTTTTTATAACTGAAATCTACTTCCTGTAACCGCTGGAAAACCCAGGTTTCCTTTGAATCACCTGACTGCAATATCATTAAAGATTTTTCTTTAGGGCAAGAAATATATTCTAGTCAAAATACATACGGTTAAATATTTTGTAATATCTCAAATCTGAGCTGAAATCTGAATTTTGAATTAGATTGGGAAGATTTTTAAAACAAAGAATAAAACATTGAAAATTTGAAACATTTGTGGAACTCCTCAAAAAAGAACGTTTCATGCAAGTACATAACATGTAAAATAGCTCTAGTCAAAATACATACGGTTAAGTATTCTGTAATATATCTCACTCAAATCTGAGCTGAAATCTGAATTTTGAATAAGATTGAAAATATTTTTAAAACAAAGAATAAAACATTGAAAATTTGAAACATTTGTGGAACTCCTCAAAAAAGAACGTTTCATGCAAATACATAACATGTAAAATAGCTCTTTCGAAAAATTAAAGATGTTTACTCCATAACAAAACATTATATTTAATATAATTAAAGATAAGATTCATAAGAGTCATTAAATTATATCTAATATATTTAAAGATAAGTCGTCATTTTTAAAGATAAGAGTCATATATTTACATATTTTATTTTTATATTTATATAAATTTAATTATTGCTTAATTAACATTTATAAATGATAGGTTAATTTTAATATTATTCATCTAATATTTATTTTTGTAAATATTATATTTAAAGACTAATATATGTTTTTATTTTATTTTTATACCAATTTCATTTTTAAAAATTATAAAATATTTTATATTGGTTTGTACTTGTGGTTTCCTTGCCGTATATGGATCCCGATTTTTCAAAAAAAAATCGCGGATCGTATCCGAATCCGGATAACTTTGAAAAGAATCCCAGAATGACATGCGCGCACACAGCGTTAAGCGTGCCACCTATGATTCTAGCCTACACAATAGATGTGGGCCTTTGTAGATTGAAGTTTGTCGCACAGAGAATGGCAGAAAGAAAGAAAGAAAGAAATTATTTTAACGTCTACGAGGCTAAAGATAGCCTATGGGACATATTGCTTCTTCAACTGCTTGATGTATTCAGCCCTTTTTCTGTGAAGCTTCACAATAACTGCTCCCAGCTTCTCGACAAACCCCTCGCTAAATAGATTATCCCAAGAGCTAGCTGCCAGCATATCTACATAACTTTCCCAGTTGTCTTTGAAGGCCTCACATTCTAAAATGAAATGTTTTTCTGTCTCCACTTTTCCGGAAGAACAAAAAATGCATACCCTTTCCTCCCACACTTCCTTTGGCCTTTTCCAGCGCCCTGTTTCAGAACGGAGTTGATGAGAATTAGTCCTTAACTGAGCAATAAGAATTTTGGCTCTCCAAGAGATATTGGCCTCTATGTATGTTTTTGGTTGATGATTATGAGTGGGATTAAACACTTCAATATGGTAACTTTTCTTTCTTCCTAGCTCCTTACCCCAAGTACATTTGTGGAACTTTTCCATAACAAAAGCTTTTATCTCTTTGTTGTTTATGGGACACGCGTTCAAGCAAATACCCCATTTACTAAACCATTTGTTATTTTGCTGCATCCACGTTTTTTTTGCTCTTGCACAATCTATCATTAAAGACAACCTTAGGCCATCTACCCTCTTCCATTTGCTCAATTTTTTTTAAATACCTTATGACTCGCACCATAGCAATTGCTTCAATTGGAGCAGTCCCTGTTTCACTTAACAAGATATCATAAGGAACTTCACTTTTAATCTTAAATTTGTTTGTAATCAAACACTTTTGAATTTTCTCAATTTGTCTCCACTGCATGTCGGAGGTACTTCTAGCCCACAGTTCACAACCATAGAGAATCACCGGAATCAGTAGAATCGCAAAAAGAGTTTGAGTGGTATTCTAGTCCTGTAACTCTACCTCTCTACACCTATTTTGAAAAGCATAAAATGCTTTCCAACCCCCCAAAGTTCTTTTCTTTCTACAACCATTCCAGCTTAGATTTTTGTTGAAGTCAATTCCGAAGTATTTGTAATCCGCAACTTCGTCCAGAGTGTTGCCTTCAAAGTAGAACTTATGCTGGTTATGTTTTCTTTTCTTAGAGAAGACCACTACTTTGCTTTGCTAATATTGACTTGCATCCCCACACTCCTACAAAAATGCTCAAGGGATAGTAAGTGCTCTTGCAAACCAAGAGCCGATTTAGCAATCAGAATAAGTTCATCTGCATACAAAAGAAGCCTTATAACAAACTTGCACAAATAGATACCATCACCCCCTTGTGAATTTAACCACTCCTCAAGCTTGTCAATATATAAACCAAAAAGGGTAGGAGACAGTGGGCAACCTTGCTTGACCCCGATATCACTTCTAAAACTTTCAGAAATGCTTGCTAAAGTCCTAATTTTGACTTTCATATCTTCATACAGCATATGCACAACTGCTCTCAAATGTTTAGGAACCCCAAGTTCCTCCATTCTCTGCCAAAGTTTATCCCTAGGAATCGAGTCAAACACTTTTTTGAAATTAAAAAGCAACAAAAGGACTTCTTCCTTTTTCTCCCAAACTTTTTCAATGATGTGCCTTAAAGTTATGCAATGATCAACTGTGGAATGCTTAGGTCTAAAACCTGCTTGCCTTTTAGCACGCTTATCTCTTTCTTCTGCCCACTTGCTAATTTTGTTTTCTAGCATGCTTCCAAATAGCTTTGCAAACAAAGGGTTTATCATGATGGTCCTATAATTGGAGGGATTATTGACGTCACCGCTCTTGAAAAGAAGTATTACCAGACTAGTTGTCCAATCTGTGGAGAGCCCTTGTTGTATGATGTTGTTGAATATTTTTGTAATGTGAGGTGCAAGAATCTTTGAGCCCCACTTTAGATATTCTGCTTGGAGTTCAGCTAAGTCTTTTGCTTTTCCAACACCCAACTTCTTGATACCCATCTCTACCTCTTGTACCGTGAAGAGTTCAGTATCAGTGTTTACTAAGGGGGGAGGGTCAACATTGGGAACCTGCTCATAGAGTTGTCTTGCATAGTCAAACCATTTAGAAGCTGTAATATTATTTCCAATTTGTATCTTTTTCGGTTGGAGCTCCTTCCAAAATAATTTGGGATTATTTTTCCCAAGGAAGATTAGTTCTTCCCTCCTTGAAACCGTGAAATAAGCCTTTTTCTTGCTTACTAATTGCTTGTAAGATCTGAGCTTTATGTTATCCTTGTTTGACTCTTTCCACATTCTTTTTGCCTTTTTGCATTCCTTGTCAAACCAAGCATTAACCGGAAAGCAATTTGTTTCAAACCTCTTAATTTTTGTTCTTTTGCATTTTTCAAGTGCGCATTGAATTAAATGTGTTAATTCATGACTATGAAGGTTGTGAATTGTAATTTTCTCCTTCTCAAAGAGCCTCTCTGGCGTCATTTTGAAGTATTACAATTTTCTGGGGTCAAAAGAATTGTCATGTGGGAGATTTTGTTGGACATGCTGAATTTTTGACTCTAATTGTTTCTTTCCAATCCAAGAGAAACATAAATAAATTGGCTTGTGATCTAATTTCAAATCCCACAGTTGATCTCCAACCAAAACTTCTTCGATCACACAAACCATGCGAGCAAATTACATAATCTACCACTTGCTCCATTGTAAGTATTGCAAGTGAAATTACCAGACTTTTCCCATCTAGTCAAGCCATTACAAATGACTAAATCAAAGGCTCCACATAGAGTAAGCAATTGTTTACTAAAGAGATTGCAGCCCTTGTCCTCTGAAATTCTTTCCCACTGATGATTACTTTCTTCTGTAAGCCAAATAGGGTCACAATCATCTTTACAACAAAGAATGCTAGCTTGCTCACTTGCAGTCCTAGCATTGAAATCACCCACTATAAGGACTTCACCTAGCTGTGAATATGTTGCAATATCCGCTTTTAAAGCTGCAAATGGATCTTTGTGGTCAAACCCTCTACCTTTTGTAGATTTTTGAAACCTGTGGCGCAAAATAGCATGCTGCAATTCTGACGTGGTTTCCATTTTCTGATATTTTAAACCAAATGAATTGCTTATTTGAGTCTTCTTTTTCTAACTGAATGAGACAACCTTCTTTCTCCCTTACTAAAACCATGATACCCCCGTACCCTTTGCCATTCCCTGCTTCCTTGTTCCACACTGCCATCTTCCAGTATCCTTCAAACCAAGGTGTCTTGCACCCTTCATGCTCATGTGTTTCTATGAGGCAAATTATGTCTCTATTTTCCACAATAGGCCCTAACCCAGGTCCTCGTCTCGATGGGTAAACTCTGCAGTTCCAACAAACTAATCTTAAGGAAACATGGGTATGACTTGATTGCTATTTATTTTGACATGCAAGACTCACATTTGAGTCTTTGTCCCTGTTTTCCCATACCGACCTTGCTTTCTGATTTCCTATTGAAGAGTTCGTTGCCTCTTCTTTATTACCATCTTGCTGCTCTGTTTTGGAAGGAGGTCCAAATTGTGCTATCACAACTTTGCCTTTATAAATCCATGTTCTCTTTCCTTCATCTCTTGCTACCCTAACCTTTAAAATTTCCTCCCTTCTTTCCTCCTGTTGTTTTACAGTTAAATCTTCTTCTAGGAAAAACGAGAACCCCTTGTTGTCACACAGAATGTCTAGGCACCATGACAACGCTCAGATTGGGGGTTTTCACCCTGATCCCCAATGTCTCCATTTAATTTGTCTCCTTACAACATGCTAAGGGAGGTAGACCCTATGGAAAAAATGGAATGAAGCAGAACTAGTTGGGAACCAACCAGTATGGGAGACACAGCGAGGTGATCAAGTACTTGATTAAGATTCAGCAAGACCTAGGATTTGATTAGATTTTAAACGATTAATACCAATGCCTTATGGATTCAATGACACTGCTAGGGAAATGAAGACCAAGTAGTCGATTAGAGATTGTTGCTTAGGTGAATGACTATCTTATATGAAATGCAGATCCTAAAAACTAATGTGAGATGCAAGAATCTTGGTTGATTTTAGGTAAATGCCTAAGATTTTGAATCCTTCAATCCTTTCTGTGTTGAGCTTGATTTCATAGTAATTGGCAAAGAGAAGGTCAGGAGAAGCACACTAAGGTGTGATTAACGATACCTCTCCTGTACTTCTAACATACCTGGTGCCTTCGGCATTACAGAGAGTTATGGCTCTGACGACTGCAAGGTCACCATTTTAAGTACTATTAAAACAAGTTTCTCAAGAAAAGACAGATGGAGATCTATCTGTGTATCGACCAAGCTTATGCTTGGGAGTAAATTTTATCTATGCAGAGCTAATGTTAGGTCCCTATACTACTAGTGTAACCCCTTATTGTTATTAGTACAACCCCATTAATATATTGTTGTGCCCATGTAGTCCCCATATTGTTATTATTGTGCCTCATAGAATCCCACTATTATTATTATTGTGCCCTTACATTATTATTGTTATGTCGGCTCTGATTATATTATGACGCCTTAGACTCCTATATATAGAAAGGAGGTCTTGTCATTTGTATCATCTAAGAATTGTTCATTTGTGTAATGTAAAGGAGGTTGTCCCCTCGAAGAGGCTTATTTCTAAGGCGTTCATCTATCTTTTCTATCTTTTTGTGAGTAGGTTTCATAACATTTGGTATCAGAGCTTTGGATTCTAGGGTTTCGCTACTCCAAATATGTCATCGTGGCATTTTCACTATAAATTTTTTTCTACGATGTTTCAAAATCTACCAAAAAAACCCATTTGAGAAGAAATCGCGTTGAATCTCGTGTCCAAATTTCAGATCTTTTCTCGCTATATTTACGGATATATGATCTGAGGAAGTTAGGCTTTTGGAAGACGCCTGAATTACATCCTAAATAGGTGACCTGGGGAAAATCGTCATAACTCTCTCTAAGCATCAGATTGAAATTTCATTAGAAGTTACAGAAAGAGAACAGACTGTAGTTTTCTATGTATATTTTTCAAATCCGAAGGTAAAAACAGTGACACGTGGAACTTCATACAATTTCACTCTTTTGAAAAGGTATATAATCAAGTCATCTTGGGAGATTGTGTATAACTCTTTCTTGGAGAATCCAATTTCAATCAAACTAGTGGCATTGGAAGGAGGACGTAGAGGGCTACTGCAGGTCGCGATTTCAGAACTAGGGGATCTGATATTACAAATTTACAGTGGTTTCAATATCGAGCTCCCGAAATCAAGAAAAAGCTAGATGAGGAAGTTTGATGGCAAGGATCCAGTAAATTGGATACTACAAATGGAGAAATATTTTGATCTACATGGTGTACCACTGTTACAAAATGTATGTATTGCATCTAATTATTTAGAACCAAATCAATTTTTATCGTATAAAGGGCTTTTTTCTCGTAAACCACTTGTCACGTGGTCAATTTTCATGGAGGAAATGATAGCACATTATGAGGATACAAAGAGAAACACCTTCTTTAGCCAATTGATAAATCTCCAACAAAAGGGTTCAATGGAAAAGCACATTGAGGACTTCCAAAAATTGAATATAAGGATAAATGATATTCCAGAAAAGCAAAGGATTGATGTCTTCATAGGGACTTTAAAGGATAACATTCAACATGAGGTTCGTCTTTGGGAACCTGATTCATTGGAGAAGGCATTCAAGTTGGCAAGAAAAATTGAAAGCGAAATTATGGAAACAAGGAATTCTACCCCTCACAACTATAAAGATGAAAGTGTTGTTTTTCTTAGCCTTCCACAACCTATAAGGGTTACACCACAACAATTGGAAGAAAAAAGAGAAAAAGGGCTTTGTTACAATTGTGATAACAAATACATTAAAGGTCATAAGTGTGCTGAGAAGAAATTATTTTACATTGATTGTGGAGAGGAGGAAGAAAAGGATCAAGAAACATCAAAAGAAGAGTATATACACCAAGAACCAACCCCAGAGAAAGAAGAAATGAATCTGACCATATCTTGTAAAGCATTGGAAAGAATTATCACTCCAAAAACTCTCAAGATAGAATGACATATCAAAAAGAAAAAGGTTCAAGAAGTGAAAGATCACATCAAGAAAGAAGAAATGAATCCGACCATATCTTGTAATGCATTGGACGGAATTACCACTCCTCAAACTATCAATATAGAAGGACATATCAAGAAGAAAAATGTTCAAGAATTGAAAGATCACATCGAGTCTCAAGAAATCAATCCGACCATATCCTGTAATGCATTGGCAAAAATTACCACTCCTCAAACTATCAAAATAGAAGGACATATCAAGAAGAAAAAGGTAACAATGTTGATTGATTTGGGCAGTACCCATAATTTTATTGATTGTAAGATAGCCAAGGAATTGAATTGCTTCCTATATCCAACATCGGAGTTTCAAGTGATGGTTGCAAGTGGAGGAACCATAAATTGCTCTGGAAAGTGCCATAATATCAAGCTATCCATGGGAGAATATATATTGAATAGCCCAATGCTTTCCATTCCAATGGGTGGTGCTGATGTTCTACTAGGAGTCCAATGGCTACAATCTTTGGGTACGATAGCTTTTAATTTTCAAGAACTTTTCTTGAAATTTTTTGGGAAGGAAAGGAAGTTGAATTGAGGGGTATTGAAGGAAAACCTAGAAATTTAATCAACTCTAACAACATGACAAAGCTTCTAAATAAAGAACAACAGCGTGTAATTGCACAATTATGTTCACTAGAGGATCCCACATCGAAATCATGTATTTCTCCAAATCTCCAAAAAGTTTTGGACAATCATTCCAAGGTATTTGAGACTCCCAAACGCTCCCCACCTATTTGTGATTATGATCATGCTATTCATTTGATTCCACGAAGTGTTCCTCCAAACATTAGGCCTTGCATATATCCATATGCCCAAAGGAGTGGGAACTCATTGAAAAGTTGCAGAAGATCCCAGTTCAAACAGTATTGCGAGAACTTGACAAGGAAGGAAAAATCATATTGGAACCTGAAGCAGTCACGGAACTGAGAAATTGAAAGCTATGAAATAGATCAATTTCAAAGTATCTCATCAAGTGGAAGAACTTACCCATTGAAGATACCACATGGGAGGACAAGAATTTATACATAACCATCAAGAACTACTCAAGCGTTGAGGACAACACTTTTTGAAGGTGAGGGGCATGTTAGGTCCCTATAGTACTAGTGTAACCCCTTATTGTTATTAGTACAACCCCCTTATTATATTGTTGTGCCCATGTAGTCCCCATATTTTGGATTTAAGAGATCTGTGGTTTGTATCTTTCGAATTATTGACCGGAGAATCCACAGTATGAACATTTTTATACCAACGTTTCAAATCCCAAATGGGATCCATCATCAGGGTTAAGAATGATGATAAAAGAAGAGCAACCAAGACAGAGCAACGTTTCTGTCTTGGTTTCTCTTCTTTTATCATCATTCTTAACCCTGATGATGGATCCCATTTGGGATTTGAAACGTTGGTATAAAAATGTTAATACTGTGGATTCTCCGGTCAATAATTCGAAAGTCCCCATATTGTTATCACTGTGCCCCATAGAAGCCCACTATTGTTATTATTGTGCCCTTACATTATTATTGTTATGTCGGCTCTGATTATATGATGACCCCTTAAACTCCTATATATAGAAAGGAGGTTTTGTCATTTGTATCATCTAAGAATTGTTCATTTGTGTAATGTAAAGGAGGTTGCCCCCTCGAAGAGGCTTATTTCTAAGGCGTTCATCTATCTTTTCTATCTTTTTGTGAGTTGGTTTCATAACAGCTAACCTATATGCAAATGCACCGGAAGATGAGATGAAGTTAGACTTGAGGATGAGAAACCACTTATGTTGCTAAAGCCCTCAATTACCCAAATGAGATGTTCTCTTTATTAGATGAAGACTTAAAAGATAAACTCTTGAAGATATTACATTTTAAACACCAACTTATTTCAAATCTTCTTAATACAATTTAGCTCAAAGAGAACAAAAACTACTTTGCAATTCGATATCAATGTCAACAGGTTTTCACAAATATTCAGCTTAGGAAACAGAAGTATGCAATCTATTATAATTCCACGATAAAATTCTTTAATAATTGCTTGAAAATATTTGCAAAATGTCTAATATGTAATGAACATTTAATAATTCAAGCAATAACGATAGATTTTTTTAAATGATGCACAATGTTCTAGCAATTAAATTCCAAGAGATCCAAATCCTTTAAACAACCACGAAATTTAAATGCTAACCAATTTAGATCCTAGAATTTAAATGATTATGCTTAGCAACCCAAATCTAGGAAATTAACCACCTCCCTATAGTTAAACTTAGGATATAAAAAATTAAACACATTTAACTATAGCGAAAAAGAAAATATTGATACCACAAAAGTTTACCTTTAGATTTTATCCTTAGCACAAAAGACACCAAGAAAGAATTAAAAAATTTGATAAATTTAGTCAGTCCTTTAGGAAATCTTTTTCTCAATATGCTAAGCAAGACTTAATGTGCAGTAAATGATTAATCAAGATTCTCTTTTAATGTGACCAAAGTAAATCGGAAGATTAAATATATTTTAAATTTTTTAATGGGCCAGAGGCCACTTAAAAATTTTAAAAAAATATCTTTTAATGCTAAAAATTTACTTTTGATTTAAATATTTCAAGATGCCTAAAAATCAAATAAAATTAATTTGAAAGCCCTTTTAACCATTCTTTTAGTGTTTAGTTAAAAATTTTAGGGTCTTTAGATTTTTTTTTGGAAGATTTTTAAAATTTTAACAAATTAAAAAAAAAGTAAAATAAGATAAAAATAAATCAAACTCAAAAGAATCAAAATGAAAACAAAAGTGAATTCAATTAAAAAAGGAGAAATAAAAAAAACCGCAAAAAATCGAATTTTTTTAAATTTTGATTTGAAAAGAAACCAAAGTTAAAACAAAAAATCATAAAACAAAATATGCTAACCCTATCCAACCCTACATATCTAACCCAATGCAGAACTAGCATACAAGTAAATAATGAAAATCAAGTGCTTCTTGTTTTGCAGCTGCAAGACGACGGGAGAGGGAAGGTATGAGAAAGGTAATGCGTGGAGGATTTGAGGATATACGACGGAGTTGAGAGCTTAGGTAGCCGGGAGAATAGACGCAGACTTGGATGAGGGGAAAGAACGGACAGATGAAGACACAAGTTGAGGTTCGATGAGGAAGGGAGGACAGGCTTGTTTGCAGGTTTGCGGGTAGATGGAAAGGAGCTGGAATGGACGCAAAGGAAATGGACAGCAGCGTGGATGCAATGTCAAGGGGTTACACAGGCCAGCGTGAAAGGAAGGGAAATGAGGAGCAGATGAGGGATTGAGCTGTGGGCAGAATAAGAGGGATGTGAGGCTGCATGAGAGAGGTTTTTTTGCAAGGATGAGGAGCTATAACAGTGGGCAAAATTTTTGAAAATTTTCTTCAGATAACAAAAAAACGAAAAAAAAATAAACCCAAGGCAATAGAATAGATCCAAAATTTTTTGACAACTCCAGGCTGAAGAAGAAATTTTGAAGGCCTCAGGAAGGCAACCCAAGTATCAAGACGAAACCAGAAAACGAATTCCACACTTGTGCTTCAAATTTATCGATGAAACCCTCATATCACTATTTCCAGATTTAAAATATTTTAAACCCTTGGACCACAGAAATAATGCCACTGCAAGAGATGGTTCTGAGGCCAGATCTTACCCACCAGGGCCTATATATGGCTTCAAAATCAAACTTTACCTTCAGATCTGCAACCTGTTCCTGAAAACACAAACACCCAAAACCCGGATATACAAAATAAATGAAACCCCAGAAACCCTAGTTAGAGAAAATTAAAAAAAAAAATTACAGATTTATGCACAGGAACAACAGATCAATCAGATATGGCGAGTGTGAGTCCAACTCCGCTCCAAGATCTGATAATCTAAGGCTCTTAAAAGCCAAATTTATCAATTTAGCACAGAAAATTTTTGAAAATTTTAATTAAAACGGAGGTTCTTTGCCCAAAACCCTTCATGCATCACCAGT
This sequence comes from Pinus tabuliformis, assembly GCA_031772625.1. Lineage (NCBI taxonomy): Eukaryota > Viridiplantae > Streptophyta > Pinopsida > Pinales > Pinaceae > Pinus > Pinus tabuliformis. Next base: position 428,981,854 of record CM062819.1, on the reverse strand, counting down.
AAAAGTCTTATGATAAGCCCGGGATCAAATCAAGCTGGACTCTTCAGAAAATACTAATCGGGAGTTGGCTGGTCCAACTGAAAACTTCCTCGAACGCCCGATGATCTAAAAATCAAGAATTTCCTGCACAACTCAATTCAACCATTAATGTAGAGCGAGAAAACGATAATAAAATTCAGATTCAATAGAGATACCTGCTATTATATTCAAAACTTAAATTATCATTCAAACCCCAGTGATTGAGCAAGATACCTAGCTCAAATCACTCTTCAGAAAGCTATCATCAATGGCTAAAAGGAAATCTATGCATGAAAATAACACATCTTACAACATTTCCACGAAAAGTAACACCAACAGGAATTAACCCCAAAGTCTTTCTTTATTGCTCATAAAAAAAGGATTACAAGAGAGTTTTCTTTAGCACATGACTCAGAGATCGAATGATCTCAACTGACAACTGACCTCCTATTTAAATATAAATCTTCCAACGGATAGTTCGAGTGATCCTTGTCAAATTAATCTCGACCGTTGATGAGGATCAAAATTTATTTTAATCTCATCGGTCAAAATTTTAAATATTGAGGAAATTTTGATTTTTTCAATTAAACGCATTTTAATTAATTCAAAAATTAAAATTTTGAATTAATTTCCTCAAAATTTTGACTTTGACTTAACCCTAAGGACCAAAGGCTTAAAATTTAGTAATTTAATTAATTAACCTTAGTCCTTGGACCTCTTAAAATTTAATTTTTAAAGGACCCACGAACTTTGCCTTCAGAAAATTTACATTTACCTAGGACCTATAATTAATTAAATTTTTGGCTTAGGATTTTAATTAATTTTGGCCATAAAATTTAATTAATTAACCTATGAGGGAATAAATTATTTTTCTAATCCTCAAGACACTTTACATCATGATTTTTACATTTTTTACATCTTAAGGGGGAAAACCCATCTAAAATAGACCCTCACAGTGTACCTATTTCTGCGACACAAATATAATCCAGTAAACTATTTGTAATAAAATAACCTAACGAGATAGTTAGGATTATTCTCAAATCACTTTTACACAGACTCGATATATAACACTAGGACTCCCCTAAGATTCTGGTGACAAAATTCATTCCGGCTTTGGAGTAAGGCTGAAGGAAAACTCTGCCGACCATCCGAAAATGGATCGGTGAGATAAAAAACCTTTCAGAATGTAGATTGTTACCAGAAAAATAGGTTTACCTAGGCAATTACATACATGACACATATTTGCTGAGACTATTTACATCACATACATGCATAATGGGTTTACATTATAACATGACAACCAAGCTGATGATGATAGCTGGACGATGTGGACACATCGATCATGTGTTATCCCTTTTGTGAAAAAAGGGGGTGTACTGCTATGGTTTATTGACACGTAGTGGTCAACATCTGGCTCTACTTGGGGACACGTTGTTGCATTGTAGGAATGTGAAAATCTAGGATCTGCATCCACGCAACACACAATATAACATAAGTAGCATCCATTCAAAATCATCATATAACATTAAGCACAGGAAAAATATAACCTCTTCATTTAGTAACTATCTAGTAACATGAAAAGTAAATCTAATCCTAAAACAGAAATGAAATGCTAAAATGACAAGGTGTAGGGTTAGAAAGACAATACAGAGGATGCCCCATGGCATCAGAAGTCATCTTTGAAGAATAGATTGAGCATTTGGCCATTCGCAGGTAAGTTGAGTGGTTCTCCATCCAATTTGCTCAAGTAGAATGAATTTGGCCCAGCAATGTCTCAAATAATGTATGGTCCCAGCCACAAACTATCAAACTTCTTATGTTTTCCCGGTTTTTCATTTTTGTGATCCCAAAGGAGTACCATATCTCCAACCTGCAAAGATCTAGATCGAGATGATTTATCAGAGCTTTTCTTAATGTTAGATTGACTTTTACATATATTATCAAAAGTTGTTCTACGAGTTTCATCCAACTCCACAATCTGATTAATTCTATTTTGAACAACATCTTTATTAGTAGAAAAATGCTAAAGGAGTTGATAAGCGGGCAATTTCAAGTGCACAGGTAAGGTTACATCTAAACCATAAACTAATTCAAAAGGACTTTTACCAGTAGCTTTCTTTTTAGTAATCCTATCTGCCCATAAAGCATACTTGATTTTTCTATCCCAAGATCGTGTATTATCTCCTACTATCTTCTTGATAATGGTTATGAGATTTTTATTACTTGATTTAGCAAGTCCATTACCTTGAGGATAATAATTTGATGAATGAGATAAAACAATGCCACACTTGAAACAAAAAAATGAGAATTATGAAGAACTAAAATCCTTGGCATTATCAGTAGTGATCTTAGCAGGGACACCAAATCTAGTAATGATATTATTTTCAATGAAATCCATAATGACCTTTTCAGTGGCATTCTTAGCAGGGATGGCTTCAACCCATTTAGTGAAATAATCAGTAGCAGTCAAAATCCATGAGTAGCCATTGCTAGAATTTTCATGAAACTTCCCAATGAAGTCCAGACCCCAATGTTGAAAAGGTGCCTCCACAACCACAGGTTGTAAGGGCAGGGCAACAAGCTTTTGTTTCCCAGTGAATAGTTGGCAGGCTTGACAACTTCTAACAAACTTATGCACATCAGAAAAAATTGAAGGCCAATAATAACCAGCTCTTAGAATTTTGTGGGCAGTAGTCCTAGCAGCATAATGACCACCACAAAACCCAGAATGAAACTCGGAAACTAACTTCTTGGACTCCATTTCGTCAACACACCTAAGTACTATGCCCTTAGGATTTCTCCATCCAAGGCCATCCTTCATGAGGCAATACTTAGTGGCTTTTAATCTAAGAGCCCTTCTCTTATGAGCGACTAAATGGTTAGGACATGTAAGATTTAACAAGTAATAAATAATGTCCTTGTACCACTCATGCTCTCCTAATCTTTGCAGCTCAGGTGAAGATGAATTGTTAAGACAAATCAAACCAAGAGCTTTTTCATTACCTTCGGTCATCATTTGAGCCAAGCCTTGGCCTTTGACTAACTTGGTGGTTCTAATCTCCAAGTCATATTCTTGTATTTTAGTGACCCACCTAACACGAGTCCCTAAGAAATCAATTTGAGTTAATATATCTTTAACCGCAAAATGTGGGACAAAAGCAATGATTTTGGAATAACCCACATAAGTCTTGAAATGCTTAAGAGATTTGACTAAGGCATAGGCTTGCTTTTCCATGGTATTGTATTTTAATTCAGAATTTTGAAGCGCTCTACTCATGAAAGCAATAGGTTGCTCGTGACCATCCTTCTTTTTCTACAATAAGACACCAACAATGGTATCTTCAGAAGCGAGAGAGAAAATCATGAAATCCTTAGAGTAATCAAGGATAACTAAAACAGGGGCTTTTGCAATAGCACCTTTGATTTCCTGAAAAGCAGGATTTTTGCCATCTTTCCAAACAAATTTCACATATTTTTCCAGAAGACTTTGAATAGGCTTATAGCTACTTCCGCATAATTTGGAATAAATCTTCTAAGAAAATTTGTTTTTCCAAGAAAAAACTGAAGGGATTTAAGATTATGGGGAAGAGGAATCTTTTGGATTGCCTCAACTCTTTCAGGATCAATCTTGATTCCACCTTTAGAAATGATGTGACCAAGCAATTTCCCTTTAGTTACTCCAAAAACAGACTTATTCGGATTTAGAGAAATCCCATACTCTATATATTTATCAAAAACTTGCCTAAGATGACTTATATGACTAATACCATCCTTAGAAAAAACAGTAAGATCATCATGATAAATTTTGATAAACTTCCCAATTAAACCTTTGAAAGCATAATCCACAGCCCTTTGAAACGTAGCCCTAGCATTGGTTAATCCAAACGGCATTCTAATATATTCGAAAGTACCCCATGGTGTGGTGAATGTAGTTTTGTGACGATCCTCCTTCTTAACCCATAGTTGATTATATCCAGAAAAACCATCTAACAATGACATCATTCCAGAACTAGTTACTCTTTGCAACATAGTCTCCATGTTTGGCAAAGGGTAATTATCTTTCTTACATGCTAGATTAAGGTTTCGAAAATAGACATAAAGTCTTATTGTACCGTTCTTTTTTCTAACAATCACTAGGTTGGAACACCATGTTGAATGCCTCGTTTGAGAAATAATTCTTGCTGCAAGCATCTTTGAAAGCTCCTTTTGAACCAAAGGGACTAACTTAGGATTTATCTGCGTAAGCTTTTGACGGAAGGGTTTAGCATTTTCATCTTTCAAAGGGATAGTGTGTTCCATGACATCTTCCCTATAGCCCTTTAATTCATCATAAGAAAATGCTAAAACATCCTGATATTCACGAAGTAAATTGGTTAACTTTTTTCTTTCTTCAACATTAGTACCCTTGCCAATTTTGATAATCTTCGGATCCCTATAAGTACCAATGTTTACCTCGATGTATTCGCCTGGATCCATTTTATTTTCCTCTTTCATCTTTGTGGCATCATGTTGATCAAAGTGTTGTTCTAAAGAGATCACATTACTAGGAGTAGGATTTATGATATCTTCATGATCATCAAATCCATCCTCCTTAGAATCTATCCGAAAATTTTCAAACTCATCCAAATTATCAAGAAAACAAATCACTTGTTTCTCGTCATTAAAAACTTGCCAATGCTCTGAGTTATTTGGAACAGAAGGCCTAAATATATCTTCCATTGTTATCTTATCCTTAATCAGCGCATCAGATAACAGCAAAGTAGAAGCAGCCACGAAAAGCTCATCTGCGGAACTATTCTGCTCTCTTGGGATAGCCTCGAAGTCAAGGGCATAAAAGTATTCCATAGTATCCCATACAACATTCCGATAATTCTTTAACCTTTGATTTTTACATGTAAATTTATTTTTAATCTACATGATAATTAAGTCAGAATCCCCCTTGATACTAATAAACTTAACTCTTAAAGCTTTTGCCAACTCAAGACCCAACAACAAAGCTTCATATTCAGCAATGTTGTTGGTTGCTTCAAATTCCAGCCGATAGACAAACTTGAAAATATGACCAAGGGGAGATTTTAATACTATTCTTGCACCTTTACCATGCCTAGACGACGCCCCATCAAAATACATGTACCAAACTTTATCCTTGAGATCCCTAATGTTTTTATGAACCTTATCATCTGGAAGAATTATAGAATTAGACAGGATAGCATAATTCTCAATGTCAGATTGTTCTTTAATTATTTCATTATGAGGCCTCTTAGGATCTTCAACATGGAATCTTCTCTCAGGCTCTCTATTAAGTCTCACAAAACCATCACCTCTAGGAGAAGGAATCATAGCATATGACCAATTCATTTGAATACTCCCACCTAGGACAGAGGCCTATTTCTAGATAAAAGCTACCCTAAGCATTAGTCACATCAACAACGACAATGTCCATAACAATCATAATGTCAGGGTAAACTGATAAATGAACCTGTAAATCCTTGATCAGACCGTGAACTTCAATCTTCTTAGAATCCATGACACATATATTGTAGTAAGACCTAGAAACTCTTAAATTAAGTTGTTCCATGACCCTCTTGGTCATAACACAAGTTGAGGCACCAGAAGCCAGGATGCAATTATTCAATTTATATCCATTAACCATCAAAGTAATAAAGAAAGGCTGATGATTGTTGTTATCTGAATCTAAACTTTGCAAATATATATGAGCATCATGATAATCAACCTCTGGTGCCTTCTGTTGAGAAACATTCACTTGAGGAGCTTCAATAGCTTTTAGTAACTTAGCCCTTTGGGAAGGAATCTTACAATCTCGGAGGTAGGAACCCAAATTTTTGCATTATTAAACCAACTTCCCAGATCGACATCTAATCCAGAGTTTGAACCCGAATTAAAAATTCGAGGGGGAATTTGATTCCCGCTTTGATCTTTATCTCTTATTTGATAAGTTAAACCCTTATCTTTAGCAATTTCCATGATTATCTCTGGAGAAGGCTTCTCACCATATAATTTAACCATCATATCACCTTCATTCTCAAAATTATTCATACTAAAAGCTAATGTGGGAGGCATAACATCTCAACTGTTTTCCTTAACTTCCATCCAATCTTTCATAGACAAAGAAAAATCTTTACCCACACAATTTATTTGATTACCTATCCTAAACATTCCATTATCCAAAATCCTTCTAACTATGGGGCAAGTTGCATCCTCAAGGCGGAGCATCATCGACCAAATTAGTATGTTCAAGCGGATTAGGTCGTCTCTGCTCACTAGACTAACCTTTCTTCTGCCAATTGTTATTTTTATTATTATTATTATTTCTAGGCTGGAAATTTTGCGTTTGAGCTCTTTCCATTTGGACCAACCTATTCTGCAAAGTGGTTATTTTCTTAGCATGGTTAGAGGTTAATTTTACTTGGTTAATCTCCATGCTTTCAATTTTTTGTAGTAATTTCTGAACAAGGTCGTTATCAGATTCTTGAACCTCTTTTCCTTCAGGTTCTTTCAATTTCGTTGAAGCCCTATCAAAACCTTGGATTTCAGACTTCCTAGATGCTGCCTTATCTTTTTCAAGCTCTACCGCTAAAGCTTGACAATCCCTCTAATCAGGAAGCTTGGCACGTCTTAACTCATAAGAGGGCTCAAGGCTAAAGGCATCAATATAAAAGTCCCGAAGAGATTTATCAGTAGGTTTATAATCTTGAGGTAATTCCTTAATAATATCATTGGACCTCTTGTTAAATTCTTCTGCAGTTTCATTTTCTCTCTTTTTTAATGATACTAATAGCTTTTACGAGATGCCTTCTTTCTCTCTTATCTCCATACTTTTCCTTAAAGGCATTAACAATCGATTGCAAAGAATCAAATGAATTTTGAAGCTTTTCCATAAACCAATCTAAAGCATCCCCCTCCAAGGTAAGAACAAAAAGGGTCATTTTTACATCTTCATGATTAAAATTAGTAGCCCTTGCATACTTACCCAGCCATGAGCTAAAAGATTTTAGATGAGAGTTAGCACTAACTGCATTATTCCCCTAAAAGATAGGCAATTTATCCATCCCATGCTTTGGAATATCATTGGGATAACCTTGAATGTTAGCAAAGTTACAAGGGGCGAATATGTCCATGATGTCGTACTCGACCGGGTTAGTAAAATGCAAACGAATATCAGAGAAGGATTCTTGTCCGAGATTAACAAGAAGGGTATGAGAAGAGAGTTTGTGTAATCATACTTTGAGAGCCCTTTTAGGATCAGGAGCAGGATTAACCAAACTGCTTGGATGTCTTCTAGTATACACTCTTGCAGAAGATAGATAAAGTGGAGTCACCACCCGGACAAAATGTCTAACTCAGAATAACCTGAAAGCAAGGAACCAAGGACAACGAACTTATCCTGGCGAGAGACAAAAGGATGAGAAGAAAGAAATGAGATGAATGTTGAAGGAACCAAGGACAGAAAAAACTCTATCCCCGTAACGGTGCCAAAAAATGTTGTCGCACAGAATGTCTAGGCACCATGACAATGCTCAGATTGGGGGCTGTCACCCTGATCCTCAATCTCTCCGTTTAAGTTGTCTCTCTACAGCAGGCTAAAGGGGGTAGACCCTATGGAAAAAATGGAATGAAGCAGAAGGTGATCAAGTACTTGATTAAGATTCAACAAGACCTAGGATTTGATTAGATTTTAAACGATTAATACTAGTGCCTTATGGAGTTAATGATTTAGGTATGGAAATGAAGACCAAGTAGTCGATTAGCGACTGCTACTTAGGTGAATGACTATCTTATATGAAATGCAGATCCTAAAAGCTAATGTGAGATGCAAGAATCTTGGTTGATTTTAGTTAAATGCCTACTTAGATTTTGAATCCCTCAATCCTTTCTGTGTTGAGCCTGATTTCATAGTAATTGGCAGAGAGAAGGTCAGGAGAAGCACACTAAGGTGTGATTAATGATACCTCTCCTGAACTTCTAACATACCCGATGCCTCCGGCGCTGCAGAGAGTTGTGGCTCTGACGATTGCAAAGTCACCGTTTTAGGTACTATTAAAACAGGTTTCTGAAGAAAAAACGGATGGAGATCTATCTGTCTATCAACCAAGCTTATGACTGGGAGTAAATTTTATCTATGCAGAGCTAATCTATATGCAAATGCACCGGAAGATGAGATGAAGTTAAACTCGAGGATGGGAAAACACTTATGTTGCTAAAGCCCTCAATTACCCAAATGAGATGTTCGTTTTATTAGATGTAGACTTAAAATATAAACTCTTGAAGATATTACATTTAAAACACCAGCTTATTTCAAATCTTCTTGATATAATTTAGCTCAAAGAGAACAAAAACTACTTTGCAATTCAATATCAATGTCAACAGATTTTCACAAATATTCAGCTTAGGAAACAGAGATATGCAATCTCTTATAATTCCACGATAAAATTCTTTAACAATCGCTTGAAAATATTTGCAAAATGTCTAATATGTAATGAGCATTTAATAATTCAAGCAACGACGATAGATTTTTTTAAATGATGCACAATGTTCTAGTAATTAAATTCCAAGAGATTCAAATAATTTAAACAACCACGAAATTTAAATGCTAACCAATTTAGATCCTAGAATTTAAATGATTATGCTTAGTGACCCAAATCTAGGAAATTAACCACCTCCCTATACTTAAACTTAGGATATAAAAAATTTAAGCACACTTAACTATAAAGAAAAAGAAAATATTGATACCACAAAAGTTTACCTTTAGATTTTATCCTTAGCACAAAAGACACCAAGAAGGAATTAAAAAATTTGACAAATTTAGTCAGTCCTTTAGGAAATCTTTTTCTCAATATGCTAAGCAAAACTTAATGTGCAGTAAATGATTAATCAAGATTCTCTTTTAATGTGACCAAAGTAAATCAGAAGATTAAATATATTTTAAATTTTTTAATGGGCCATTTTAAATTTTTTAATGGGCCAGAGACCACATAAAAAATTTAAAAAAATATCTTTTAACACTAAAAATTCACTTTTGATTTAAAAATTTCAGGATGCCTAAAAATCCAATAAAATTAATTTGAAAGCCCCTTTTAACCATTCTTTTAGTTTTTAGTTTAAATTTTTAGGGTTTTTAGATTATTTATATTTTTTGAAGATTTAAAAAAAAAAAAAAAAAAGAGATAAAAATAAATCAAACTCAAAAGAATCAAAATGAAAACAAAAGTGAATTCAATTAAAAAAATGAGAAATAAAAAAAAACCACAAAAAAATCAAATTTTTTTAAATTTTGATTTGAAAAGAAACCAAAGTTAAAACAAAAATCATAAAACAAAATACGCTAACCCTATCCAACCCTATGTATCTAACCCAATGCAGCACTAGCATACAAGTAAATAATGAAAATCGAGTGCTTCTTGTTTTGCAACTGCAGGACGGTGGGAGAGGGAAGGTATCAGAAAGGGAATGCGTGGAGGATTTGAAGATATACGATGGAGCTGAGAGCTTAGGTAGCGAGGAGAATAGATGCAAACTTGGATGAGGGGAAAGAACAGACAAATGAAGATGCAAGTTGAGGGTCGATGAGGAAGGGAGGACAAGCTTGTTTGTAGGTTTGCGGGAAAATGGAAAGGAGCTGGAATGGATGCAAAGGAAATGGACAATAGTGTGGATGGCAAAGGAGAGATGACAGGTAGCGAAGGTTTAGAGACAGCGTGGATAATGAAAAGGATGATAGTTGCAAGGGATAGAAGGTAAATGGTTGTGCAATGTCGAGGGGTTACGCAGGCCAGCATGAAAGGAAGCGAAATGAGGAGCGGATGAGGGATTGAGCTGTGGGCAGAATAAGAGGGATGTGAGGCTGCGTGAGAGAGGCTTTTTGCAAGGATGGGGAGCTATGACAGCAGGCAAAATTTTGAAAATTTTCTCCAGAGAACAGAAAAACGAAAAAAAAAAATAAACCCAAGGCAATAGAACAAATCCAAAATTTTCTGAGAACTCCAGGCAGAAGAAGAAATTTTGAAGGCCTCAAGAAGGCAACCCAAGCATCAAGACGAAACCATAAAAACGAATTCCACACTTGCGCTTCAGATTTATCAATGAAACTCTCGTATGACTGTTTCCAGATTTAAAATATTTTAAAACCCTTGGACCGCAGAAATAATGCCACTGCAAGAGATGGTTCTAAGGCCAAATCTTACCCTCCAAGGCCTAGATCTGGCTTCAAAATCAAACTTTACCTTCAGATCGTCGACATGTTCCTAAAAACACAAACACCCAAAACCTGGATATACAAAATAAATGAAACCCTAGAAACCCTAGTTAGAGAAAAAAATAAAAATTTACAGATCTATGCACAGGAACAACAGATCTATCAGATCTGGTGAGTGTGAGTCCAACTCCACTCCCAAATCTGATAATCTAAGACTCTTAAAAGCCAAATTTATCAATTTAGCACAAAAAAATTATGAAATTTTTAATTAAAATAGAGGTGCTTCGCCCAAAACCTTTCATGCATCACCAGCAAAAGTCTTATGATAAGCCCGAGATCAAATCAAGCTGGACTCTTCAGAAAATACTAATCGAGAGTTGGTTGGTCCAACTAAAAACTTCCCCGAATGCCCGATGATCTAAAAATTAAGAATTTCCTGCATAACTCAATTCAACCATTAACGTAGAGCGAGAAAAAGATAATAAAATTCATATTTAATAGAGATACCTGCTATTATATTCAAAACTTAAATTACCATTCAAACCCCAGTGCTCAAAGCACTCTTCAGAAAGCTATCATTAATAGCTAAAAGGAAATTTATGTATGAAAATAACACATCTTATAGCATTTTCACGAAAAGTAACACCAGCAGGAATTAATCCCAAAGTCTTTCTTTATTGCTCATAAAAAAAAGATTACAAGAGAGCTTTCTTTAGCACACGACTCAGAGATCGAATGATCTCAACTAACAACTGACCTCCTATTTAAAGATAAATCTTTCAATGGCTAGTTCGAGTGATCCTTGTCAAAGTAATCACGACCGTTGATGAGGATCAAAATTTCTTTTAATCTCATCCGTCAAAATTTTAAATATTGAGGAAATTTCGAATTTTTCAATTGAATGCATTTTAATTAATTCAAAAATTAAAATTTTGAATTAATTTTCTCAAAATTTTGACTTTGACTTAACCCCAGGGACCAAAGGCTTAAGATTTAGTAAAATAATCAATTAACCTTAGTCCCTGGACCTCTTAAAATCTAATTTTTAAAGGACCCACGAACTTTGCCTTTGGAAAATTTAAATTTACCTAGGACCTATAATTAATTAAATTTTTGGCTTATGATTTTAATTAATTTTGTCCAGAAAATTTAATTAATTAACCTATGAGGGGATAAATTATTTTTCTAACCCTCAAGACACTTTACATCATGATTTTTACATTTTTTACATCTCAAGGGGGAAAACCCATCTGAAATAGACCCTCACAGACTACCCATTTCTGTGACACAAATATAATCCAACAGACTAAGCAATTTGTAATAAAATAACCTAACCAAATAGTTAGGATTATTCCCAAATCACTTTTACACAGACTCGATCTATAACACTAGGACTCGCCTAAGATCCTGGTGACAAAATTCATTCCGGCTTTGGGGTAAGGATGAAGGAAAACTTTGCCGACCATCCGAAAATGGATCAGTGAGACAAAAAACCTCCCGGAATGTAGATCGTTACCAGAAAAATAGGTTTACCTAGGCAATTACATACATGACACATATTTGCTGAGACTATTTACATCACATACATGCAGAATGGGTTTACATTATAACATGACAACCAAGCTGATGATGATAGCTGGACGATGCGGACACATCAATCAGGTGCTATCCCTTTTGCGAAAAAAGGGGGTGTACTGCTATGGGTTGTTGACACGTACTGGTCAACACCCTCAAGAGTTGTTTCTTGCTTAGAATAATATATTTATCACGCAAGCTAGGCATAATGACTTTAATGGGCCTGACTCTCTCCCCGTTAAACTTACCCACCCTCCATGCTTGGCATATTTGTCCTTGCCATAGCAACATGTTTTTCAAGAAGTCTCTTGTAAGGTCAAGAGTACATTCATTTTTCCCATAGTCCTTCACCCCTTTAATAATTATGTTTGTTGCCCTATTTTTTCTTCCTTGCCTTCACTATCTTGCATGTTGTCAACCTGAATATTTGTTTCTACTTCCTTATTAGCAGAATTTCTAATAACTTGAGCCCAAGTTTGAAAACTTTGGTGGAATCTTCTTTCGTTTCTTCTCTTGCATTCTCTTCATGGTTGTTTATTTGGGCAATCATTTTCCCTTTATCCTGGGATGATTTCACATTCACCACCTCTGTACTTTCCACTACAGATTTCTTTATGTTTTGCACATCCGTCTTCATGCGTTGCCATTCTGTCTTCCCTATCAGGAGAGCTTCCTGTAGCAATGCCACTTGTTCTTTTAAAATTTTATTGCTTTCTGCTAACACCTTGTTCTCAGTCATTATTATATGAATTTTATGATCTCTTTCTTGCCCTTTAGCTTCTAAAACCTCCAACCTTTGTTTTGCATTTAACAATTCTTTCACATAAAGATCAGATGACCAGGTGAGAGGTGTGGATGTGGGACTATATAAGGCAGAATCATCAATGACTTTTCCTTTGGACTTCTTGTTGCCATGTGCTTGTGGAAGAGACTTGTTTGAATGATTTTTGCGAAGGGCTAGATTACTTTTCTTTTTAGACTCTTTCCTCCTTGTTTGCTCCCATTTTAGATGGGCTATTCTTTGTTTTAAAATGCCCCGATATTGTTTGGCATTAAGCCAAACCCACTTCCCAGCTTTGGCAGATGAGGCAATTTTCACTTCTCCTAAATCATTTGTCTCCACATGTTCTGAAATTTCTTGTTCCTTTGTCCTGTTTGAATGCATTTGTTGTTGCTTGCTCGCTGCTTGATACTTCTGCTGTATAAAAACTCCCACTGCTCATTGTTCACTGTTCGCTGCTCTCACTGCTGCCCACACTGCTCTGCTCATATTGTTGACCACATAAATTAGCATTCAGGCATCAACTTACATAAATTAGTTGTCAGGCATCAAAAAATAATAAATCTCACCCATATGTGAGATTTCTGGCCTGAATCAACTTGCAGCTGCAACCCAAGTCCTGGACTACCTGAAAACCATGCTAACCAGTAGAAATTTGGCTTGTTATTTCAGAAATTGACCTGCACCATGTCAGCCTCTACAATTATGGACCATGGATCCCATATGCTACAAGTAAGTTGAACAACGCAGACTAGATAACAATCTGTAACGCTTGTGTGCAGAATCTTGGCCTCAGATTTCCCATGTACAGTACATATGGGATAAATTCATGGTGGCAATGTGAAATAAATAAGGAAAATTTAGCATAACATATATCACAAAATTACCATGCCTATCATGATAATTCTCCTCACTTTGGCATTAGAGGATGCTTTACAAGACAAGCAGTGAGTTTTGGCATGGTGATTTATTACAATATGCTGGCAAGACAATTTTGTGTTGCATTTTACACAGGAGAAATGATAGATAACCAAGAACATGTATAGCCAGAAAGCATTTGATCCATTGACTAATAAAAATTGTCACATATCAGCTAAATGTACATGGAGATGAATCAGAGATTTTCAAGGTCAATGAGTTGTATAGCCAGAAAGCATTTGATCCACTGACTAATAAAAATTGTCACATATCAGCTAAATGTACATGGAGATGAATCAGAGATTTTCAAGGTCAATGAGTTGTAGTGTGTGAAAATAGAGAAGCAGAGACTGCTGTTTCAAAATGATTGTATCATCCCTGACTTCATCCATCTACAAATTGCTTCCACTGAAAGTACCTATTAGATGGTGATGAGACGACTTCCTTGCATCTCACTGCAATCAAACATGGGATGACCATTGAAAGAACAACTAATCCCTTGTCCAATTTCATATTTAATGAGAGTGAACCCCAACATAACTGATGTCAATCTACAACATTCATGTGAGATTGATGCAAATGATGTTTTCTTTATATCTGCTGATTTCTCAATGCCTGAACAATATGAAGGTCTCACAAAAAATCTTTCATCATCTTGCAATTTGTGATGATGCCTTTGACTCCAAATTTTTGCAACTTCACAAGTAAACTGAAGAATACGAAAACACTAAGGCTGAAGCAGAATAACACAATTACACGTACAATAGTTGCTAAATTTAAATCAATAGTATTTTGACTAAGAGTGAATTTTTTGTTTTACACAGGAATGATTTTTCATTTTGTACCCATATTTGTCAACTTCTAGAGCAGAAGAATAAGTTGTCCAAGAAAAAGTTGATTTTAGACAAATGGTAGTCGTCAAGTTGTTATATGTACAAGGATTGAAAACATTCAAATCTAGTTTGCTTCTCCACATTGTTGAAGTTTCTAAGTTTACTTAGTTTAGAAACCCTTCATGCATTTTTTCTGATTTATTCCTACCCACATGTTATTTTTCTTTAACAAGTTATTTACAAAGTAAATATTGAAAATAAACACCAATGCATGGTCAACATATTACAGATCAACAACTAAAAGAAACAAGAACAAACACACCACATGACACCATTATTTTTGGAACAATGTCCCCAGAAAAACTCAATGCGAGAAAATCGGTGCAACGATCTGAGGGTTTTCTTATTAAGCAATATCAGAGTACAATATGGGTGCTGAAATTGGCCTACCCAACAGAAAATTTCCTTAGTAGCTATACCTCACAGTCTGAGAGAAATCTCCTGGTTGAAACCCCGGAAAATCCTTTCGGTAGCTCCTCAACACAAAATTGCTCTACAACCCTAGTGTCTGCCCAATCTAGACTACGTCAGCCCCTCTCTGTCTCATGCTGGTCCTACGTCAACCTTTCTTGGCCTACATCAGCCCCAGGAAGCCCTGCGTCAGCTTTTTGGGTCTCTACATCAGACAAGCTAGCCTCTCTGGTGCTTTGCGCAACACTTGGCTGCCTCTGCGTGGCCCTACGTGAGCCCTTGCTGGCTCCACGTCACTCTCCTTAGCTACTGCGCTTCTCTCCTGGCACAATATCTACTGTTAGCTCTGCTATGTAACGTTGATTTCCTAACGTTGGGAAGAGATCTGGTCTGTTGGTTGTGCTCAAGAGGTTTCACATTTTGTTACTCTTCCCTTCTTTCCTTCTACCCAGCTTACCCTCCATTTCCATTTCCCTGTTTTTCTCCTAAACCTAACAGAATAACCCCTTTGGCCTTAGCCCTAAGCACCAAACCCCAAAAACACCATGAAACCTTACCCATATGCCCTCGCGTGCTCGTAAAACCTCTCATCGTTTTCCCACCGTTGATTTTCCCCTGCTGATCCAATGGCTTCTGTCACATCTGATAAAGGCGACCCACTCTCCACTCCCCACTGTCAGATCATCTCCACTAAGATCTGACAGTCTTCGTTCTCACCGTGCTAACAACTTGATTGAACGATAGCGCGTGACGAGAGCGGTTTTTCTCTCTCATCCGCCACTACGTGTCAATCACTGAGTGGAAACGCACGACCCCAAGCTTTTACTGCTTACCGCCCTGTTGACCACTACGTGTCAACTTCCCATAGCAGTACACCCCCTTTTCTTCGCAAAAGGGATAGCTTGATCGATATGTCCACGCCATTCGACAGTCATCGTCGACCTGATCATGTTATGTTGTAAACCCAGTCTGCATGTGTGAATTGTAAATAATCTTAGCAGAGTTGAGTCATGTATGTAAATTGCCTAGGTGGACCTAATTTTCTAGTGATAATCTACGTTCCAGAAGGTTTTTTGTCTCACCGATCCATGATCGGCACAGCCTATCCCCAAAGCCGGAATGAATTTTTAGGTGAATCCTAGTGTGTTGATCTGCTAGATTATATTTGGTCGCAAAATTGGGTGGTCCATGAGGGTCTATGTCAAATGGGTTTTCCCTCTTGAGATGTAAAATTGTAAAAGTCATGATGTAAAATGTCTTGAGGGTTAGAAAATGTTTTAATCCCCTCATAAATCATAAGTCCTAAGTCCTAGGTCCTAGGTAATTAAAGGCTTAGTTCGAGGATCATTTAAAATACATACACACACATATATATATAGTTCGAGGATCCATTTAAAATACATACACACACACACACAGATATATATATATATATATATATATATATATATATATTAAAAATAACTAAATAAATAAATAAATAAATAAAAATTTGAAAAATAAAATAAAATAATAACAAGTCAAATTTTTGAGTAAATAAATGCTGAATTTTAATTGTTTAAAATGCATTTAAAAATTCGACGGATGAGATTAAAAGAAATCTTGATCCTCATTGACGATCGAGATTAGTTTGACATGGATCACTCGAACTAGCCGTTGGGAATTTTTCCTTTAAATAGGGTGTCAGGGATCATTTGAGATCAGATTTGATCTAAGACTCTGGTGCTAAAGAAAGCTCTCTTGTAGTATTTTTGTGCAATAAAGAAAAACTTTGGGGTTGAAATCTTGCTGGTGTTACTCTTCTGGAAATCCTGTAAGATTGTTTTATTTTTCTGCATAATTTTATTTTCAGTCATTGATAATAGCTTGATGAAGATTGATTCAGGCATAGGTATCTTGTCTGATCTCTGGGGCTTGAATGATAGTTTAGATTCTGAAATATAATGGCAGATATCTCCATTTGATCTGGATTTCACTATTGTTTTCTCCCTCTATGTTAATGGTTGATTTTAAGCTGTGCAGGAAATCTTAGTTTTCAGCTTACCGGGCGTTGGGGGAAGTTCTTGGCTGAACCAACCAACTCCTGGATTGTATTTTCTGAAAGAGCCCAGCCAGTTCTTAATCCCAAGCTTATCATTTGAAATTTTTTATGAATGTATAAGGGTTTTCTGTAGTATCTCACATTAAAATTAAGTTCTAATAATATTACTGTGATTATTGACAAATTTGGCTGCTTAAGAGTCGAAAATCTATAAATACTGTAATTATTTAGCTGATTTAGGGTTTTCAGTTTTGTTTTTGGCACATTTTACTTCTTGGTGTTCTGTTTTTTGCCATTGCAGGTTGCAGGTCTGAGAAGAAATTTTTTGTGTGTGTGAAGCCAGATCTGGCCCCAGAAAATAGCCTTTGCAGGTGCATCATTTTTGCAATCCAGGGTTTTAAATTTTTATCTGGAGAAAAGTCTGCAGGGATTTCATAAATAAATCTGAGACAATTTAATCTGGAATTTTTGGGGGTTTCATTAAGCTGCAATTTTCTTTGTTGCCCAGAATTATTTTCAGGCTTATTTTGCCTTGGGTTTTGTCCCTCACGCAGCTGTCTCATTTCCTCAACGCTGCTGCAATCACATTCTCCCTTTGGCCGCCATTCTGTCCAAACCTGCATGTTCATCCCCAACATTTCCATTGTTCTCCAGCCCGCGGCTCCTTCCACCTGCACGAAAATTCAAATTCTTCTTGCTGCCTATACGCAAGCTTTCCCATCGAGCTGCCCATCCTCGCTCTGACCTGCGTGAGCTCCATCCCTCGAACTCCTCTTCCCCGCAGCCTCTCCTCCACTTCAAACTACAAAAAGAAAATCAAAATGTTTATCAGTTCCGCGGTTCTCACCATTGCCCTCAGCCTGCTCATTCCCGCGCTGCAAATCCTCAAACCTATCTGCGATCAGCAACGCTACTCCAAAACCTACAAGCAAAAGAAAAGTGTGGTTTCCTGCATTTCATTCACCATCACTGCCATCAACCCTGCCATCAAGCTGCCTTCGCCCTCCATCCGTAGACTTCTCCGCCATCGAAAAACCTGCACACAAGCAAACAGAAAAACTATATGCTCAGTTCATTTCTTTCATCGGTTACTTAAATAAGTTTGATTGCAATTTTTCTATGCTCTGCATTTTTTTTTATTTGTAGCTTTGTATATATAAGGTATGGAACAGTTTCATATAGTTTTTTTTAATTAGAATTATATTTTTGGTTTTAAGTTTTTTAGATCTATTTCTTTTTAGGTTTTGTTTTATTTAAATTTTGAATTAAAAAAAAAAATGAATGCGGGTCTACTTCTTATTTTCATATGTTAGAGCTAGACTTTTTCCCATATATTATTTAATTTTAATTTTGTTTAACTTAGGTTATAGTTTTAGCTTTAGATATATTTAACTTTAGTTGTGTATAATTTTGTTTTTTTTTTTTTTAAGTAAAAACAAAAAAAATTATAAAAAAAAAGTTTCTTTTTTTAAATTTTAGACTTTAATTTAGACTAGATTTTAGTTTAGGATTTTAATTTTGTTCTTTTTTTATTTTTTAGCTTAGAATTATATAAAAATGTATAATTTTTTTTTTTTGAAAAAGCTTAGCTAAAAATTGAAAAATCATTTTGGTGTCTTTTTGTGGTATTTTTCTATAACTAAATGCACTTAAATGTTCATCTGAAGTCAGCTATGTGAAAGTGGTAACTGGTCAGCATTTAAATTTTATGATCATTTAAAGCATTTAATTTTTCTTGAAGTTTAATTGCTGGAATATCGTTAAGCCATTGAGCATTTATCGATTATCTCGCATTTGGTAAAAGTTAATCTTTGTTTGAGTTATTTGATGGTAAATGATTGTTAATGAGTTCATATTTCTGCAAGCATTTGATAAATAATCATTCAGTCATTAACTCTATAAGGCACTGGTCTATTAACTTAATAAAATCAATTAAGTGCTTGTTTCCCCTCGTGTCTCCCAACCCAACTGGTCCACAGTTGGTCTTCATTCATCCCATAGGGTCTACCCCCCTTAGCCGCGGGAGACGGCTTAAACGGAGAGATCGGGGATCAGGGTGACAACCCCCGGTCTGAGCATTGTCGTGACAATCTGTGTGAAAACATGCCCGAAAGCGGTGCGATGAATACCATTACCGCCCGACCAATCTGCCCCACCCATTAAACACCCGCACAACTCCGTTTTCTGATGACCGTCCGATCTGTTCGTTGAAGATCTAACGGTCCCGACTCATCCTGCTCCCATCTCGACCGACAGACTCCGTGTTAGAATCTTGTATGCATCATTGAATAGGTTGCCCAGGTTTCTTTCTACCTAATGCAGGAGAGCTGTCATCCTGTCTTTGCATTAGTAGATTAGATTTATAGGTTTCTTTACTAGTTGCAACCGGCCATCACATGGTCTTATGCATCTGCTAGTGTGGTTAGTATTCTCCATATTCACCTAATCTCTAAAACTGTGAGCATTGGTGGTCTAAAGCCTTGTAGTCTGAGGGTGTTCACGCATGTCTGGAGTGAAACAAAGTAGAAGTGGTTATCTGGCTTGAACCAAACCATCATTCCTTCCATTAAACCTGCAACAATAGTTGAATTTATATGTTACCAGGCATCTCCGAGCTACAACCTAGGAGAGTTTCTTGGAATCCTAACATAATTGGCGCCGTTGCTGGGGAGAGGAGATTGAAGCTCAGCTTCCCTGGGAGAACGACATAGATCTAGCTTTGATGATAGACAAAGTCTGGACACATTTTGGTTGTAATCATCTATCTGGCGACTCTACTAGAGGACCAACCTTTGGTGACTCCACATCACAGTTCTGGCTCAGTTTGTGAGGCATACTCGGAGAAATCCTTAGAAATCACCAACTGACCCAGTGCCTGACCCTGAGAAGATTGTCAAGCAAAGAAAAATATCACGAAAAGGAGCATTAGGATCAGGTAAGCCTAAACAATCTTATGTATCTCTGCAAGAAAGGCTTGTAGCTGAGCATGCACATGTTGAGAATATAGAGCCTAGCACTATCAGTGAGGAAATATTTCCAGAGATTCATGAAGCTCCTTGTCCAATAAGTTCCCCTTTGGATCTCAGTCCAAAGAAAACCTCCCCTATAGTCCATCATATTCCTTTATCCTTGTCAGTCATTTCTCAGCTCCCTACCTTTCAAACTGCTAGTCATGGCAAGCCCATAATCACCCACCAAAATGGATAGAATCATAGCTGCTAGGTATGGAGCCTTGGTCCTACCTATTCCCTTGAATGCCATGCCTGCAGGAGAATACCAGAAATACATGCCTAAGTTCACTGGTACAGAGGGAGTAACAGCTGAAGAACATAAAACCTCCCCTATAGTCCATCATATTCCTTTATCCTTGTCAGTCATTTCTTAGCTCCCTACCTTTCAAACTGCCAGTCATGGCAAGCCCACAAGCACCCACCCACATGGATAGAATCATAGCTTCTAGGGTATGGCCCCTTGGTCCTGCCTGTTCCCTTGAATGCCATGCCTGCAGGAGAATACCAAAAATACATGCCTAAGTTCACTGGTACAGAGGGAGTAACAGCTGAAGAACACCTTGAGTCTTTTTATAGCTATGCTGATAACCTAGATATCAATGAAGATGATGTGTGGATGAGAGTTTTTGTCCAAAGCCTTGATGGTGAGGCTAGAAAGTGGTTCAGAGAGCTGACCCCTAGGTCTATAACAGACATTGAAGCATTAGATGATGTGTTTTTAAAGCATTGGGGAGATAAGAAAGACCTGTTATATTACCATACTGAGTTTGGCAACCTCAAAAGGGAAAATGGGGAGTCATTGTCTGACTTTAATAAAAGATTCAATCGTATGTATAGCAAGATACCAACTGAAGTAAAGCCTACCCCCACCTCTGCCAAACTCACCTATGCCAATGCCTTTGATTCTGATTTCTGCCTGCTATTAAGAGAAAGGAGATGTGCTACTCTAGCTGAAATGCAAGATGCAACCTTGGAGGTAGAATCCAATATCATGGCTACAGAGAAACTGAAAGGTCATGCTGATAGAAGGAGGAAGAGAGGTGAGGCTTCTTCTTCTTCTTCATCTTCAGAACCCAAAATAGAAAAAATGACTAAAATGATAGAGTCATTGGCTGCTAAAATATCCAAACTGAAGGTTGAGCAAAGTTCTAGGAAAGCAAGGCTTTCTAATACATTTTCTCCTAGAAATCCAAATCCATTCAGAAGAGCAAATGAACAACTGCAAATCATTCAGAGGGGCAAAGAGGCCAGTGAAGAACAAAGGGTTAAAACTCCTTTCCAGAAAGTAGTCATGGAGGAGGAACAATTTGATGAAGAGGATGAGATTCACTGCATGGAAGACAAGGGTAGTGCTGTCTTTTTGACATTGGTTGCCTAAGAAGAATCATTACTTCAGGACCAGACCAGTCAAGAGTGGGGCAGAGAAGCTGTTCTACAAACTGAGGATCAGCAAAGATATAACTTGAGGTCAAGAACAAGTAATGTCAAAGAGAATCCTACCCAAATAGCTTTTGTCCCCACAGAACAGCAGATCAGCAAACAGAAGAGATTAGCAGTTGGTCCTATCATCCTGAAAGCGCCATCTCAAGAGGTAAGAGAACCTAACAAGTCCCCTTCCCCTTTCAATTTTGAATCAGAAGTCCAGAAGCTGAAAATATTTGTACCTCTGATAGAACTTGTAAAGAGTGAGGCCTTTAGGAAGCCTATCCTCGATGCCCTTGAGCTGAAAGCCACACAAACCTCCAATGACTATGTGAATTTACAAGATGACAAACCTGCAATTGTGCTTAGCCCAATGACTAAACCTACTAATAACACTTCCCCATCATTTTATGTCTCCTTGACCATTCATCACAAAATCCCCCACAACTGTCTGCTGGACACAGGTGCCAGCCATAATCTGATGCCCAAAGCTGTCATGGAAGAGTTAGGCCCTGATATTACCAGGCCTTATCATGATTTGTTCTCCTTTGATTCAAGGAAGGTGAAATTTCTGGGGTTGATCAAAGATTTAGCTATAACCCTAACTCAGTTGCCCATGAAAAGCATGATGATGGATATTGTGGTAGCAGATGTCCCCCCCAAAGTTTGGTATGCTACTCTCCAGAGGGTGGATTAAGAGATTGGGTGGGATATTACAAAATGACTTATCTTATGCCATTGTCCCAGTTTTTGGAGGAGAAAATAGAAGACTGTACAGGGAAGCCCAGCTGGCCTATATCATCAGTGATGAGAAGAATCCCACTAATCATCTCATTTACGTTGCGGACACTGATTTTGGAGCATGTATTCTCCAAATTGAAAAATCCCAGAGGGCGTTGGTGCAGCTCAAGGAACCAGTATGCTAGGCCCTAGAAGGGAAAAAACACAAGTTTGGGATATGTTCTTTGATGGAGCCTGTTCAAGGGAAACTGCAGGAGCAGGAGTGGTGCTGGTGTCTCCAAAACAAGAAAGCACCCATTTGTCTTTTAAACTGACTTTTCAGGTCACCAACAATATAGCAGAGTATGAGGCTCTGATATTGGGCTTAAACACTGCCAAATACATGGGAATCAGAGACATAAAGGTGTTTGGAGATGTTGATCTCATCATTCAAAAAGTGAACAAAACATTCCAAGCAAGGCACCCAAGGCTGAAAACATACAGAGATGAGGTATGGAGACTCAAAGATTCTTTTGATAGTTTTTGTATCTCATATATTCCTAGAGTAAAAAATCAGCTTGTTGATTCCCTTGTTGTGTCTGCTAGCATGTTCATCCCCCCCCATGCCCCCTAAATTGGTTTATGAAGTCCAGATGAGATATAGACCATCCTTGCCTGATAATGTCCATCACTAGAAAGTCTTTGAGGATGATGATGAAGTAAATAGGTTTCTGCAAGTCATTGATGAATTCTCTGAAATGCAAATTAATCAAGAGAATGAAACCTTGGAGGAATGTCCCCACCCCTAGCTAAGAAACAAAACTGGCTGAGACAACATTGTTCAGTTGCCTAGCAATCATATACCTAGAGGACTAGTGCCCCTAGAGAAGCTGTTTGACCATAATGATGTGCCTCATAAGGTTGCCCAAAAAGAAGATCAATCTGCAGTCCATAGGCATAACATAGGGAGTCCAAATCATTCAAAGTATACAAATCTGTCCACCCATTTGTTTGCTGCCCAAAGTTCTGAGTACTGCACCTTAATGAAGCAATTTTCTGATGTCTTTGCCTGGGAATATAGTGACCTCAAAACTTATGACAAAAAGATCATCCAACATAAGATCCCATTGGAAAAAGACACCATTCCTTTCAAGCAGAAGCTGAGGCCCATAAACCCTTTGCTCCTCCCTCTGGTTGAAAAATAAATCAAGAAGTTATTGGCTGCCAAAATCATAGTTCCTCTAAGATATTCAAAGTGGGTAGCCAAATTGGTAGTGGTGAGAAAGAAAAGTGGAGAAATCAGGTTGTGTGTTGATTTCAGGAACCTGAACAAATGCTCTAAGAAGGACAACTATCCCCTACAAAAGATGGAGCATTTGCTGCAGAAAGTCTCAGGAGCCAAAGTTATGTCTTTCCTGGATGGATTTTAAAGGTATAACCAAGTTGTTGTACGTCTAGATGACCAAGAAAACACTGCTTTCACCATTCCTTAGGGCACTTTTATGTATTCCAAGATACCTTTTGGGTTGATGAATTCTGGAGCTACCTTTCAAAGAGCTATGGATATAGCATTTGTAGGAGAGAAGGATAAGTTTGTCCTTGTCTACCTGGATGATATAACTGTATACTCTAGCAGCCATCAAGATCATTTGCAGCATTCGAAGAAAGTGTTTCTGAAGTGCAGAAGGTTTGGGATATTAGTGAATTCTAAGAAGTCACAATTTGCTTTAGAAGAAGGCAAGCTTCTTGGACACATTATTTCTGCTGCAGGTGTCAAGATTGACCCAGAAAGAGTGAAAGCGATATAGACCTTGTCTGTCCCAAGATCAAAAAAGGACATCCAATCCTTTCTAGGCAAAATAAATTTTGTAAGGAGGTTTATTCCTAAGTTTGCAGAATTGGTAAAACACATCACCTCCATGCTGAAAAACGGATCAGAGGTCAAATGGACTGATGCAACAAGAAGATCTTTTGAAGCCATCAAGAGAACTATTATGGAAGCTCCCACTTTGATCAACCTGGACTATAGCAAGGAGTTTCATATCTTCTCCTTTGCTTCTGGTGACACCCTTGCAGCAGTCTTATTGCAGAAAGATGAGGAGGGTTCAGAGCATCCAGTGGCATTTTTTAGCAAAACCTTAAGGGATGCTGAACTAAGGTATGATATTATAGAAAAGCAAGCTTATGCTCTTATCAAATCCCTGAAAGCTTTCAGAATATACATTCTGCACTCCAAGGTAATTGCATATGTGCCCTCTGCTTCAGTAAAATATGTCCTAACGCAGCCAAATGTTGATGGAAGAAGGGCTAAATGGATTGCAAAGCTTATTGAATTCAACATAGAATTGAAGCCCACCAAGCTTGTCAGAGGTCAAGGCCTTGCCAAGGTGATTGCTGAAGAGAATTACGGGATGTTGGAAACGAATTGCATAAGTACAAATTCAGAAGATGGACAGACAGAAGAAGCAACAGTAGGACGTGACCAGTTGCTGGCTGAAAATCTAGCTTCTTATGAATGGTATTCTACAATAGCTCAATTTTTGCTGAAGCTAGAAGTTCCTCCAAGCCTAAGTTCAAGCCAAGCCAGAACTATTAAGCTCAGAAAAGCCAAGTATTGCATTCATGAAAACTTGTTGTACTGGAGGGATCCATCTGGAATCCTTTTAAGATGTCTGGACAAAGAACAATCTATGGAGGTCATTATAATATCCCTTTTCGGAGTATTCCTCAAACCCCAGCAAAACTCCAACGAAATACGTACAAGAGATATAATAACCGAGAAGCTCAAAATGATAAAAATAATAGTGGTGCAACATATAATAATGTAAACATGAAATATAAGTAGATACTCAAGAAATGCAACGAGAAATGATAAGCCATTTTATTATCTGAGTAATAGAATGAGTACAAGAGGTGATCAGAAAGATGGCACCTCGACTTGCACAAGGCAAGTGAAGAAATACACTCAGAATAGCAAAGGAATGGCCTCTCTCAAAATTGCATGGAAGCTGCTGAAGAATTGTCGTGCTAGTGCTGTTGGAAATCAAATGAGGATTTGGGGCTGTTCCCCTCCTTAGAAAATGCTGAAACTTTGGAATCGGACTCTACTCAAGAAACCCAAAAAAACCCAGAAAGCTTTCTTGGAATAACCGACCCCAAAAAATCACCCCTTTGGGGTTCTGCGTAGTCCCTCAATGCTCTGCGCTGCCACTGAATGAAATCCTCCAGAAATCTGCCTGAAATCTCTGCCAAAACTTTCCAATATGCAAGGGTTGATCCCTTGCTCAATCTCCCAACACAAATCCTACTGCAAACCCTCAATCCAAAACTCCTGCCAGAAAGAACTGCATCATCCCTCTCAGTGCTGCGCAGTCCTCCAAGGTGCTCAATCCTCTTGCCAAAATGCTGATGAAACTACTGCTGAAATGCTAATGGAAATACCTTGCCCGAGCAGGCACTCGAAGTCCCCCAGGGCTAAGGGTGAGATCTCCGAACGGAGACACTCAATGCACTAAACAATGTTGCAGACTAGCTAAATAGCTAGCGTGCTCTAAGTCGAAGTGACTATCTCAAATGTTCATAACTGAATATGAAAATGAGGAAGCTCCTCTTTCCTTTATAGCATTTTCCTCTCTCAATCCCAAGGCTCACCTTCTCCAGCGTAATTCCTCTCTTGCCACGTGTTTCTTCCCTTCTGCGCAGTCCCTCCAAGTGTCTGTGTGGGTTCCATCTCTGCGTCCCCCTTTTGGCCCCCTTGGCTCCCCTTTAAGTCACAACCTTGTGCTACTAGGATGTGACTTTTTATTTCTAAAGGTGAGTCATGTCCCCTTACCCTCACCTTTTTATTCATAAATAACTAAAGAAGGCAAAAATAAGAAAAATCAAATATTCCAATTAGCCATGGCTAATTAGGAATATTACAGTCTCCCCCGGCAAAATGTCGCTTGTCCTCAAGCAACTGAAGTGATGGATGCTGTAATATTTTCTCACTCTCCCAAGTGGCATCCTCATCCGGCAAATTCTTCCACCTCACCAAGAATTCACGGACCGTCCTGCTCTACAGCTGCCTCTCCCTGGTATCAATAATAGCCTCTGGCTGCAACACCAAATGCCCCTCATCATCCATGGGTGGTAGCTCATCTATCACTATCACCTACTGCCCCAATGCCTTCTTCAAGCATGATACATGAAAAACGTTATGAATCTTGCTGCCTTGGGGCAGCTCCAACTCATATTCAACCTGTCCAATCCTGCGTATCACCCTGTATGGCCCATAAAAGTGGGGCTTGAGCTTCTCAGTCCCCTTCTGCTTCAATGACGACTGTCGGTATGGCTGTAATCGTAGGTAGACCATGTCCCCTACCTCAAACTATCTCTCCACCCAACCCCTATCAGCATACAGCTTCTGCTGGTTCTGCACTGTAGCCATGTTATCCTTGAGAGCTCGAAGGATATCCTGACTCTCTTGGATCCAAAACTTGGCTCTCAGAGCCTTGCTATCACCAAACATCATGTCAAAAAAAGATAAAGGATGATACCTATACAAAGCATAGAATGTTGACATACTAATGGACATGTGATGTGTAGTGTTGTAGCAGTACTCCCCTAGATGCAGCCACTTCAGCCATGCCCTCTGCTGCCCACTGACATAGTTACACAAGTAGCCCTCTAGCCACTTGTTAACTATCTCTGTCTGTCCGTCTATCTATGGGTGATAACTGGTACTTGGTGTCAACTCCGTCCCCACTAACCAAAAAAGCTCCTGGCAAAACCCGCCCATGAAACAGCTGTCCCTGTCACTGACGATGGTCTTAGGAAGACCATGTAGCCTGAAGACCTCTCTAAAGAACAACTCGGCCACCTGTGTTGCTGTGTAGCGTGCGGATATGGCAAAGAACTGTGCATACTTTGTCAGTCGTTCAATGACGACAAAGATACAATCCTTGCCCTGTACCATGGGCAACCCTGTGATGAAGTCCATCGAAATGCTCTCCCATTTCCCCTCCGGAATGGGAAGAGGCCGCAATAAACACGCGGGATGGCTCATCTCTCCCTTGTTCCTCTGACAAACGTCGCACTCCTGGATATGTTGGAGTACGTCCTCCTTGAGGCCCTTCCATGAGAACCTCTCTCTGATGGCCCTGTAGGTTTTGGTAAACCCCTGATGGTCGACCAATGGTGAATCATGTGATGCCTGGACTATCTTCTTCTTGAGTTGAGATCCCTCATTCAAAAAGATCTGATCTCTGTAGTAGATGATCTCATCGACCACCCTGTACCTATCATCTGCCACCTTCCCATCCAAAACCTCACATGCAAACCTGTCCTTGGAGTACTCAACTAAGAGTTGAGCCCTCCAGTCTATGTCCAAGCTCATAAGAGACAACGTGGTTGGTCTATGTGAAAGAGCATCTGCTACCACGTTGTTCTTACCCTTGACATACTCAATGCCAAAGTCATATGCTTGGATCTTGTTGATCCACTTCTACTGCCTCTCCTATAGTTGCTTCTGCTCCAAAAAGAATCTGAGGTTGTTGTGATCAGTCCTCACCCTAAACATATTACCCACCAAATACTGCCAGAACTTGGCCAATGCATGCATAATGGCTAGCATCTCCTTGTCGTATATAGAATACAACCTCTCATGTGGGAGGAGCTTCTGGCTCTCAAAGGCTATAGGGTGACTTCCATGCATCAACACTGCGCTGATCCCCTCTCCTGACACATCACACTCCAAAACAAATGGCTGCGTAAAATCTAGAAATGCAAGCACTCGGCACCTGCTCATAACCTACAAAGGCTCGCTGCGTTGTATCCGTCCAACTCTTCTTTGTCAAACCTCTCAAGGCTGTAGCAAGCTGTGAGAAACCCTTGATGAACTTCTGGTAGTAAGTACAAATGCCAATGAACCCTCGAAGTTCTGTCATATTTCTCAACTCTGGCCAATCTCTGATGGCCCTGATCTTCTCCTAGTGGACCCTCACTCCGTCCACCCCTATGATGTGTCCCAAGTATAACATCTCCGTCAACCCAAACTCACACTTGGAGAGTTTGGCATAGAACTGCTGCTCCTCCAAGATGCGCAACACTGTCTCAATGTGCTGGAGATGCTCCTCCAAAGTCCTGCTGTAAATGAGAATGTCATCGAAGAATACCAACACAAACTTCCTCAAGTGACTGCAGAAGATGTGATACATGCAGGACTGAAATGTGGTGGGGACGTTGGTTAGCCCAAAGGGCATCACCAAGAACTCAAAGTGCCCATACTGACACGTGAAGGCGGTCTTAGGAATGTCCTACTCCCTCACGCGAATCTGGTAGTACCCAGATCTCAAATCAATCTTTGAGAAGAACTGTGCTCCTCTCAACTCATCCATCAACTCGCCAATCCTGGGTATGGGGTATCTATTCTTCAGTGTTTTCTTGTTCAGGGTCCTGTAGTCAATGCACATCCTCAATGTGTCATCCTTCTTCTTCACTAACACCACGAAAGAAGCAAAAGGACTCGTGCTCGGCCGAATGTGCCCAAGAGCCAGCAACTCCTGAATGGCCCACTCAATCTCATCCCGATAGGCCTTGGGATGCCTATAGGGGGTAGTAATCACTACCTGTATACCCTGCTCCAGCTCAATGGTGTGCTCAAATCCCCGGTCCGGTCGCTGTCCTGGCGGAATCTCCCCAAACACTATGGCATACCGGTCAAGGATGGACTGTATCTCTGGATGCACCGTCTGCCCTGTAGTCCCTGCCTTTGATGCTCGCAGCTCCACCGCCCACTCTACATCTCCCTTCCGGAAGACTGCCTCCATCCGATGAGCCGATACAGTCTGAGGAGGATATGTGTGCTGTCCCCGTATCTTCTCATGCCTCCCTATCTTCTCATCATCCCAATCCATCTCTAGGGTCTTCCAATCCGTCGTGACCTTCCCTAGAGTGATGAGCCACTGAACACCCAGTATCATGTTGGTGTCTGGAATATCGACCACAAAAAAGTGGTCAGTCAATGTGTAGGTGCCCATCGTCACTGATAGCTCTAGAACATAACGAGCACACATCATAGTCTGATCTCCTAGGACCAAGATTGAAAACCCATCGAAGCTCTCTGTCTGTATACCTCTCCGCTCAACCATCTGTGCATCGATGAAGTTGTGGGTTGCCCCACTATCGACCAAAACTAATACTCGTTGGCCACGTACTGTCCCCTGTATGCGTAGCATCAGATACTTGGGAACTCCTAGCAATGCTGCAAGGGCCCCTCCCATAGGTGCAAAAGATGCACCACCTGCAGCTGGCGGTGGAAGTAGCAAAGGTCCCTACGCAACATGACTATCTCCTGCCTCCACATCATCCTCTTCCCCACTGCTCTCAAAGAAGACCTCAATAAAATGTGCTTTGCCAGCAGCACATTTATGTCTTGGTGCCCACGACTCCTGACAGGTGAAGCACAACCACTTCTTTTTCAGCTCCCTCCTGGCATCATCGTCAATCTGTACTCATCCTGGATTCCCCTTTGGAGGTGGAATCCTCACGTCCTTCCCCTTAGACTGGAAAATCTGTCTTTGGGGGTAAGGTGTTCGGGTCCTAGGTAAGACATCCTGTAAGTCCAGAGTCCTGCTAATAGTGTCCTGGAGTGTGGCTGGTCTAGTGGATCGGACTAAACCCCGAAGTGGCTCTGCTAACCCCTCAACATACATATAGATCCTCTGCGCCGTGGCTAGATCTGGCACCATCACTGAGACCCTCAAGAAATCTGCAACGTAGGTCTCTGGGCTCCCTATCTGTTTGAGCCTCGTCAGCTCAACAAAACGCTGCTCTGGATCCCTTCAATCAACTCGCTCCATCAATATCCTATTGAACTCAACATATGTCGTCACTGTGGAGTGTCCAAGTGTAACCATCCCATGAAACCACCAATCCTAAGCCTCACCATCCAAATGCAATGTTGCCACCTTGATGGCCTCTATCTCTGACATCTGGTTAAGCTGGAAATAAATGTCCAGCTTCTCCACCCAAGGCTTCGTCGAACTGTTTGATGAACCATCAAATGTAGGCAAGTGGAATCTACTAGCTGCATGGTGGTGTCACCATCATGATAATGTTGATACCCTCTGTGATGGTCGCGGGTCTACTATCCCGCTGGAGCTTAACAAAGTCTCTGAATGAGAGAGCCTCCCTAAACTCCTGCCCATAGGCCTGGTACTCCGCAAAATAATCGCCCATATGACCGAGCTCTGCCTCCTGCTGGGCTCCGGCCCCTGTGTCTACTCATAAGAAAGTGGGCATGGTAGAGCATGTAGGAGCATGTGAGGCCACCTGCTGGGTAGCATCACGTTGCTCTAGTAAATGGTGGGATGCACCCGATCCTCACCAATCTGGAAAAGCCATGGGCTCTCACGCTGTCTAGCCTCTAATGTTGTGAATCTCTGCCCCATCACCTCAATCTACCTCGACAGATCCTGCACTGATTTGAGGAGTGTTGTCGCGCGGATTGACACGACAACCCTCAGACTGGGGCTGTCACTCTGATCCCCGATCCCTCCGTTTAAGCCTGTCTCCCGTGGCTAAGGGGGGTAGTCCCTGTGAGATGATGAAGACCAACTGTCGACCAGTTGGTTGGGAGACACGAGACACGATATGATAAGCACTAGATGGATTTAGAAATTAAAAGACCAGTGCCTTGTGGAGTAAATGTTTAATCGTTTGATTACCAGATGCTGCAGAAATATGATCTCATTAGGAGCAATCATTTATCATCAAAGCCTGAGTGAAATTTAACTTTTATGAAATGCGAGAAAAACGACTTAGTGATACTCCAGCAAATTAAAATTTCGAAAGATAAAGTGCTTTGAACAACCATGTAAAATACTAATAAGAGACCACATTCATGCAATTAATCATCAGATGAAAATTAAATCAGATTAAACACTAATTCCCACGTTAAAATTTTCAACCTCAGCATAAAGATGAAACCTAGGTAATTCCCGAGCCAAGACTGAAACTGGCAAAAATATCCCACAATATTTTTATGATTTTCAGGCAAAAAATTAAAACAAAATTCCTAAATAAAATTAATCTAAAACTTAACTGCATAAAAATTAAACTAAGCCTAAAAAAAATTTTTATAAATCTTTTTTATTTTTTTATTTTTTATAATGAAAATCTATATATTAAAAAAAAACAAAACGATTTAAAAAAATTAAAATCTAAAAATTAAAAAAAAAAAATTAAACCAAAGTCTAACTAAATTTAAATCTAAGGACTAAACATTAAAAAACTATTTTAAATATAAACAAAACTATACAACCTTTAAATCTAAACGTAAAGCTAAAATTAAAATCTAAACAAAAAATAAAAAAAAAGAATCTACGCTAGCCCCTTTTTTGTTTTATATTCAAAATACAAATAAAGAAAAAAATCTAAAGTAAACGAAACCAAAAAAATGAGACGTAAGCCGTAAGAAAATTTCAAGCTGCCAGTGAATAACGTAACCCTAGACCGATGAGAATAATACGCGTTTATACCTGTTATGTTGATGCAAACCGCAGAACGGCTATCTCTCGGCCACCGGAGGAAGGAAATGATACAACGCATTAATCAATGGCTTACCAAGCGTGATCGAGGGATGATTACTTGCTGAATTCATACCACATATCTGAAGATTCAAATACCAAAACGCAGTCACGCTGAGAACGATTCTTCGCTAGCCGCACACGCCACAACTGGCCCACGAAAAACCGCTTGCCCACGTTGATTTGTTTGAATGCTCTCTGATATATGCCTCTAACATTAGTTTTATTACCAAATCGATTTGACCTCAGAGATACTCGTTTTCAGCCGAGATCGAAAGTGTAAGACCGTCCTGAAGATGCGGATGACCTTTCGAGATAGGTTTTTCACAAAACAAATCTATGTTGACCCGACGTAAAGCATAACTGCGGAAAAAACTGCGATTCCCGCGGCGGAGTGATTTACAGGTGGTGGCGGCAATCTGGTAACGATGCTTGGATGGATCCGATGTCGAAGTTTTTTTTATTTTTTTGATAGCGTAGACTTGATGATCTGAAACTGAAATCTGAAATTAGCCAGCCCCCGTGAACTGAGTAACTGGAACGGTGTTAATTGAAATCGAATCTGAGCCAGTTCTTGGCACGGCAGCATCGATAGAGTGGTAGCTACTGACAGGGCATGGGAGCCACGGGTGAAATCTGATTTACCTGCCAAAAATAATTTCGAAATTTTTCATGTGATAAAATGAAACCTAAAAACCCTAAACCCTAATAAAAACTGCATAAAGCAAAAATATGAAATTTGAAACCCTAGAACAGCTAATTAATTTACAGATTTGGCCCCTTAACAGCCAGATTCATCAATAAGCACAGAAATGTTTTAAAGAAATAAATATTTCAGGTTTTTCACTGTGAAGAACTTCAGAAAATCTCTCATGCAAATTAAAAATAAACTGAATGATAGACCCAGGATCAAATCCAACTGGGCTCAGCAAAAAATGCTTGCAGGAGTTGGCTGGTTCAGCCGAGAACTTCCCCGAACGCCCACAAAATTCCTTCAGAAAATGTTTTCTGCACAGCTCAAAACAACCATCAGTAAAGAGGGCAAAAATGCTGCTAGATCTCAGAAAGTAATGGAGATACCTGCCATTACTTCAGAAACCCTAACAGCACTCAAACCCTAGCAAGTGAACAAGATACCTGTGCTCACAATACTCTACAAAAAGCTATTATTAACGGCTGAAAATAACATATGCAGAAAATTAAACAATCTCACAGCATTTCAAGAGAGTAACACCAGCAAGATATGGACCCCAAAGTCTTCTTTTATTAACCAAAAACAGATTTACAAGAGAGCTTCTTCAGTCTTAGACTCACAGATCTTCCAATGATCTGAACTGACCCCTAGCACCCTACTTAAAGGAAATGACTCCAACGGCTAGTTCGAGTGATCCATGCTGAAATGATCTCGACCGTTGATGAGGATCAAGACATCTCTTGATCTCATCCGTCGATTTATTAAAAAATAATATTTTGCATGCATTCACTTAAAATATTATTATTTTATTTAGTTAGGGTTTTTGCTTTATTTTTTTAATTTTTTTTTTATTATTTTTTTATTTATTTTAATTTTTTTATTTTTATTAATTTTTTATCTATTTTATTATTTATTATATTTTATTCATTTTTTAATTTTTCAATTCATTTTAAAATGGATCATCGAACTAAGCCTTCGGAAACATCACCTAGGACCTAGGACTTAGGACTCATGAGGGGATTTAAAACTTTTTTCGACCCTCAAGACACATTTCATGATGACTTTTACAAATTTACATCTTAAGGGGGAAAACCCCTTTAACATAGACCCTCACAAGTCACCCAGTTCTGCGACACAACTATAATCTAGCAGATCAACACACTAGGATTCTCCTAAAGTCTAATGACAAAATCCATCCTGGCTTTGGGTCAGGTTTGAAGGAAAACTCTGCCGATCCATGGATCGATGAGACGAAAAACCTTCCGGGACGTAGATTACCACTAGAAAGTTAGGTCCACCTAGGCAATTCACATACACGACTCATGTCTGCTAAGATTATTTACAATTCATACATGCAAACTGGGTTTACAATCAAAATGATTAAGCTGCTGATGACTGCAGGATGGCACGGACAC
Source organism: Pinus tabuliformis (assembly GCA_031772625.1). Taxonomy (NCBI): domain Eukaryota; kingdom Viridiplantae; phylum Streptophyta; class Pinopsida; order Pinales; family Pinaceae; genus Pinus; species Pinus tabuliformis. The sequence continues at coordinate 428,948,173 of CM062819.1, read as the reverse complement.
GCTAATCAGTGCTGCCTCCCTTTTTGCAAAGAAAAGGGGGGTGTACTGCATGGGTAGTTGACCAGTAGAGGTCAACATCTGGCTCTACTTGGGGACACGTTGCTGCTTGCAGGAATTGAGAATCCAGAATCTGCATCCATACAACACAAAAATAAGTAGTGTCCATCCATAAATCATCATATACATTAAGCACAGGAAAGATAAAAGCTCTTCATTTATCTAAAGCAGAAATAAAAATGCGGAAAAAAACAAGGAGTAGGGTTAGAAATACGATACAAAGGATGCCCTACGGCATCAGATGTGTTCAATATAGTGCATACTGAGCATTTGCCTGCTTTCAGGCAAATCTGTCGGCTGCTTGTCGGATGTGCCATGTCCAATTTTGCATATGGTAGGACTCTTTCCTATCCGAAAATCAAGCTGCTCACGGCCATTTGATGCATCAAATCTTCTTCTTATTTTCTTTCTCTTACGTTTTTCTTTCTGGCAGGTTGAATTACTGATGACCTGGAACTTTCTGTTTCAAAACTATCAGATGAAGTATGCGTGATATGTCTTTCTTTAGCCTGCATCTGATCTTTATCATTCTTAAGTCTATCCGGATCACCTTCAATTAACCACCTAATGACCTCCTCATAATAAGATGGAACTTGTTGCGGCAAATGAGAAGGCTCCTGGTTTCTCTTATCATCTGACCATTGTTGAATCTTTTGAACTTGTATTCTAATGGCATCCATCTGACTAGAGTGTTCAACCTTTAAATCACTGATTTGCCTGGCATGGTCTTCTTCATATCTTTTATTGCTTTATCGTCTTTTCCTTTAAGTTCATCAAGAAATACTGTATAGAGTTTATTTCTTATTTATGATTTGCTTGCATGGTGGCCAACTGATGATCCATAATTAATAACTTTTTTTGCATAGAATCAATTTCGCTATCATGATCAACTTTCATGGTCGCCATATTTTCTTCTAAGCCTGACATCTTGCTTTGTATGAATCTAATTTCTGTTTCATGATTAGTCTTCATGGCTTCAATTTCTTTAGCATGCTGATTTTGCATAATCTCTATCTCCCTATTACGTTTTTCAAGGTGGGTGCACAAAGTTCTCACGTCATTGACATAATTAGTTTGATTAGCCTCCATATTTTTTACCAGCATTATTAGTCCTTGTATAATTTGCTTTTGCTCTTCCTTTTCATTGTCATTTGTCCCTGATTTATCATGAACTTGGTCTGCGATATTTCCGGTGGATGACACATTCTGGTCTTGAAAACTTTCTTCAACAGCTGGATTTTTTATAAGATTACTTTCTTTTCTTTTGCACAATTTTAGAGGTAGAAGGCAAGCTGTTTGGACTATCATATCTATCTTTAAAAGCATTGAGAATGTCTTGTAAAGAAGTGAAAAAATCATTAGGAAAATTATTAAACCAATTCAAGGCATCACCCTCTAAAGAATGGACAAATAAACGCATCTTGAAATCTTCATGATTATATTGAGGAAGTCTACAATATATGATCATTACACAAGTAAACCTGTTTAAATGCTTTCTAACAGCGACCGAATCACCACCCCGAGAACTTAAATAATTTAGAAATGGCCTCTTTCGGAAGATCATGGAGATTATCAGTAAAATGACATGGTTTAAATGAATAATCCATGATGAACAATAAGGGATCAAATGGATGATAGAAAGAGATTTCTGCTCAAGAAAATTAAGAGATGAATGAAGTGGAGTCACCACTTGAACAATGAATCTGATTCTAGGATCCAAAAAGTAACCACAAGAAGATAATGAGGAAAGCTTCTTGTCTGGGAAGAATGAGAAAGTGCAGTCGCCACCCAAAAAAGAAACAAACCGAAGAGATGCTACTGATATGGCGAAAAATAAGGCAATAAAAGATCCAAATGATAACCCAAAAGGTTGAATTTGCCAGCTCAAAATGAGAGATGAGAAAGATGAGAAGGTGAATGTCGATGAAACTTCCAGGAACAGAAAAACTCTATCCCCGCAACGGCGCCAAAAAATGTTGTCGCGCGGATTGACACGACAACCCCAGACCCGGGGCTGTCACTCTGATCCCCTATCCCTCCATTTAAGCCTATCTCCCGTGGCTAAGGGGGGAGTCCCTGTGAGATGATGAAGACCAACTGTTGACCAGTTGGTTGGGAGACACGAGACACAATATGATAAGCACTAGATGGATTTAGAAATTAAAAGACCAGTGCCTTGTGGAGTAAATGTTTAATCGTTTGATTACCAGATGCTGTAGAAATATATCTAATTAGGAGCAATCATTTATCATCAAAGCCTGAGTGAAATTTAACTTTTATGAAATGCGAGAAAACGACTTAGTGATACTCCAGCAAATTAAAATTTCGAAAGATAAAGTGCTTTGAACAACCATGTAAAATACTAATAAGAGACCACATTCATGCAATTAATCATCAGATGAAAATTAAATCAGATAAAACACTAATTCCCACGTTAGAATTTTCAAACTCAACATAAAAGATGAAACCTAGGTAATTCCCGAGCCAAGACTGAAACTGGCAAAAATATCCCACAATATTTTTTATGATTTTCAGGCAAAAAATTAAAACAAAAATTCCTAAATAAAATTAATCTAAAACTTAACTGCATAAAAATTAAACTAAGCCAAAAAAATTTTTTATAAAATTTTTTTTATTTTTTATAATAAAAATCTATATATAAAAAAAAAACAAAACGATTTAAAAAATTTAAAATCTAAAAATTTAAAAAAAAAAATTAAACCAAAGTCTAACTAAATTTAAATCTAAGGACTAAACATTAAAAAACTATTTTAAATATAAACAAAACTATACAACCTTTAAATCTAAAGGTAAAGCTAAAATTAAAATCTAAACAAAAAATAAAAAAAAGAATCTACGCTAGCCCCTTTTTTGTTTTATATTCAAAATACAAATAAAGAAAAAAATCTAAAGTAAACGAAACCAAAAAAAAATGAGACGTAAGCCGTAAGAAAATTTCGAGCTGCCAGTGAATAACGTAACCCTAGACCGATGAGAATAATACGCGTTTATACCTGTTATGTAGATGCAAACCGCAGAACGGTTATCTCTCGGCCACCGGAGGAAGGAAATGATACAGCGCATTAATCAATGGCTTACCAAGCGTGATCGAGGGATGATTACTTGCTGGATTCATACCACATATCTGAAGATTCAAATACCAAAACGCAGTCACGCTGAGAACGATTCTTCGCTAGCTGCACACGCCACAACTGGCCCACGAAAAACCGCTTGCCCACGTTGATTTGTTTGAATGTTCTCTGATATATGCCTCTGACATCAGTTTGATTTACCAAATCGATTTGACCTCAGAGATACTCATTTTCAGCCGAGATCGAAAGTGTAAGACCATCCTGAAGATGCGGATGACCTTTTCCAGATAGGTCTTTCACAAAACAAATCTATGCTGACCCGACGTAAAGCATAACTGCGGAAAAAACTGCGATTCCCGCCACGGAGTGATTTATAGGTGGTGGCGGCAATTTGGTGAACGATGCTTGGATGGATCCGATGTCGAAGTTTTTTTTTTTTTTGATAGCGTAGACTTGATGATCTGAAACTGAAATCTGAAATTAGCCAGCCCCCGTGAACTGAGTAACTGGAACAGTGTCAACTGAGATCGAATCTGAGCCAGTTCTGGGCACGACAGCATCAATAGAGTGGTAGCTACTGACAGGGCATGGAGCCACGAGTGAAATCTGATTTACCCTGCCAAAAATAATTTCGAAATTTTTCATGTGATAAAAATGAAACCTAAAAACCCTAAACCCTAATAAAAACTGCATAATGCAAAAAATATGAAATTTGAAACCCTAGAACAGCTAATTAATTTACAGATTTGCCCCTTAAAAGCCAGATTCATCAATAAGCACATAAATGTTTTAAAGAAATGAATATTTCAGGTTTTCCACTGTGAAGAATTTCAGAAAATCTCTCATGCAAATTAAAAATAAACTGAATGATAGACCCAGGATCAAATCCAACTGGGCTCAGCAAAAAAATGCTTGCGGGAGTTGGCTGGTTTAGCCGAGAACTTCCCCAAACGCCCACAAAATTCCTTCAGAAAATGTTTTCTGCATAGCTCAAAACAACCATCAGTAAAGAGGGCAAAAATGCTGCTAGATCTTAGAAAGTAATGGAGATACCTGCCATTACTTCAGAAACCCTAACAACACTCAAACCCTAGCAAGTGAACAAGATACCTGTGCTCACAATACTCTACAAAAAGCTATTATTAACGGCTGAAAATAACATATGCAGAAAATTAAACAATCTCACAGCATTTCAAGAGAGTAACACCAGCAAGATATGGACCCCAAAGTCTTCTTTTATTAACCAAAAACAGATTTACAAGAGAGCTTCTTCAGTCTTAGACTCACAGATCTTCCAATGATCTGAACTGACCCCTAGCACCCTACTTAAAGGAAATGACTCCAACGGCTAGTTCGAGTGATCCATGCTGAAATGATCTCGACCGTTGATGAGGATCAAGACATCTCTTGATCTCATCCGTCGATTTATTAAAAAATAATATTTTGCATGCATTCACTTAAAATATTATTATTTTATTAGTTAGGGTTTTTGCTTTATTTTTTAATTTTTTTTTTATTATTTTTTTATTAATATTAATTTTTTTCATTTTTTATTAATTTTTTATCTATTTTATTATTTTATTATTTTTTATTCATTTTTTAATTTTTCAATTCATTTTAAAATGGATCATCGAACTAAGCCTTCGGAACATCACCTAGGACCTAGGACTTAGGACTCATGAGGGGATTTAAAACTTTTTTCGACCCTCAAGACACATTTCATGATGACTTTTACAAATTTACATCTTAAGGGGAAAACCCCTTTAACATAGACCCTCACAAGTCACCCCAGTTCTACGACACAACTATAATCTAGCAGATCAACACACTAGGATTCTCCTAAAGTTCTAATGACAAAATCCATCCTGGCTTTGGGTCAGGTTTGAAGGAAAACTCTGTCGATCCATGGATCGGTGAGACGAAAAACCTTCCGGGACGTAGATTACCACTAGAAAGTTAGGTCCACCTAGGCAATTCACATACACGACTCATGTCTGCTAAGATTATTTACAATTCATACATGCAGACTGGGTTTACAATCAAAATGATTAAGTTGCTGATGACTGCAGGATGGCACGGACACGCTGATCAGGTGCAGCCCCTTTTTGCAAAGAAAAGGGGGTGTACTACATGGGTAGTTGACCAGTAGAGGTCAACAAGGAGCATATCCGCAAATCTCTTCCAGTCCTCATCTGCCATCTGCTTTGCGTCCACCACAGACTCTTTCTGTTCTGCGTCCACCACAGGCTCCTGTTCTGCGTCCACCACAGGAACACAGTCTCCCTCCCCGTAGTATTCTCCAACCTACGTCCAGTGTCTCTGTATCTCCTACCTCTGTAACAAATGTAGGGCATTTCCCCTGGTGTCATAGATTGCTAGCCCCACAGGCTGAGCCAAATCTATGCTTTGATACCACTGTAATATCCCTTTTTGGAGTATTCCTCAAACCCCAGCAAAACTCCAACCAAATACGTACAAGAGATATAATAACTGGGAAGCTCAAAATGACAAAAATAACAGTGGTGCAGCATATAATAATGTAAACATGAAATATAAGCAGATACTCAAGAAATGCAGTAAGAAATGCTAAGCCATTTTATTATACTGAGTAATAGAATGAGTATAGGAGGTGATCAGAAAGATGGCACCTCGACTTGCACAAGGCAAGTGAAGAAATACACTCAGAATAGCAAAGGAATGGCCTCTCTCAGAACTGCGTGGAAGCTGCTGGAGAACTGTCGTGCTGCTGCTGCTACTGGAAATCAAATGAGGATTTGGGGCTGTTCCCCTCCTCGGAAAATGCTGAAACTCTGGAATCGGACTCTACTCAAGAAACCCAGAAAAACCCAGAAAGCTTTCCTGGAATAGCTGACCCCCGAAAATCACCCCCTTGGGGTTCTGCGCAGTCCCTCAATGCTCTGCGCTGCCACTGAATGAAACCCTCCAGAAATTTGCCTGAAACCTCTGCCAAAACTCTCCAATATGCAAGGGCTGATCCCCTGCTCAATCTCCCGGCACAAATCCTACTGCAAACCCTCAATCCAGAACTCCTGCCAGAAAGAATTGTGTCGTCCCTCTCAGTGCTACGCAGTCCTCCAAGGTGCTCAATCCTCCTGCCAAAATGTTAATGAAACTACTACTAAAACGCTAATGGAAATACCTTGCCCAAGCAGGCACTTGAAGTTCCCCGGGGCTACGGGTGAGACCTCTGAATGGAGACACTCAATGCACTAAACAGTGCTGCAGACTAACTAAACATCCAGCGTGCTCTAAGTCGAAGTGACTATCTCAAATTATCATAAATGAATACCAAAATGAGGAAGCTCCTCTTTCCTTTATAGCCTTTTCCTCTCTCAATCCCAAGGCCCACTTTCTCCAGCTAATTCCTCTCTTGCCACGTATTTTCTTCCCTTCTGCGCAATCCTCCAAGTGTCTGCGTGGGCTCCATCTCTGCGTCCCCCTTTTGGCCCCCTTGGCTCCCCTTTTAAGTCACAACGTTGTGCTACTAGGAAGTGACTTTTTATTTTTAAAGGTGAGTCATGTCCCCTTACCCTCACATTTTTATTCATAAATAACTATAGAAGGCAAAAATAAGCAAAATCGAATATTCCAATTAGCCATTGCTAATTAGGAATATTACAGTCATGCATCAGTTCCATTCTAGCATTTGTGGAGATCACTACTGGAAAACCACGGCCCACAAGATCCTCAGAGCTAGGTATTATTGGCCCACTTTGTTTTCGGATGTCTTTTCATTTGTGAAATCTTGTGACAAGTGCCAAAGGTTCGAAGGAAAGAAGTTGTTGAAGTCCTTACCCTTGAAGCCAATACATGCCAGTGGCCCTTTTCAGCAGTGGGGCCTGGATTTCATAGGTGAAATTAACCCACATTCTAGTGGCCAGCATAAATGGATCTTAGTAGCCACTGACTGCTTCACTAAATGGATTGAGGCCATTCCTACTAGGATAGTTGATCACCATGTGTCATGAAGTTCTTGACAGAAAATATTTTCACCAAGTTTTGTCCACACAAATTGGTTACAGACAATGCAGTAGCCTTCAGGGCAAAAGAGTTGGTGGACATGTGTGACTCAATGGGCATTAATCTAGTGCATTCCACCTCATATTACCTTCAAGGTAATGGTTTAGTAGAATCATCCAACAAAAGCCTGATAAGGATAATCAAAAAACTGCTAGAAGACAACAAAAGGAACTGGGATTCCAAGTTGAAGTATGCATTGTGGGCTGACAAGTTGACCACCAAGAAATCTACAGGGAAATCTCCGTTCAAGCTAGTGTATGGCGCTGAGGCTGTATTCCCAATCCAGTTAACCCTCCCTGCGGCAAAGTTCTTGCAGGAAGAACAGAATGAGGAAAATGACATGGCAAAGAGGATTAGTGACCTGGCTGAAGTACATCAAATCAGAGATCAGTTGGTTGAAAAGTCTGCAGCACATCAAAAGAGGATCAAGGAAGCCTTTGACAGAAAGGCAAAGATGGACAATTTTCAAGTTGGAGACTTGGTGCTTAAATGGCATGTACTGAAGGAAAAGAAAGGCAATCATGAGAAGTTCGATGCTTTGTGGACTGGACCTTTTATCATTTCTCAGATCTAGGGGAACAACACTTTCATGCTGCAAAGTATGGGAGGAGAAACAGTTTTTGATGGCCCAGTCAATGGACAGTTTTTGAAGATTTATGTTGTTTAAGGCCTCTAGGCCTTAGCATTGTCAATAGGTCTTTTTACAAGTTTTAGTGTAGGCTTAATTAGACTCCATGCCCAATGGAACACTAGGAAGGATTGTTGATCATGTTTTTTGAATGAAAGGTGTCTACGATTCTTGAAGCCTCACAGGGAGGATTTCATCCCCAGAAGGAGCCAGTTTTAGCTCTGCTATGCAACACAAATTTCCTAACGCCGGGAAGAGATCTGGTATGTTGCTGTGCTCAAGAGGTTTCACATTTTGTTGCTCTTCCCTTCTTTCCTTCTACCCTGCTTACCCTCTCCATTTCCATTTCCCTGTTTTTCTCCTAAACCCGACTGAGTAACCCCTTTGGCCTTAGCCCTAAGCGCCAACCCCAAAACCACCATGAAACCTTACCCATACGCCCTTGCACCTCGTAAAACCTCTCATCGTTTTCCCGCCGTTGATTTTCCCCATTGATCCCAACGGCTCCCATCGCATCCGATAAAGGCGACCCACTATCCACTCTGCACCATCAGATCATCTCTGCCAAGATCTGACAGTCTTCGCTCTCACCGCGCCGACAACTTGATTGAACAATAGCGTGTGATGAGAGCATTTTTTCTCTCTCATCCCGCCGATATGTGTCAATCACTGAGTGGAATCGCACAACCCTGGGCTTTTACCGCTTACCGTCCAAAAGGGTGCGATGAATAACATTACTGCTCGACCAATCCCCCCCCCCGTTAAACACCCGCGCAACTCCGTTTTCCAATGACCATCTGATCTGTCCGCTGAAGATCTAACGGTCCCGCTCCCATCTCGACCAACAGACTTCGTCGAGCCATCTCCACCGTCCATTTCTCCGAAACTGACGGTCTTTCTACTCGCTCACCACCCAAAACGTCCACCTATCCTACATTCCATGCCCTCTGTCCATTTTGTTGCTCCGAAGAAGGAGATGACAGCTTGCAGCAACAGTTCACAGTCAGACTCCCAACCACCA